>CP125973.1:10765386-10863975 GCA_030063025.1 Avena longiglumis
TTATGCTAATAAAGCGCCAAACAAGCAATATAAGATGCTATCAAACATCACATGTTTATTAGTGGAATGATATGGTTCCACATGATCTCTATCATGTGCACCGTGGTATGATTACTATCATACCTATATGTGTAAGTCCAAGGTCTATGGAGATTGCACGTTATGTGTGTTGTAAGAGTATCATCTCATACTTCTACTTACAACATCACCATATCATATCACTAGCCCAGCAACAATCTAAACTAGACACCTCTAATTTATCCATTGCGAATTTTACGTGGCTTAGGGCTTTCGAAGATAGAACCGTTCTTACCTACGAACATGAACCAAAAAGAGGATAACCAAATTGTTGACAACTCGTTACAAATTAGATATTGACTATAGTAGGAGGCGGACACCCTCTAGCCACTTACATAAAACTAGTTGCATGTCAAGCGTGGAGGTCTCATGTGCGTACATGTAAAGTTTGTCAGGCAGCTTCATCCCACTATGCCACCAATATCCAAAGTACAACTACTGAGCAATAAAATGATCATCATCGCCCACATACTCATATGTGTACTACCGTGCAAAGTATCTACATAGATCCTCGATATCCTTTGTAGGGTTCGCGACATAGAAAACAAAAAATTTTCCTCGATGGGAACAACTATGTACCAAGATCTATCTACTAGATACAAACAACGGGCGGATGTATATCCATAGAGAACATACCCTTGAAGACCGACAAATCTTAACGAGTCCAAACACGTGGTTGATGTAGACGATCTCTTGCCGATCTCAAGATCGAGAGGAAGTCCTAAGCGCAAAACAGCAAGCGCATCCGTGCTTGCACACACGTTCGAGGCACCGAGCAACCTCCGCCTCCTTGCTTCAGCGATGCAGCGGAAGCACAACTCTTTCTTGCCGAATAGCCACCGGGAACATATGTATCTCACTAGTCCGGGACCATGGGGGATAAATTCTAGAGGGGGAGAGAGATCCTTCACGAGGAGGGGTGGTGTGAGAGGAGGAGGGGCCTTTATAGGGGAGGGGCACCCAAGGGGCATGGCGCCCAGCCATGGGGCTGCCCCACCTCTTCCACATTCATGTGGGTGGAGCTCCCACTCAAAATGAAAAGCCTCCACTCCCATTAAAAAGCCTCCACTCAAAAATCCACTCACATGCATTAAATTTCCACCAAATTTAATGCAAGCTCTCATTTAAATAAAACTCTTTTATTTATTTATTCAGAATTTTCTTAATTACTTTAATTAACAAATATTCACATAAAACCCCTTGCTAGTATTCCATTTCACATGCAGAACCAGTTTCAACAATTTCAACCGAAACAGTTTCGGTGTCTAGTGAAATAAATTCCCGCGCTTTCCTTTTCTTTTCGGCATGAAACTTTTGCTCCAATTGGATGTCGGTGTCTCTTAAGTGTGTCACCCTACGGTTCGTGAATAATGCGGACATGATCGAGACCCCTCTCGGATCAATAATCAGAAGTGGGATCTGGAGACCCATACTGACTCCCACACATTCAACGATGACTTTCTTGTGATCGTCGGAACCTTTTACGCTAGTATCTTAATCCTTTTGTTTCGCGATATATTACATGTTCGAGATTCGATCATCGGTATCTCCATAGCTAGTTTGATCTCGTTACTGACATGCACTCTTTTCTCGTTCCCGTGATATAACATTCTAGTGATCAAATCACTTGCTTGCAAGCTAATCAATGTGATATCACCAAGAGGGCCCAGAGTATATCTATCCGTCATCGGGATGAACAAATTCCACTCTCGATCCATGGGCCTCAACATAACACTTTATTAGTTCTGAATCCATCTTTATAATCACCCTGTTACGGTGTAACGTTTGATGTTATCAAGAAACTCTTCCGGTGTTAGTGATTGACATGATCTCATGGTCTAAGGATTAGGATCACTTCATAAGTTGTTATAGAAATATAAACTCAATGACTTTGATCATAATGCTATACTTCGGATGAATGTTCATCACACCATTACACTAATGTTGTGATCCCGTTATTAACAATATCCAATGTCCATGATCAGGAAACCTATGATCATCTTGTTAATCAACGAGATAGTTTATAAGAGAGGCATAACTAGGAACTACCTTTTGTTTATTAAACACGCATGTATTAACGTTTCCGTATTAATAAAATTATAGCATGTAAAATAAACATTTATCATAAACAAGTAATACGATAATAACCACTTTATTATTGCCTCTCGGGCATATTCCCTTCACTACTCCATGAGGGACAAGCTGAATGCCACTACATCATGTTTTCTGTATGTGAAACAAACAAACGTTTTTCAATGCATTTTTATTCATGATATTTGTTTGTAAACTTTCATGTTGCATGCATAGTTACTCTGTCTTATTGTTAGAACTCCATCTTTCATGCTCATGATTAGAGTTCTTTGATCCCAGCTTTCAATGCTTGCAAATGGTTTGACCTTGATTTTGATGGTGCATGTCACCTAAAAAATTATTCTTTTTGTCACTTACCTACTCGAGGACGAGCAGGAGTTAAGCTTGGGGATGCTTGATACGTCAGAAATGTATCTATAATTTTTTATGTTCCATACTTTTTTAGTATCTACTTTGATTTGCTTTGTCTACACTTTGACGTATTTTTTATACATTTTCTGAAACTAACCTATTGATAAGATGCCCACTGCCAGTTGCCTATTTTCTGCTGTTTTTGGTTTCAGAAAGCTAAAAAATGAATATTCTCGGAATTGGACGGGACAAAATCCAAAGTTCATATTTCCCCTGAACGATACGGAAAATCAAAGACGAGATGGAGGAGGACACCAGGGTGGCGACACCCTAGGTGGGCACAGGTCCCACCCTGGCCGCGCCCATAGGGGGTGTGGGCCCCCTGGCCCTCCACTGACCTTGCCTCCTTCGCCTATAAAAATCCTCCGACCCGAAAACCCTAAATCATCTTGCGGAAATCCACGAAAACCTCCGTAGTGCCGCCGCCATCGAAGGGGATATTCGGGGGACAAAAAGTCTCTATTCCGGCATCCTACCGGGATGGGGAAGTGCCCCCGGAGCCATCTACATTGATCTCCACCACCATCTTCATCACCGTTGTTGATTCCCATGATGAGGAGGGAGTAGTTCTCTCTCGAGGCTAAGGGCTCTACCGGCAGCTATGTGTTCATCTCTCTCTATGCATGATCTTGCTGTGGTCATGAGCTTTGTAATCTAGTAGATCTATCTTGCTACTCAAGTGCTTGAATAGATCTCTGCTCTCCCCATGTGTGTGAAAGTGACAGCGTGCACGCCATGGTGACACTTAGGCTAGAGGTTACATAAATACTCATCGTGCTTTAATAGATCTATGCTTTTCCCCACGTGTGTGACAGTGACAGCGTGCGCGCCGTGTGTGGCACTTAAGCTAGATTACATATATATATATTCTTGAGTTATATTTTGAGTTGGTTGTCTCTATGAAATTGTGGTGTTTGTTGAAACCATCTAGCGCTCAAGGTGACCGTGTGGGGTTATCTAGATTGGGAAAGGCAGACTTTGAGGTGTGCTTTTGTAGACCTACCGTGGCTTAGAGTGTCCAACTGGAGAGTAGTTAAGAGTAGTATCATGAAGAGAGGATATTTATATAAGAGAGTATTCACTAGTGAAAGTATGATCTCTAGGCCTTGTTTCTAAACATTGAAACACCGTTTGCATCTAGATTTGTTGCATGTTTGCTTGCCACTTTCTTTATTTCAGTTTGCCACACGTTACCCCACGGCAACAACAAGTCAGAAGCTATTTTCTAGCACCGCTATCACTTGTATTTCACTATCTCTTTGCCGAATAGTGCACCTATACACTTGACAAGTGTATTGGATGTGTTGGGGACACAAGAGACTTCTTGTATCTTGATTGCAGGGTTACTTGAGAGGGATACCTTTGACCAATTCCTCCCTGATTTCGATAAACCTTGGGTAATCCACTTAAGGGAAACTTGATGTTGTTCTACAAACCTCTGCACTTGGAGGTCCAACAACTGTCTACAAGAATAGAAGTGTGTAGACATCAATCATGACAACTTGCCCTCAGATCCCTCTTTGTTCTTGTTGGAGAGGTGTAAGTTAGTGTGCATGTGGAGCACCAGCAGGAAACTGTTGATAATGATGATGTTGTTAAAAATACACATGATGAAAATATAGATTATTATGTTGTTCAAACTCACCTAATGTTTTGCAGCAACCACATGAATCTATTGTTGTTGATATACTGAGGTGTAACAAAGGTCCTCGTCCTCGTTTAATTTAAGAGTGTAATCTTGTTTATTATGCTTTGAATTGTGTTAAACAGATGGGGAACTATTGTGAACCTGCTACATATACTAAAGTTGTTGCATCCGTTGACCATGAGAATTGGATTTCTGTTATGCAAAAAGAGATGCAATCGCTTAAGGAAAATGGCACATAGGATGTTGTGCGCTTTCCTAAACAAAAGAAGGCGGTTCACTACAAGTGGATCTTCAAGAGAAAGGAAGGTTTGTCAGCTAATGAGCCTTCGAAGTACAAGGCAAGGTTAGTAGCCAAGGTTTACGACCAGGTATTGATTATAATGATGTGTTCTCTTAGTTGTAAAGCATAGTTCCATTCGTACATTTCTTAGTATTGTGGCTATGCGTGATCTTGAGCTTAAGAAGTTAGATGTAAAGACTACTTTTCTACATGGGGAGTTTGAGGGGAAATATACATGGACCATCCTAAAGGATTCATAGTTCCTAGTAAGGGAGATTTTGTGTGCAAGTTGAAGAGATCGCTTTATCGTTTGAAGCAATATCTAACATAGTGGTACATAAAGGTTTGATTCAATTAGGATATCACATGGTTTAAGTGGTTGCAATATGATAGTTGTGTCTATATTAAATTTGTTGATGGATCACCTATATACTTTATGTTATATGTTGATGATATGTTAATTGCTGCCAAGCGTAAGAAAGAAATTACTACTTTGAAGACACACCTAAGTAGTGAGTTTGAGATGAAGTATTTTGGTGCTGCTAAGAAGATCTTAGATATGGAGATTATCGGGGATAGAAAGTCTGATTTGTTATTTTTTTAGTCAGCAAAGTTATATTGATAAAGTTTTTTATCGTTTTAATATGCATGGTGCAAAGTCAGTTAGTACTCCTATTGCTCCTCATTTTAAGTTGAAAGTTTCACAATGAGCTACTACTGATGAAGAGTTTGAGTATATGTCAAAGGTTCTATATTCTAGTGTTGTTGGTTCCTTGATGTATGACATGGTTTGTTCACGTCCTGATTTATCATATGCTAGGAGTTTGATAAGTAAATATATGAATAATCGTAGTAAAGAATATCAGAAGGTTGTTTAGTGGGTTTTCAGGTACCTTTATGGCACTTTCAATGCTTGTTTGAAGTTTGTTTGGACTGGTGAGGGGCTCGTTGGCTACATGGATTCAGATTTTGCTATTGATTTGGATAAGAGAAGGCCCCTCATAAGTTATTATATGTTTAATGTTGGTGGTCATGCTGTTAGCTAGAAGGCAACATTGCAGACTGTTGTTTCCCAACCTACCACTGAAGCTGAATACATGTCTATTATTGAAACTTGCAAAGAATGTGTTTGGTTGAAGAGTTTGTTTGTTGAGATTTGTGAAGATGAGTCTTATATTACTTTGCTTTGTGACAGTCAAAGTGTCATATATCTTACAAAGGATCACATGTTCTATGAGAGAACAAAGCATATTTATATCAAGTACTCTCTCTAATCCAAATTAATTGACTCGGATTTGTCCAGATTCTGATGTATCTAGACATGGTTTAGTACTAGATAGATCTGAATCTACACAAACTTGAGTCAATTAATTTGGATCAGATGGAGTATCATTTTATTTAAAAAATTGTTGCTTAAGGTAAACTAAAGATATATGCAAGATCATCACTCATGATAATCCTTCTAATATGATGACTAGACATGCTCCTATTGCTAAGTTTGAGCTATGCTCGAACTTTTTTAACTGATTAACCCAAGTGGTTATTGTGCCGAAAATATTTTCTTTGTTTTCTAGGGAGATGATCGTTGTCGATGCTATAAAAATGTGTTTTTTCTCAAGGTAAAATTTGTTAAAGTTTGATACAAATTCATAAAGGAGACTAACTTTTGACGAGCGAAGCGAGGCACGTCGCCTGTAGGCTTCGGCTGACTGGATCATTAAAGACCTAAGTTTTTACCATTATATATACCTCTTATAATCCACGGGCCCGGATAACTCACATCTAATAATCCATGGTCTTGCGTAAACACTAGCCATATAGTGAAGTTTCGCCAGCTAGCGCCTGAGTTTTTTCTCGGTTTGTTGGAGAGGTTTTCACGTTAAATCTTGTATCCTCTATGGTGATTATATTTTCGTTCTTAGTTATTTGCTTGTCACTTTATAACACCACGGGTCAACCTTGTTGAAGGTAAGATTTCTCCTAGCGATATCCAGACCCTTCTGATTCAAGAAATTAACAAAAGCAGACCCGAGCACCAATGAGCTTGTTTTTGAAAAATTTGAAAAACATATTTTCAAAACTCTAGAAAATCTGAAAACAAATATGCACAAACATATACACATTTTGAAGATATGGTAAAATTTTGGAGAAAAATTCGTGGTACTTTGGGAAATATAAAAAAGACAAATTTCAGACATAAATGTGTGTTTTTTCTCCTATATGCAGCTAGAAATTGTTTCTATTCTGTAGCACAAAATAGAAAGAGTTTTCTACCAAAACTTGCATGGTTATTCGGACCATAATATGTATTCTCGGGATAAATTTTGGGTTTTTTTAAACTGAAAAGTACAAATTTCAAAATTTTCATAAAACGAGTTGTGGTGTTCTTTGGTGTTGCAGCAAATTTTTGGACTACGAACTCATAACTTGAATTCCATCAGAACTAATTACATGCACCAAAGTATGCGAGTGTGAGGACACCAAATATTTTGAAGAGGTTGAGTCTTTCAAGAAATCTAAAGCGACTTAACCCTCATTCTCCGATCTGAAACAATGATATTACTAGTCAAGTGTGATCCTCCCGAGAAAAAATGCATCCTCCCGGGTCGCTTCCGTTGGGCAATCCCGGATGTCCTCCGACGCCGCCTTCCAGATCCCCCCCCCCCAACTCTGTTCACATCCGGCTGCCGCTGGCGGTGTTGTTGGTGCCTGTCCCGCTAAAGGAACAGGGCGGCAGGGGGTGGCGGCACGGCTACACAGGGAGATATAGCCGAAGTGGCTGGTGCCTGAGGTTTTCGGCGGGGCAATGAAGAAGAGGCGGCGACACGTCTCCGTTGCGGTCATTGGCTGCCGGCGTGTGATCTGGTTCTTCTCTTGGGCTGTGATCTAGGCCTCCTGGATTGCAATTTGGGATTAGAGGAGGCCAAATTGAGCAACTGCTGCGGATGTCGCTCTTGTAAAAGTACCTTCCTGCTGCCTTTTCTTTTGCTGCCTTCCTGCTGGAACTTGACGGCAAGTGTGGGGGCTTCAAGTCTTGTGAATAATGGTGGTGGTCCTAAGTTTTTCTCGCACCAAGACGAAGAGCTACTTGATACATGTCATCGATGATATGAGAGGAATGGAGAGTTTTGGAAGGCTCCGTCGGTGATCTTCCTTGGGCATCTCATGCCTGGAGGTTGCTGGATCGGATGGTATTTGGTCGTGCACAATCGTACATTTTTCTGACCTTTTGGTTTCATAGGAAGCGTTGGAAAGCTCTGATATTTGTTACCATTATGTCTTATGTCTTTGATAATCCATAGTGAAGTCAGATATAGAGAATGTCATGGAAGCATAGAAATGAGGGCTAGCAATGGTGGTTTGAATCTTGGTGGCGATGAGGAACTAGCTTGGGGTTTTGTGACTTGGAGCAGTGACTGTTAGTGAGGGCGATCGTACAGAAGAAGTTCACAGTCTTATCTTGCATAATGAAAATCCAAGCTATATCCTTAATTGGTTTTGTCTGGCAATGGTCTTGTTGAAGACATTGTTTCTGAGCGGGGACTTTCTCCAGGATAAAAACACATTATCATTGATCGGGTGATGACGGCACGTGTGCATTTTTTTTTTTTTGAAATCATCGCTATTGGAGATGTTGGAATTCTAGTGTTATTTTGGTGGTGTTCAGCGTCGCTGCTACAAAAAACTGATCGTTGTAGTAGGGCTTTTCTTTTTTTAATTCTTGTTTTCTTTATTGTGTGCATCCGTAAGGCTGCTAGGAAAATACGTTGTTGCAGAGGCTAGATGTAATTGGTATCTTCACGATATTAATATATGTTTTTTATCAAAAAAAACATTAGTCAAGCTATGAAAATCTAATGGAAAGATGAATTGCATTGTGTCGGAGCTACGGTACTTAGCGTATCAGTAATAATAAGACCCCTAGGCTTAAATAAATATCATGCATGTCAATGCGCCATCGGCCCATCTTATACCATACTAAAATAGAGAAATAGTATGTACTCCCCGTTACAGAATATAAGATGTTTTAGCCTTTTGTGAGAGGCATATATTATATAGGTTCGGAGCAAATTGAGTGAACTTACACATTAAAAAAATCTAGATATATATATTTTAGAAAAAGATAAAACATCTTATATTTTAAAACAGATGGAGTAATATTTTAACTAGACAAAGAACTAAGGACATCTTATTTAGCTGCTATCAGCAGCTTAACCTAGCGGACCTGACTGTCTAATTTTGAGGCTTCACATGCAGCACAAAATCAACATGATCATTGCACCAATAACTAGAGGAAAGATGGGCAAACAAATCAGCACCAAGAGGGGATTTGGAAATCTCTGCAGAAACGTTCCCACGACAATGTCGGTGGCAAACACGAGCACGAGGGTGATCGCAAAACCCTGCAAGGATAGAGAGAGAGGTGTGAGAAGTGAGAACCATGGCCAATTTGATGCATGTGGCTGGAGAACATATAGCTGAGGTACTCCCTCTGTTTCAGTTTACAAGGCCTACGCGTATATCTAGGTTATCAATTTGACCTATATAATTTGAATTATATAATATAAAAATTATATCATTGGAAAATATAAAGTCTAAAGTTTTCGGTGATATATATTTTATAATATATACATCATACTAAGTTGCTTAATTTAGCGACATAGAACTACGTGCAGGACTTGTAAACCGAAACGGAGGAAGTACGTAATTTAGTAGTACTACATTAATAAACATCTTGCAGGACGCGCAGTTGTCATGGGGAGGTGGTCTTGTCGCCGACGCCGACGGTCGTGGCTCTTCTTTCTCAGGCGGCAGCGGGTAACCGATGACGGCCGGCGGCTTCCTCCCGCCACCGTCGTCGATCAGCGGGTAGCCGAGGGCCACCTCGCCTTCCTCCGTGCCGCGGAGGCGCACGCTGGCGTCGTCGGTCGCGCCGGCCATACGTGGTGCTGTGCGGCGGGGTTGTAGTACCCGAGGAGACCGTGTTTAATTGGTTATGAAGTCTAGGCAGGACAAACACAAACCTAATATCCACGCAAAAAAAAAAACACGAACCTAATATTAGTAGTCCAACTCGTAAATCTGTTGGGAACAGGTTGTTTTGTATCGGGACAGGAACGAAAATGTCCGTTCACGATCGACGTTGATTGGATTAAAATAAGCTGCATATGAGGACTTTTATAGGTTACTCATAACTAGTATGATCAGCGTTTGTCAATTTGTTGTCGTGTATGCGTGCGGGACTCCTCCGTGAGGGCGCGGCCGAAGGCAGTGCAGTGCTCGTGGACCGATTTGGGGAGGGAGAAGTAGATGTGCTCGAAGACGGAGGCCTGGTGGGGAGGCATGCGACGAGGCAGCCCAAGGACACCGACATTTCACGGCGGTCGACCATGACCACCTCCCTAGAATCGTGCTCATAGGTAGCGGACGCGAAGACGACGGCGCCGTCGTGGCGGCGGCCGAGCACCAGCGGGTAGAACCCATGCGGGTTGCGCATGACGAACATCTTGTCTGCACCGTCGCGCTGCTCTGTCGAGCCGTCCCCGACCTCGCGGAGCAGGGATCTACAGGGAGGCGTTGGTGCTGGGATTATGAGACGACGCTAGAGCTCGAGCTCGAGGGCGCAGACACGGCCAAGCTCGAGCTCGCGGAAGGAGGGCGCGGGCATAGCCGACCTTGGACGCGGGGCGCATGCGAAGCCTACCGAGACGGTGCGGTGGGCGAAGCTATGCGCTACTCACGCGCGTGGGTAGAGTGGGCTAGGTGGGAAGGATGGCTTCTCTCCCTATGACGCGTGGACTAGGTCGTGTGATGGCTTTCACCGGTGCCCCCAGTTGCCCCCCTAGGAACTGGGTTCGCCATGGTATCGCCAGATGAAGTTCTGCGTTTTTTCGGCGAAAAACGGTCTCCTGGACCTGGAGGCGCGACTGAGGGCAATCTTTTGCATCCGGCGCTAAAAAAGGCCTCGTGGGGGGCTGGCTGAAGATGCTCTTAGGAAGCGAATGTATTTCTCCTTTTCTTTCCTCCCTTCTCTCCTTATTTCACCACCACCTCTCCCCTTCTTGTACCACCTGCCTCCTCATGTCCTCCTCTCTTCCTCTATCTTACTCCTCGTATTCAAATCCAACATCCGTCATTGTAGTTTTTCTCACTAGTGTCGACTAGCATCCATCATCATCGGTGTCTCGATCAGGTCGTCCCTCTATGCTCAGAGGCCGCCACCATACCTTTCTGAACACTAGCGAGCCCCCAACTTGTCTTTATTGTTGTCTTCTACTCACTCTTCTTCCTCTTTCCGCTTGCAACCTTACCCCCATCTCTATCAATGACAAGCCACGCCAGTGCATTAATGGGGATAGATTCATGGACCTCACTAGTGCAAGGCAACCATCTCCTGGACGGTCATGTGGGGTAGCCTCAGGACATTGCAGGGTGCATGCTAACATTAGGATAACCAATGGCAACGTCCTTCCCTAACAAACATGGCACGGTAAGTGTAAGAGGAGACTGCAATGGTTGTTAGAGTCTTTGTGTCGATAAGGAACTGGTTTGATGATTTGTGACTTGTTGCAGCGGCATTGTAAGTGGGGATGGCGGCGCATGAGAAGTTCACGGTCTTATCTTTCAGGATGAAAACCCAAGGTCTGGCCTTAATTGGTTATGACTGACAATAACCTTGTTGAAGGCATTGTTTTGTGAGTGAGAACTTTCTCCAAGGTCAAAACCTATGATCTATGGAGAAGTTGTTTCTCCAAAAAACGATAATAGGGCATGTGCACATAGTTTTTTGAGAAGCTGAACTTCGGATGTTGTCTTGGTGGTGTTAGTGCTACTGCTACAAAGAATAGATTACTATGACTTTTCTTTATTGTAATTCTTCTTCCTTTTTTGGTTGTTCGTATGCGTAATACTATTAAGGCGCTGTGTTATTACAGAGGCTGGGTGTAATTGCTATCTTTGCAATATTAATATATTTCCCTTGTCAAAAAAACAAACATGGAAACTCTAGGTTGTGTGCTTGACCTATGTGCTGGAATTATTGTATAGCTGGCCAGAGAACTTATATTCATTTCGATAATCCTTATAATAAATCTTAGATTCTCATTCACACATGGTAAGGGGTGAAATTAAAATTTAGTCCTATATTACTACTTTATAATTCTTACAATGGAGAATCTTCTATTACTACTAAGAACATGTCAAGGCAACACCTAGACACGCACACCTCATCCTCCGCCACCCGCCTCGACTCATCACAATGTGCCCGTGTGGTGTTTGGTGAATAAGCCGAGCCGAGACAAGTTAGGATCTATACCACATGTCTCGATCCCGCTAGTGGTAGACGAACTAATGTCATTTGGCTTATCCTCAAATATTCGCCTCCCACGGTGTCTATAAAATAGGTCCCTACCGATCCCCATAGACACAAGCCTAGACACACAGTGAAATGCATGAGACTGCCACTCGGTTCCAGAGCCTTGTGCCACGGCTCACGTCTTCCCCATTCGGTCATCCGACTTGAACCATGAGATGGAGATAGTAGGCCTATAGAATACCACATCTCGTGGACATCCAAACACATGACTACTGACACCTTACTCCGACACTGCAGCCGATGACTACTTCCCCAATGTAAATAACATGTTTGGCGATATGTCTGCTGCTAACAAAACCGGCCGCTCATGTCTTCTGTTTATATTTTGAGATCAAGCTAGAATTACCTATTTTGTTACCGAACAAGTTTATTTTCAGAGGCATTCATTTCCAAGATTCCTCACTCGTGGATGATTTTTTACTTCTCCAAAGAATAAGAAACATGAGTTTTTTATTAGGGATCTCATGGGGTATCTTCATGTTGAAAAAAAATGTGAGGGCAAACGACACACATTCTCAAGTTGTTGTAGGAAGGTCTAGTGTCCACTTAGTTCATAAAAAGGCTCCCAATCCCAAAAGTTCAAGAACATTAGCAAAGTAGATTGTAACACCCTCAGAATCGGACCTATGCAAGTTTTAGCGAAACCCGCCAAACCCGCATAGAAACGATTCAAAGGTGCCCACCAGGCACTTTCGTGCGGGTGGAAAACGAAGTAATAACATTACACAACAGTCCTCGATGGGACCCACAGAACAGATATATATACAACAGCGACTCCATGAGTCAAGAGTACAGATATAATATACAAAGATCCAAATCACCTTGAAAATGATAGAGCGTCCGACTACGGACAAGATGCAAATGGGGCTAAGAGCCCTGAAGAATAACCAATGGCGTCCATAACCCTGCCTGTGCCAAGCGGAAGGGTAACCGCTAACGACGCCGATCCCAAAACCCGCTTAAACAAAAGGGGTGCCGACAAAGGGCAAAGGAAAAAGAGGAGTCGATGAGGCCAAGACACGCGAGGCTAGAATTCGGCCCCTCGCCTACATAGGTATGGTGGATCAAGCGGCAGCAAGATGCACTAAACAACCTATAGAGACTCGATACAACCGCGGCAATCGAGAGGGTAAGAAAGACCTGTCCGAACCAACCTGATCCTACCATCAAACAAACCCATCTGGCGTTTCCCCTCGAGACCAAACGAGGAAGTCAACCGAGGAACTCACACCGTTGGCGCTTTACTTATTCGCTTATCGCAGCAATTACTAGTCAGGTTTAGATAATCGTCCTGATAAAATAAGCAGTGGGCACTTTTAGTTAACCATTCCGTTGTAGTTGCAACAATTACTAATCAGATACAGATAGCATGAGATAAACCCAAAACCCAACAGTTGTTGGTACTTTTATTAAGCCATTCCGTTGTAGTTGCAATACTTACTAGTCAGATACCATTGTCGCAAGCGACACCCCAAACAAGCAATTGTGGGCAGTATTATTTAGCCATTCCATTATAGTGAATCTGATTACTAGTCATTATAAAGTCAAATTTATAGCAATAAACTTTAGTTATGCTTGTCTATGGTCGAGATACTGTGCTCCAAGTCGTCCATATCCGCGGACACGGCTTTCAGAAAGTTTTACCCGGCCGGGGTGCACCAATAGCAACACACGCCGATCAACCCTAAAAACCAAATCAAAACCCAACGAGGCTTTCACGAAACAATCACAGGATTCAGAAATATTTCAGGGGCCACCTTAAGTAGATCCCATAACGAAGCTAGCTGACTCGAGACGGACTCAAGGTTTGGGTGGACGGCGTAAACGATCGGGAACCCGAAGTGTGGCTGGGCTTGTTGATACCGTAACGTGTCCCGATCCTAACAAGACAGGTGCTCGCACAATTTAAATACATAAGTAGCATGGCATAAGTACAGGATAGTAAATAAATCCTCAAACTAGTTTGTGGCCCCAAGAAATAAGACTGAATCAAGCTCTGGCTCAGGAGGGTCCCATATACCTCCCGGATGTGGATAGCGCGATAAATCAAGGAATGTATCAAGTACTGGGTCCCACGGACACAAGTGCTCGAAACCAAATGTTATTTATCACCCACCGATGCCTCTGCTTATTTCAATTTTAGTTGTTAAACAGGAATTAAAGTGAACGATAAGTAAAACTATGATCATTTCCAACATCAACATGCGGCAATACATCAACAACTGTGGCACTGGACGACACGCAACAGCACTTGAGCAAGCGACTACGACGCGCAAGTCCAACTATCTACCAAACAACAGGTAATAGGATGTGTCCAAGGCAATATAGGCTGCACGGTATATCACAGGTACGGAAACTAAAGCATCGCAACACAGATAGCAATAGATCAACAGGAGGGAATAAATACTATAAAAGTAAGATAGGTAGAAAGGGGGAGATGCTCGCCTGAAAACATTGTCGAAGGGTTCAACCGAAGATCGGGTCGGCACTCGCATCAACTCAACGGCCTTATCCGCGAAGAAGCAAAACACTAGCACAAATACCGGATGCAATATTTAATACAATGGCAGAAGATCGGCATAATGCTTGTATGATGCATGGCATGGCAAGGTGCGATGAAATTAGGTCCTATTAAGCGGAACCGGGGTCCCGACAATTAATTAAAAGGTTCAAGTTATTTAGAACCCCCGCAATTTAGATTTTGTATTAACATGGCCAAATAAGTTACCGGTTCGCTACAAAAATTTAAATGAGGCCAATATGAGACTAGATTTGCCCGCATATGGGCCCCATATTTAATTATACGGTGAATCGGCATAATGCCCCCAAACCCACAACATGCATGCAAGTATGACAATTTAATATGCAACAATTTAATATTACATTTATAAAATAGGGCTCGAGAAAGGGGTCACACATTAGGGGGTCTCGACGATATTGTGGTTCCGGGGTTCGGGGTCGGTCTCAGGGTCCAGGGTTCGACGGGTTCGTCCTTGGCGGAAGCGTTCTCGGATAACTGAGGTCGATCTTGTCGCATCCGGGAGCCGGACTTGGTTTGGCGACGGGGCGCATCGGTCTCGGGGTCCAGATTTGGGGTTCGGGGTCGGCGGCTCGTTCTCGGACTCCGGGGGTTAGGGTCTTGGCGCAACCGTGTCTTCGGGTCATGTCGACGGTCACGGCGTCCGGAAGACGATCTTGGCGGTTCGGTCCGGACTCGCATCCGTGAAGAAGACCTTGACATCCCGGATCGGTCTTGCCCCGGACGATCTTGCGGTATGGTGTCGTGGTCTTCGGGAGCACCTTGTACATTCTTGACATCACGCGGTCTTGTCGGTCTTGGGGCCTCGAAGTTGAACCGCTCGAGAAGATCTTGCGGTATGGTCTCCACATCCCAGCTTAGTACCAACCGTACTACACAAATCGCATCGTTGGAGGCGAGAACTCAGCGGTGAGCTCGGTCGGCGAGGAGGCGCCGAGACCGGGCGACGGGCGGCGGAGGCGAGGTCGGCGGCGCGAAGCCGACGGGAGGCGCCGACCAAGGCGGCGGCCGGGGCGAGCTCGAGGGCGCTGCAGCGGCGAGGGCCGAGGCGGAAGGACGGTGCTACGAGCTTGGCGAGACCGGCGGCGGGGCGCGGTGTGCGGCGGAGGCGAGGCGACTGGTGGTGGGAGGGCTTGCGTTGAAGCGGGCGACGAGACAAAGGGGCGAGGGGGCGGCGCGCGCCGGGCGGCCTTGGCGCTGCAAGGCAGCGCAGGGCCGATGGCGCGGGCGCCGGGGTCGCCGCGGCTGAGCGGGAGCGGGTCGGAGGCGGGGCGCAGTGGAGAGCGGAGGTGCGGTGGAGGCGAGCGGCAATGACGACGGAGAGGCGAGACAGAGGCGGGCGTCAGGCGGCGCGGCGAGACGCGTGGACTGCTGGGCGAGGCGGGCGGAGTTGCCAGCGGCAACGGCGCAGGTCGGAAGGCGCGGCTGGTAGCCAAGAGCGTGGCGGGAGGAGCCGAGGAGGTGAGGACCGGCGACGCTGGGTGCAGCGCATCAAGGGCGCGGGGTGGGCACGCTTGGGAGAAGGGAGCGGGGCTGCAGGCGTGAGGTTGAAGACGCCAGGAGGGCGGGTCTGGGAGTGGGCAGCGTCGGGGGCCTGGGGTTGGGTGGGCCACGGGCAGGTCGGGCAGGGGCTGTGGCGCGTGCAGGCGTGTGTCTTGTGTGGGTGGAGTGGGGTGAGTGGGGAGGAGAGAGAGAGAGGAAGAGATTAGGTGGCAGGATAGGATTGGTTGAGGGGAGGGAGAGGGTGAGGTGGCATCTGCTGATTGGCCAGGGTGATGTGGAGGCTGGGTGTGGGTAGCTAGATTGGTAGCTGTAGGAATTAGGTGGACCGATTTAGGTTCTGGGGGTGGTCGTTCGGGTCGGGTCGGCCCGTTCGACTGCCCCCACTAAAACAATTAAACTTTTTATTTGTTTTAAAAGGGCCGTTTGCAAACCGATAGCAGCCAAAAATAATTAATCCGGAGAACCGGGCTTTGCGTTTGAATTAAGATGGGGCGTTTGGAAAACAAAACCAGGCTTTTCAAAAATAGTTTTATGCAAGCAATTGCAAGATGATGACGATGCTCAAATGCAATGTGGCATGATGACATGAGCATGCTGTCATGATGATGCAATGCACAAAAACAACGCGATTTTCTAGTAGTGGTTTTTGCGGGATGCCACATAGATGGCAAAGAAATTTTTGATGGCAATAACAAGGCCTCACAATTTATCAACTTCAAAAAGTAGAACAATAGTGATCCTAGACATTGGACCCCAGATTGCCATAACCTCTATGAGAAGCACCAACATGTGAAGGACGACGAGATCACACAAGTTTATGTTTAGTTGCAAACAAACTTTTTTGGTCAATGTCTCTAATTTTGCTTATTATCCATTTGCAATGCATGAGTATAATCAGTCACACTGAAGGCGTAATTACCATGGTAAAGATGCATTAACCATGTTTTTTGGTAAAAAAGAAAACCAAGCAATAGAATAATTAAAGCGGTTGGTTTTAGTTATTATGCGTCATGGTGATGATGTACCTCCGACTCCGAGACTATCTTACACTACGGCACACAAGCTCCTTGCCGTGTGGGCAAAAGACATGGCAAAGGCCTTTCGAAACACGGCAAAGGCTTTACCGTGTGTATACACACGGCAAATGCCACACGGCAACGTTCGCCACGGCAAAGGCCCTTTGCCGTGTGTTTTATAAATAAGACACGGCAAAGGTTTTGCCGTGTGTCTTATGCGTAGACACGGCAAAGTAAAGTAAGATAACAATTTCCGCGTAGATGACGGTGTCTATTCTTTGCCGTGTGTCTTCTCAAAAAGTACACGGCAAAGAAGTTGTTTTTACCGTGTGTCTCCTCGAAAAGTACACGACAAAAAAGCTATCATTGCCGTGTGTCTCGTGGAAAAAGTACACGGCAAAGAAACTGCCTTTTTAAAAAAAAAAATTGTTTCAAACTTTTTTGAATATTATTTACTTGATAATATCATATAGAATATTTTAAACCTTTGTATGTTAAATATTAGGTCAAATTGCACTCATAATCAAACTTCCCCTGTGGTCACCCATCCTAACACTACTCTAGTTCTAGCACGCTTAACTTCTTTGTTCCTTTCGAGCGAGCTTTCGAGAAAGAAATCATACCTTGTTGCTAATACTTTCATATCAATCCTATTAACTCTTGGGCCAAGATGTGTGGCATCCCGCAAAAACCACTATTAGAAAAATCGCTCAATTGTTTACTACTTTGTGCATCATCATGACATCATGCATAAATTTCGCATAAAACTATTTTCAAAAGGCCCTATTTTATTTTCTACAAATAGCCTCTCTATTTCAATGTCAAACCCCGGACTTGTCCGAAGTATTTTGTTTGTCTAAAAACCTATTTGAAAATGTTTTATTTTAAAAGAAAATAAATAAAATAAAAACCTATTTTTTTCCAGAGGAGGCAGCCCGGCCCGTAGGCCAGGCCACCTACTACCCCGGCAGGCCCAGCCCATTTTGACCAAACCCTAGATCCCTACCTGTCCTAACCCTAATCCCACCCAACCACCTAGTCCTACCCCTTCCGCCGCCAGAACCACTCTCGCACCCGCGCGCAGCACACACACGCCACGCACACAACGCACGCCTGCAGCACACACGCACTGCTCGCTCACCCACCTACCTCATGCCCAGCACTGGCCCCACCCGCCTCCCGCATGCGACGCCGGCCCTTCCTCGACCCCTCCTCTCTCTCTCGCTAACGCTCCTCCCCCTCCACCTCGTCTCCCTCGATCCCAGCCCGCCCGCTGCACAGGCCTGCTCTCCCCTACCGCACCTACCCGCCAGACCTCTTCCCACCCCGCTCTCTCCCTGCCTCGCCTCTGGAGCCTCCAGTCCAGCCTCCCGTCTTCCTCGGCCGCCATCCCTCCTGTCCGGCCCAGCTCGGCCCTCTCTTGGCGCTCTCCGCCACGGGCCCCGTCCTCGGCCTCCCAGCTCAAGCGCCATGGCGCCCCCACTCTGCCAGCGTCTCACCGAGCTCGCCCGGCTATGCGTCCCCGCTCCTCCTCGCCTTGGCCCTCTGTGTCCTCCCATGTCCGCCCGAGCCCGCGACCCGCGCTCCTCCTCGCCGCGTTTGGCCTGTCGCCATCGCCTTCCTCCCCTACCGCCTCCCCATCTCGCTGCAGCCGCGCACTCGCGACCCTCGTCGTCCTCGTCGCTACTTGCCCTTGCTGCATCCGCGTCCGCCAAGCCCGGCCACGCCTCCTCGTCCGAGCTCGCAGAGCCCCGCTTCCGGTCTCTCCCTCTGCTCACCAAGCGCGCAAGTAGTCGCCCGCCTCCGCCCCTCTCTGTTCCTCTGACTTCCCCTCGCGGCCCAGCCTGGCTCGCCTTCCCGAGCCCCTCCACCATCGCAAGTGCCTTCCGGCGGCCTCCCTAGTGTGGCCTCGTCGTCCTCAACCTGTCGGCGCCCTTCCTCCTCCCCGGACGCTCCTGTGTAGCATCACACCAATCCGGTGCGTGCACCTGGCCATCTCCTCGATGCTTTTACGTGTGTGACCAGTACGATGTGTGCTTGTATGCTCATCTACACTTGTAATCTTGTAATCGTGTTCTTTGCTGCAGTATGTATGATGTGAACATTGTTTTGGTGTGAGTGCCAAACCGGAGGACTGCCCAAGATCTTTCTCGTCGACAATACCGGCTTGATGCCGATGGTTGCAAGGGATGCACATGGTGCCACTCAAGACCCCAAACCCGAAGGTCGATCTTCGTCATGGACCAGCAAGATCTCCTTCACGGACGACCCCGAGCCCCTGGCGCGCCAAGTTCTTCTTCCCGAACGCCAAGACCGACCCGATACGAGGACCCGACAAGATCTTCGTGACGACAAGATCGGCACCGATCAGGGCGGATCCGATGTGACCCCGACGCCAACCAAGTCCTTCTTCCCGGATGCGACAAGACCTACTTCCGTTGTCCGAGACCGATTCCGTCGAACCGTTCCCCCCGTCGAACCCTATCAAACCCCGAACCCCTCGGAGCCCAAGTTCGCCGAACCCTAATGTGATTCCCTATCCGAGACCCCATTATTTTATAATATAACATTATCAACTGATGCATATTAAATTGTTCATGCATGCATACCTGTCTGTGGTTTGGGGGCATTATGCCGATTCACCTCATAATAAAATATGGAGTCCATCTGCGGGATATCGTTGTCTTATTCCGGACTCCATTTAAATTGGTGTAGCGAACCGATGCCATGTTCCGCCCTGTTAATCCAACATTTAATTTGCGGGGTAGATAAATAACTTGAACCTATTAATTGGTTTTCGGGACCCCGGTTCCACTTAATATTGCCTAATTGCATCGCATCTTGCCATGTCATACATCATACATGCATCATGCCCGATCTTCTGCCGTGGTATTAAATAGTGCATCCGGTGTTTATTCTAGTGTTTTGCTTCTTCGCGGATAAGGCCGTTGAGTTGATGTGAGTGTCGACCCGATCTTCGGATGAACCTTCGGCAATGTTTTCAGGCGAGCACCTCCCCCTTTCTACCTATCTTACTTTTATAGTATTTATTCCCTCATGTTGATCTATTGCTATCTGTGTTGCGATGCTCTAGTTTTCGTACCCGTGATACCCTTTTGCAGCTTTATATTGCCTTGGACACATCCTATTACCTGTTGATTGGTAGATAGTTGGACTCGCGCGTCGTAGTCGCTTCCTCAAGTGCTGTTGCGTGTCGTCAAGTACCACAGTTGTTGTAGTTTTGCCGCATGTTTAATGTTGGATATGATCATGGCTTTAATTATCGTTTAATAACTAAAATTGAAGTAGGTAATGCAGAGGCACAGGTGGGCAATAGATGTTATTTGGTTGTTAATCTTCCACTTGTGTCCCGTAGGACCCCGAGTTCTTGACACCTGTTCCGAGATCGAGCGCGCTAACCACATGTGGGATGTATGGGCACCCCATCGATTTAGTACCTGATTTCAAAAATCTTGTCTTGGGGGCCAAGTAGTTTGGGACTTTATTACTATTCACTTATGCCATGCTTCTTGCTTAATTTAAATTCTGCGATGTCTGACCTGTACTTTTTAGGATCGTGACCCGTTTTATTTGTATCGACAAGCCAGTCATTTTCGGGTTCCCGATCGTTTCTGACCGGCTCACAAACCGAGTCCGTCTCGGAGACCGGCCGACTTCGTTCTTGGTATACTTGGTGGGTGGCCCCATGTACTTACTTTGGGTCCGGAAGCGTCATGACTTAGGCCTCCGACATACCGATGGGTGTATGTTAATTGATCGGCAAAAGGGTCAAGTGCGTGTGGATACTTTGGTGCACCTGCAGGTTAAATCTTTTGAAAAAGTCGTGGTCGCGGTTATGGACGACTTGGAGCACAGTTCTCGATCATAGACAACTATAACTAAAGTTTACTGTGATAATTTGACTTGTATCCGATATGACTAGTAATCAACTTCACTACAACGGAATGGCTAAATAAAAGTACCAACAACTGCTGGGTTTGGGGATGTCTCATGCTAATTGTATTTGACTAGTAATTGTCGCAACTACAACGGAATGGTTAACTAAAAGTGCCCACTGCTTAATCTATTAGGATGACTATCTATACCTGACTAGTAATTGCTTTTGCGATAACGAATAAATAAACTGCCAACCTGTGAGTTCCTTGGACTTCCTCGTTTGGTCTCGAGGAAATACAAGGATGGGTATGTTTGGTGGTAGCATCGTTGGTTCGAATAGGTCTTTCTTATCCCTCTCGATAGCCGGCGTTATATCGAGTCTCTATAGGTTGTTTAGTGCATCTTCATACTGCCTCGATCCACCATACCTATGTGGCGAGGCGGCGAATTCTAGCCTCGCTGCACGGCCTCGATCTTGACCGCTCTCTCTTTTTCCTTTGCCTTTGTCGGCACCCCTTTTGTTTAAGCAGGTTTTGAGATTGACGTCGTTAGCAGGGTCACCCTTCCGGCTTGGCCTGGGCAGGGTTATGGATGCCATTGGTTATTCTTCAGGGCTCTTAGCTCAATTTGCATCTTGTCCGTACTCGGACGCTGTATGGTTTTCAAGGTGATTTGGATCTTTGTACTGTATATCTGTATTCTTGACTCTTTGAGTCGCTGTTTTATATATCTGTTCTGTGGGTCCCATCGAGGACTGTTGTGTAATGTTATTACTTCGTTTTTCACCCGCACGAAAGTGCCTAGTGGGCAACTTTGAATCGTTTCTATGCGGGTTTTGGCGGAAAGCGCTGAAACTTGCATAGGGCCGATTCTGAGGGTGTTACAGAGTGGTATCAGAGCTCAGCAGTTGCGATACCCCACAAGTCCAAATGTAGGATAACCTAGCTAACGGCAAGTAGAGTGTCAAAACTATTTTTGAAAAATCGGTTGGATAGTTCGATTAGGTCGATTTTACTCCTTACCCTCTGCTGCTCTCCTCTCACCTCTGCGTGTTTTGAATCCGCTCTCTTCTCTCTTTGAATCCGAGATTTCGTGGTTGGGTTCCATCATTTCCTTGAGGTTTCTTCCTCCTTTGGTAACGGTGTTGCTACATCTGGTCTTCATGCTATCCGAGGAATCCTTCTCGGTGGACTTCTCTTTGTTCCTTCTTGTGCCTTCCGGTGCTTTTCGCGACGACATCATCTACGCCAGATCCGATGCAGAGTCTGCATCACTCCTTTGTTCCTGAACCTCGATTGTCGAGATCTTCAGTCTGATTCCGAGAATGGATGCACGCTTTTCTACTGATTGTGCGGAGTAATAGTTTGGGTGCGTGATGGATTGCCCCCCATGCCGACTACTCACTCTATTCGCTTGTGTACATTGAAGTGGATGAGAATGCATCGGTTCCCTCTTTCCATCGAAGCTAGAGGTGGCTTTATTTGTTGATACCTCTACCTTCGACCTTTTGTTCCCGGAGTGTTCTCTCGACGATCACGGACAACGACCTCTTGTTAGTGGTGTCGCGAGGATCTACACGATGCGAGAAGATTCAGATCGCCGCCCTTCTTCCCGGTACCATGAGGCGGATCTCGAGGGCGAGATCCATTGTTAGTGGTGTCGAATTGTGGCATCTCGCAAAAACCACTATTAGAAAAATCGCTCAATTGTTTACTACTTTGTGCATCATCATGACATCATGCATAAATTTCACATAAAACTATTTTCAAAAGGCCCTACTTTATTTTATACAAATAGCCTCTCTATTTCACTTGTCCGAAGTATTTTGTTTGTCTAAAAACCTATTTGAAAATGTTTTATTTTAAAAGAAAATAAATAAAATAAAAAACTATTTTTTTTCCAGAGGAGGCAGCCCGGCCCGTAGGCCAGGCCACCTACTACCCCGGCTGGCCCAGCCCGTTTTGACCAAACCCTGGATCCCTACCTATCCTAACCCTAATCCCACCCAACCACCTAGTCCTACCCCTTCCGCCGCCAGAACCACTCTCGCACCCGCGCGCAGCACACACACGCCACGCACACAACGCACGCCTGCAGCACACACGCACCGTTCCGCACTCACCCACCTACCCCGCGCCCACCGACAGCCTGGCCCCACCCCGCCTCCCGCATGCGACGCCCGGCCCTTCCTCGACCCCTCCTCTCTCTCTGCCAACGCTCCTCTCCCCCCGCTCCACCCTCGTCTCCCTCTGGATCCCAGCACGCGCCGCCGCTGCCTGGAGCCCTGCTTTCTCCCCTACCGCACCTACCCCGCGACCTCTTCCCCACCCCCGCTCGCTCCACCCTGCCTCTGCCTCGCCTGGAGCCTCCCGCAGGGACTCCGGCGCCCCCGTCTTCCTCCGGCGCCAGCGCCGTCCCTCCCTGTCCGGCCGCAGCTGCCGGCCCCTCGTCTCTTCGGGCGCTCTCCGCCGGCCACGGGCCCTGCCCGTCCTCGGCCTCCCCAAGCTCCGCTAGGCGCCGCCAGGGGCGCCCCCACTCTGCCTTCGCGTCTCACCGCCCGAGCTCGCCCCGGCTATGCCGTCCCCGCCTGGATCCTCCTCGCCTTGGCCCTCTCTGCGTCCTCCCCAAGTCCGCCGGCGCGAGCCCCGCGACCCGCGCTCCTCCTCGCCGCGTTTGGCCTGCCGCCATCGCCTTCGTCCCCTACCGCCTCCCCCATCTCGCCTGCGAGCCGGGCCGCCTGCGACCCGGCCTCGTCGTCTCGTTTATCGCCGCTTGCCGCATCCGTCCGCCAAGCCAGCCGCCTCCTCGTCCGAGATCGCAGAGCCTCGCTGCCGGTCTCTCCCTCTGCTCACCAAGCGTGCAAGTAGTCGCCCGCCTCCGCCCCTCTCTGTTGCTCTGACTTCCCCTCGCGGCCCCAGCGCTATGGCCTGCCTTCCCGCGAGCACCTCCACCATCGCTAGTGCCTTCCGGCGGCCTCCCTAGTGTGGCCTCGTTGTCCTCAACCTGTCGGCGCCCTTCCTCCTCCCCGGACGCTCCTGTGTAGCATCACACCAATCCGGTGCGTGCACCTGGCCATCTCCTGGATGCTTTTACGGTGTGTGACCAGTACCAGGATGTGTGCTTGTATGATCATCTACAGTTGTAATCTTGTAATCGTGTTGCTGCTACGAAGTATGTATGATGTGAACATTGTTTTGGTGTGCGTGCCAAACCGGAGGACTGCCCAAGATCTTTCTCGTCGACAATACTGGCTTGATGCCGATGGTTGCAAGGGATGCACATGGTGCCACTCAAGACCCCAAACCCGAAGGTCGATCTTCGTCATGGACCAGCAAGATCTCCTTCACGGACGACCCCGAGCCCCTGGCGCGCCAAGTTCTTCTTCCCGAACGCCAAGACCGACCCGATATGAGGACCCGACAAGATCTTCATGGCGACAAGATCGGCACCGATCAGGGCGGATCCGATGTGACCCCGACGCCAACCAAGTCCTTCTTCCCGGATGAGACAAGACCTACTTCCGTTGTCCGAGACCGATTCCGTCGAACCGTTCCCCCCGTCGAACCCTATCAAACCCCGAATCCCTCGGAGCCCAAGTTCGCTGAACCCTAATGTGATTCCCTATCCGAGACCCCATTATTTTATAATATAACATTATCAACTGATGCATATTAAATTGTTCATGCATGCATACTTGTCTGTGGTTTGGGGGCATAATGCCGATTCACCTCATAATAAAATATGGAGTCCATCTGCGGGATATCGTTGTCTTATTCCGGACTCCATTTAAATTGGTGTAGCGAACCGATGCCATGTTCCGCCCTGTTAATCCAACATTTAATTTGCGGGGTAGATAAATAACTTGAACCTATTAATTGGTTGTCGGGACCCCGGTTCCACTTAATATTGCCTAATTGCATCACATCTTGCCATGTCATACATCATACATGCATCATGCCCGATCTTCTGCCGTGGTATTAAATAGTGCATCCGGTGTTTATTCTAGTGTTTTGCTTCTTCGCGGATAAGGCCGTTGAGTTGATGTGAGTGTCGACCCGATCTTCGGATGAACCTTCGGCAATGTTTTCAGGCGAGCACCTCCCCCTTTCTACCTATCTTACTTTTATAGTATTTATTCCTCCTTGATCTATTGCTATACGTGTTGCGATGCTCTAGTTTTCGTATTCGTGATACCCTTTTGCAGCCTTATATTGCCTTGGACACATCCTATTACCTGATTGGTAGATAGTTGGACTCGTAGTCGCTTGCTCAAGTGTTGTTGCGTGTCGTCAAGTACCACGATTGTTGGAGTTTTGCCGCATGTTTAATGTTGGATATGATCATGGCTTTAATTATCGTTTAATAACTAAAATTGAAGTAGGTAATGCAGAGGCACAGTGGGCAATAGATGTTATTTGGTTGTTAACCGTCCACTTGTGTCCCGTGGGACCCAGTTCTTGACACTGTTCCAGATCGAGCGCTAACCACATGTGGGATGTATGGGCACCCCATCGATTTAGTACCGATTTCAAAGTCTTTGTCTTGGGGGCCACAAGTAGTTTGGGACTTTATTACTATTCTGACTTATGCCATGCTTTCTTGCTTAATTTAAATTGTGCGATGTACTGCTTTTTGTCTTGTTTAGGATCGTGACCCGTTTATTTGTGTCGACAAGCCTAGTCTCATTTTCGGGTTCCCGATCGTTTCATAGGCTCCACAAACCCCGAGTCCGTCTCGAGACCGGCGACCGTTGCGGGTAGACTTGGTGTGGCCCCATGTACTTACTTTGGGTCAGGAAGCGTCATGACTTAGGCCGACATACCGATGGGTGTATGTTAATTGATCCGCAAAAAAGGGTCAAGTGCGTGTGGATACTTTGGTGCACCCTGCGGTTAAATCTTTTAAAGCCGTGTCATGGTTATGGACGACTTGGAGCACAGTTCTCGATCATAGACAACTATAACTAAAGTTTACTGTTATAATTTGACTTGTATCCGATATGACTAGTAATCAGCTTCACTACAACGGAATGGCTAAATAAAAGTACCAACAACTGCTGGGTTTGGGGATGTCTCATCCTAATTGTATTTGACTAGTAATTATCGCAACTACAACGGAATTGTTAACTAAAAGTGCCCACTGCTTAATCTATCAGGATGACTATCTATACCTGACTAGTAATTGCTGCAACGATAACTGAATAAATAAAACTGCCAACTATGTGAGTTCCTTGGTCGACTTCCTCGTTTGGTCTCGAGGGGGAAATACCAGGATGGGTATGTTTGGTGGTAGCATCAGGTTGGTTCCGAATAGGTCTTTCTTATCCCTCTCTGATAGCCGACAGTTATATCGAGTCTCTATAGGTTGTTTAGTGCATGTTGCGCCGCTCGATCCACCATACCTATGTGGCGAGGACCGCCAATTCTAGCATCGCTGTCTTGGCCTCGATACTAATCGCTCTCTTTTCCTTTGCCTTTGTCGGCACCCTTTTGTTAAGCAGATTTTGAGATCGACGTCGTTAGCGTGGTCACCCTTCCGGCTTGGCACAGGCAGGGTTATGGACGCCATTGGTTATTCTTGAGGCTCTTAGCTCAATTTGCATCTTGTCCGCATTCGGACGTTATGGTTTTCAAGGTGATTTGGATCTTTGTCTTTGTATATCGTATTCTTGACTCTTTGAGTCATTGTATATATCTGTTCTGTGGGTCCCATCGAGGACTGTTGTGTAATGTTATTACTTCGTTTTCCACCCGCACGAAATTGCCTGGTGGGCACCTTTGAATCGTTTCTATGCGGGTTTTGGCGAAAAGCGCTGAAACTTGCATAGGGCCGATTCTAAGGGTGTTACAAGATGTCACACATCTCAGTTTTAGATTCCAAACAATTATTTAAGTAAACAATAAAGAAAAGCAATAATAATCTTGAATCCAATTAAAAAATAAAATGATTTTATTTCCTTTTTCTATTTAATATGGAATAATTCATATATTTAAATCTGTAAATCGGAATTCGACAAATAAAATGTCTAAATCGATCAGAAAAATGTGAGGAATCCAAATATGACATCCAGATAATCTTGTGAAAATGGGGTGGTATCATTTTGAATTATCCATTTGGTGGTTGCTTCATAAAACCCCCTTTTTTTGTGCCCGGAAAATAGAAAATGGCTTTTTGGTGCGAGGAAAAGGAAAACTTCCTTCAGAAACATTATTCGCCATTCCATGATGCACATGCATGCACGATATGGGCATATTATCACAAACTATGCCTTGATGCTAGCCATAATATTGGTCATTTGACCCGAAAGCCAGGAAACCTCGAATGAGATAGGTCATTTTGTGAAGATTTTTTGAGACATATTCAATATAACAAGTTTGATATTTTTCCTTGCAACCATATCACATAATATGACACCACGCAAAGGTTTCATATTGTTTCGATCGTTTTTGAATTTTTTATGACTCTTTTAAACTATCGACAAACTTTGTCGAGCAGGGTATCTTGATTCTTAGCTCGGAGCTGAGCCTCTCTAAACTTTCATTGGATCTCTGATGAAATAGCATATTGTGAACCTAAAAATGATTTTTGTAAAAAACCATGCCCATCCGATCATGTACATGTAGTGCATATCTGACCCACTCCCTACCGATTCGGCAGGAATTTGTCTTTTTCACCTGGAGTGGACGGAAAGGTTTGACATCCCCCCGTTGGGACATTGCCCATTTAAGGTGGTCTAGTATTTTTGAAAAATGGGATGGTAGAATTTTGAATTAGCCATTTGATGGTTTCTTCATAAAATCCTCCGTTTTTACGCTCGGAAAATAGAAAATGGCTTTTTGGTGCGACGAAAAGGAAAACTTCCTCATGTAACATTGTTCGCCACTCTATGATGCATATACATGCACAATATGGGCATATTATCACAAACTATGCGTTGATTCTAGCCATAATATTGGTCATTTGACCCGAAAGTCAGGAAACCTCGAATGAGATAGTTCATTTTGTGAAGGTTTTTTTGAGACATTTTCAATATAACAAGTTTGATATTTTTTGCTTGCAACCATGTCACATAATATGACACCACGCGAAGTTTCGCATTGTTTCGATCGTTTTTTATTTTTTTATGACTCTTTTAAACTATCGACAAACTTTGTCGAACGACGGGTATGAAGATTCTTAGCTCGGAGCTGAGCCTCTCTAAACTTTTACTGGATCTATGATAAAATAGAATAATGATTTTTGTAAAAAATCATGCCCATTAGATCATGTACCTGTAGTTCATATCTGACCCACTTCCTACCGTTTTGACAGGAATTTGTCTTTTTCACCTGGAGTGGACAGAAAGATTTGAGATCCCCCAGTTGGGACATTGTCCATTTAAGGTGGTCTAGTATTTTTGAAAAATAGGGTGGTAGCGATTTAAATTAGCAATTTGGTGGTTGCTTCATAAAATCTCTCGTTTTTTTCGCTTAGAAAATGGAAAATGGCTTTTTGGTGCGACGAAAAGAAAAACTTCCTCCTGCAACATTGTTCACCATTCCATGAGGCACATGCATGCACAATATGGACAGATTATCACAAACTATGTCTTGATTCTAGCCATAACATTGGTCATTTGACCCGGAAGCCAGGAAACCTCGAATGAGATAAGTCATTTTGTGAAGGTTTTTCAGACATAATCAATATACGAAGTTTGATATTTTTTCTTGCAACCATGTCACATAATATGACACCACGCGAAGGTTTCGCACTGTTTCGATCTTTTTGAATTTTTTATGACTCTTTTAAACTATCGACAAACTTTGTCGAACGACGGGTATGAAGATTCTTAGCTCGGAGCTGAGCCTCTCTAAACTTTCACTGGATCTATGATGAAATAGAATATTGTGAATCTAAAAATGATTTTTGTAAAAAATCATGTCCACTGATCATGTACTTGTAGTTCATATCTGACCCACTTCCTACCGATTCGGCATGAATTTGTCTTTTTCACCTGGAGTGGACGGAAAGGTTTGAGATCCCCCCCATTGGGACATTGTACATTTAAGATGGTCTAGTATTTTTGAAAAATGGGGTGGTAGAATTTTGAATTAGCCATTTGGTGGTTGCTTCATAAAATTCCCCGTTTTTTACGCTCGTAAAATGGAAAGTGGTTTTTTGGTGCGACGAAAAGGAAAACTTCCTCCTGCAACATTATTCTTCATTCCATAATGCACATGCATGCACAATATGGGCAGATTATTACAAACTATGCCTTGATTCTAGCCATAACATTGATTATTTGACCCGAAAGCCAGGAAACCTCGAATGAGATAGGTCATTTTGTGAAGGTTTTTCCAGACATAATCAATATACGAAGTTTGATATTTTTCCTACCAACTATGTCACATAATATGACACCACACGAAGGTTTCGCATTGTTTCGATCGTTTTTGAATTTTTTATGCATGTTTCAAACTATGGTCAAAACGGCGAGCATGAAGAATCTTATTCAATATAAATATATATTTTTGAGTGTATATAGATAGATCTTATTTTTTTGTAAATTTTGATATATTATTTGTATTTTTCTGAATTAGAATAATTTTTTTTATGAATTTTCTAAGAGTAATGTGATAAAAGACAAAAAAGAAGACTACGAAATACACACGGCAAAGGGTCTTTGCCGTGTATACTGCAGAATACACACGGCAAAGAGACCATCGTCTGCGGCCGTTAGTTCCTCCCGTTAAATGGACTTGTGGGGTTACGGGTCCCACCTCGTTGCTGTGATAACACCTATGCCGTGTGCCGTTGTCGACTTTGCCGAGTGTATTTACTTTGCCGTGTTTTTTATGGGTCTTTGCCATATATATTTCTTTGTCGTGTTCTTTTTCAGAAATTTGCCATGTTCATGTACTTTGCCGTGTATTTTCTGAGTTACACACGGCAAAGACTGTGTTTGCCGTGTTTCGGTGTGTTTGGCACACGGCAAAGACGTGTCTACACGGCAGCGACATTTTTCCCGTAGTGTTATCACATTTATCATCACGATGGTAATGGTGATGCACTTACAAGACAGCCTTAGCAGCACGGTGGTGTTGTATTTACTTGGTTGCACGATAATCCTGTTACAAAATATGATGGTAACGGGTGCATTACCCCATGCATGGTAATAGACTATTCCGAAAAAACTGTCTGAACACATCCAAGTGGAACCGAGTTTTGAAACTCTCGCCCATTACCCGCAAAAAAAAAAAAACTCTCGCCCATAAGAAGCCAGCGGTGAAAATGGACCATCAAACAAACAAGTGGTTTGAGTCATATTTTATCAAGAGATCACCATTAAATAACATGATGATGGATTATACTTGTGCACATCATATATGAAAGTCAAAAGGGACGCATTTCCAAAGGTCTTCGTCACATGAAAGCATCACACACTCACGGAGGAGTACCGTATTTATAAGGTTCGCTTATTAATAAAGGAAACGCTAAGGAAATTTTGAAAAGTTCTTCATTAAAAAGTCACCGCGTAAAAGAAGTAAAGAAATATTTCTTAGGCCTTTTGTACTCCAGTGGTTTCTGAGCAGCAATATATGTCGGGTGCATTTGCACCCGCTCCCAGTTCAAAAAAAAAAAACCAAGAGAGGATGCGGAACTTCCTTCACAACCAGGCCCACGTTTAACGCGGTGAGCGACAGGAGCCCGAGGGTCATAAAAAAAACCTGCAACGATGACGACGGATCGGAGAAGAAGAGGTGTGAGCGTGCAACCGACCATGACCCAATGCATGCATAACCGAACGTTGAGTGAAGATCGGATATATACTCATGCATGTTTCTCTAAGAAATCGATCTCTTTTTTTTTTCTTTGCGGGGTAAAGCTAGCAGGATGTACCTGGATACACATGGTGCAGGAGTCACGCGCAGGTTGTCCTGTCGCGGACGTCGACGGCGGCCGTGGCTCTTCCTCCGCGGGCGGCAGAGGGTACCCGACGACGGCGGCCGGCGGCGTCCTCCGGCTACCGTCGTCAATCAGCGGGTAGCCTAGGGCCACGTCGCCGTCACCGCCTTCCTCCGTGCCGTGGATGCGCACGACGACCTCCTCGGTAGTGTTGTAATCCCTCAAGAAACACACGAATTTGACTGTAAATCAACTAAGATTTTAGAGAGGAGTTCATACATCAGGTTACAGTTTTGGAATTGACTTCTGAGAACTAGAGCTCCGGCTCCTCTCCTTATCTTATCTTTCTTTTACACTCTAGCCTTTCTGACATTTACAATTTACAATAGAGTACATAATTATACCAAATACAAATGTACAAACTGTAAACTCAACACTCCCCCTCAAGATGGGGCAAACACATCATATAACCCCATCTTGCTACATAAGCCAGAAAAAACCTTTTCAGCTAGGCCTTTGGTCAGAATATCTGCTAGTTGGTTTGAAGAGCTCACATAAGGCATACATATTATACCTTGGTCTAGTTTCTCTTTGATAAAGTGTCGGTCAATTTCTATGTGCTTTGTTCTACCGTTTTGAACTGGATTATGTGCTATATCTAATGCAGCCTTATTATCACAATACATCATCAAAGGTCTTGCTTGAAATAGACCCAACTCCAACAGTAAGATTTTTAGCCATAAGGCTTCACATACTCCATGAGCCATAGCTCTTAATTCCGCTTCTGCAGTGGACCTTGCAACAACATTTTGTTTCTTACTACGCCAAGTAACTAAGTTTCCTCCAACAAACGTACAATATCCTGATGTAGATCTTCTATCATCTAATGAACCAGCCCAATCAGCATCGGTATAACATTCTATTTGTAGATTGCCACTTGACTTATACAATAAGCCTCGACCCGGGCACCCCTTTAAGTACCGAAGGATCCGATTTACTGCATCCATATGGAAACTTTTAGGATTATGCATAAACTGACTCACCACGCTCACGGCAAAAGCTATATCAGGATGAGTATGTGATAAATAGATCAAACGACCAACAAGTCTCTGATATTGCTCTCTGTCAACAGGTTCCCCGGATTCACTAGTCAATTTGTGGTTTTGTTCAATTGGTGTTAATGCTGGACGACACCCAGACATTCCAGTTTCTGACAATAGATCTAGCACATATTTTCTTTGAGATAAATAGATACCTCTTGAGCTTCGTGAGACTTCAATTCCAAGAAAATACCTCATTTGTCCTAGATCCTTGACTTCAAATTCATTCATCAAATGTTTCTTCACCTTTTTAATACCGTGATCATCATCTCCTGTAATAACAATATCATCAACATAGACAATTAATATTGTGAGTTTCCCGTCACATCTTTTATAAAATAAAGTATGGTCAGCATTGCTCTGGTTGAAACCCAATTTCAGCATAGCTTTTCTAAATCGATCAAACCATGCACGAGGAGATTGTTTTAAGCCATATAGTGAACGACGGAGTTTCAAGACCCTTCCTTCAGTTTTTACTGTGCTGAAACCAGGTGGTATATGCATATAAATTTCCTCCTGAAGGTCCCCATGCAAGAATGCATTTTTTACATCCATCTGAAATAAATTCCAACCAAGATTAGCTGCACAAGATATCAAAGTTCTTATGGTATTCATTTTTGCTACAGGGGCAAATGTTTCCTCATAATCTACACCATAAGTTTGTGTGTAGCCTTTGGCCACCAACCGAGCTTTATACCTTTCTATTTTACCCTCAGGGTTATACTTGATAGTATAAACCCATTTGCAACCGACGGGTTCCTTGCCCTTTGGCCATTCTACCAATTGCCACGTATTATTCTTTTCTAGAGCATTCATTTCATCCAACATTGCTGCCTTCCATTTAGGATCATTCACTGCATCCTTCCAATCTTTAGGTACTGATGTAGAATCCAAGGATGCAATAAAGCTCCTAAAAGAAGAAGTACATCTATCATATGAAACATATTTTGCAAGATCGTGTTTATATCCTACACAATCCTTCAACCGCGCAGGTACATCTACTATTCTTTTTTTTCTTTCGTAACGCAATCGGTTCATCACTTATTTGAGTACTAGAGGATGGTGTATGTGTTTCAGTACCTTCAGCATCATCCTCATCATGGGCCATTTCTTCACTTGTTGTAACCTCCTCTAGTACTTGTGGTTGATTAACAGTTCCTTCTTCAACTTCCAAAGGTACATCGCCCCCATCATCTACTTCTATCCCTTGTTGACCTGAAAGATTTTCATATGTTTCAGGTATTAATGTACTGTTATCACCTTCATTCATGTTGGCAGTTTTCTCCCCCTCTGTTTCATCTTCTGAGCGCATGATATCCACAATAGGTACCATTACAGCTCCCCTATCATTGATCTCTTTTATGATATTCTCCCCCTTGCTACCTGTATAATTTTCATTTCCTTTTAAGGAATAGAATGGTTCATTTTCATTAAAGGTAACATCCATACTCACAAAGAATTTCCTTTCAGAAGGAGACCAGCACCGATACCCCTTTTTTGTAGGAGAATAGCCCACAAAGATACATTTGATGGCTCTTGGATCGAGTTTTCCTGCCGAACTCCTGTAATCATGAACAAAACATGTACACCCAAATATTTTTGGTGGCACAATAAATGAGTTAGAGCCATACAAACATTCAATTGGAGTCTTATGCCCCAGAACTCTAGAAGGCATACGATTTATTAGATAGGCAGCAGTTTTGACTGCTTCTCCCCAAAGGAATTTTGGCACATTCATCATAAACATGAGAGCTCGAGCAACTTCTAGTAAATGTCTATTCTTTCTCTCTGCCACCCCATTTTGTTCTGCAGTATCCACACACGTGGTTTGATGTATAATACCATAGGTAGACAAGAAGTTACTAAATTCACCATTGACATATTCTGTACCATTATCGGAGCGTAATATTTTCACATTTGTGCCAAACTGGTTGCGCACCATATTAAAAAAATCTTTGAAAGCAGACAGTACTTCAGACTTATGCTTTAAGAGGTATAACCATGTGCACCTACTAAAACCATCGATGAAGGTCACATAATATCTATCCCTTGTGAGGGTAGTTACAAACGATGGACCCCATACATCCGAATGCACCACATCAAAAGGTGACTTACTTCTCTCGTTACTACTTGGATAATTGGTTCTAGTGTGTTTAGCCAGTTCACACACATCACACACAAGCTTCTCTTTATAATGACTTTTAACTTGAGATGGAAATATACGACTAAGGGCTTGGAACGACATGTGCCCTAGTCTATAATGCATTAAGAGTAATTCATTGGTTGATAAAATACCCTTCACATTGAGTGCATACGGATCTTGGGCATTGTTGAGGTAGTAGAGGCCTTGATCCTCAACTCCAGTCGCAAGAAGTCTTCCTGTCTTCAGGTCCTGAAATATACAGGAATAGGGTTCAAAAGATACCCTGCAATTAAGCGACTTTGTAATCGAGCTAACCGACAAGAGGTCCACTGGAAAATTTGGTACATGTAAGACAGGGCTCAATGGAAGAGTAGGAGTACATGTGATGTTCCCAGAGCCCATAATTGGAGCTGAGGAACCATCAGCTATGCGTACTCTATCTCTTCCAGATCGTGGAATATATGTAGAAAAATACTTAGATGAGCCTGTCATATGATTCGTAGCCCCTGAATCAATTATCCATGATGTTAACATCTGATTCGACCCTTTTCCAGTATGAGCATCAGGAGTAGTCTCGGAAGGGCCTGCTGCGTTAGTTGCCATAAGCTTTGCCTTAAACTCTTCCAATGCATGGGCTGTAACTACAGATTGTTCTTCTCTAGATGAGGTGAACTGAGCTCGATCGGTACTTCTCATATTACCACCACGAGTAAACCCGCTATATGGTTTACGTTGCCATCCAAGAGGGTAACCAACCAAATCAAAACATTTTCCTTTCACGTGACCTGGATTTTTGCAATGATCACACACGACCCTAGTCCTCTTTGCATGGTCAATTCTGGGAGCACCTACTCGACCATTTCCTGATTGAATTTTATTAGCTGGAGATAGTGCAGCCCGATTGTCAATATTTTCTTGTGGAGCTGTGATCTGATTTGACAATCTTGTTTCCTCCTCAAGTATACTAGCAATGGTCTGGTCGAGTGTAGGCCAATCTGTCATGGCTTGTATGAGATGGGAACGCAAATTGAACTCAGAGTTCAGGCCATCAAGAAATGTCTGAACCAGCAATGGTTCAAACCACTCACGAAGGAGTGAGATATCCCTAGGATCATGTACTTTAAATGGTCTAAAATACTCTAGGTCTCTATATAGCTTCTTAATTTCTCCTGCGTATTCAGTCACTGTCTTCTGCTCTTGCTTGATATGTCTCAGTTCATGAAAAATCCTGCTGACTTGCATCTTGTTTGATTTCCCTGAGAATTGTTTTTCAATATTTGTCCACACCTCAGCTGCAGACTCAAACCCTTCAACTTGTTCCCTCACAGTCTTCTCCATCGAACTGAGCAACCACACCATGACACGCTTCCGGTTTTGGTCCCATTGATCTTGTGTGACTTCTCCGGGCTTTTCCTCATCTGCTTTCAGGAATTTCTCCAAACCATGTGCCTCCAGGATCAAAGTGGCATTGCGTGTCCAGCTGAAATAATCAACTGGACCAGATAATTTAACCGGATTTGGTTCTATACTGATCTTCATCACATCTGACACAGTGCTTGATTTTGTTTGTGCATGTTCCATTAACTGAGCTAGCATCCGCTGCATGCTCTCACACAGTTTCTCAATACCAGAATCTCTATTGTTTTCTCCCATGACCACTGAACTGAACGCTACAACTACAACGTATTCTTCAAAAAAACCGAACAGCTACAACAGCTTGACACAGGATTTAGCAAACAAAACAGTCCAAATACTCTCCACCGGATTACCACAGATCAACAAGATTCAATGCACCAAATGCTTCTGGACTGAACAGATTTGTACCTGAGAGGTCCACAGCCGGGTGAGTGCAGCTCCAACTGTGCACATCTCTTGAACGGCTTCAGATTTCAGACCGGCACAGCACGACGACGGCAATGAGACAGCACAAAGGCAACGCCGCACAGTTCGAGGATGATGCGGCGTGGTACCAAGGATGACGGCGATGCCGCACAAAGAAGACGCGTCGAGGACGGCGACGACCTTGACGAAGATGGCTGCGGCGCACAAAGGCGGCCACACCACGACGACCAGCAAATCTAACAGAAATTAGATCAAATCTGAGTCCCAGACCGATTGCTCTGATACCATGTTGTAATCCCTCAAGAAACACACGAATTTGACTGTAAATCAACTAAGATTTTAGAGAGGAGTTCATACATCAGGTTACAGTTTTGGAATTGACTTCTGAGAACTAGAGCTCCGGCTCCTCTCCTTATCTTATCTTCCTTTTACACTCTAGCTCTTCTGACATTTACAATTTACAATAGAGTACATAATTATACCAAATACAAATGTACAAACTGTAAACTCAACAGGTAGCCATCGTATTATGTGGTGCCCGCCCGGCGCGCGGTTGAAGGCAGTGTATACATGGGATGCAAGGGAGGAGGTCGTGGTGATCGATCTATGTATAGGGCACATCAACACATTAAGAGTTTGATCGAGATTAAACCAGAAAGTCCTCCTGCCTCCCGAGCTCCGGTTCTCACTGCTTATTAAAAAATTAAAAACTATACTTATAAATTTCAAAGAATTATGAAATAAAATTCTAAAAATTGCTATGATGTATCCCACAAACGTGTAAAATCTCCATTCGAAGTGATTTGTATTCCAAGCTACATAAAAATGACAAAGTGTAACTTTTTTGTAATTTGAAATCACTATATACTATAGATCTATAATTTTATCATTTGTGTGTATCTTTAAATAAACATGATTTCATTTTACATGTTTGATCTCTCGTTCCCCTCCCACCCCTCTCCTGTTGAGAGTCAACCCTTGGCTGTCGGGCCTTCCCCAAGCCCTCTCCGGCGGCGGTGCTCGCCGAAGTTGTGGGAGGGGGGGGGGGGGTATATAGGAGTAGTTGTAGGTTTGGCCTTGTGCCGGTTGTGGGCGTTTTGCCCAATAGTCGAAGCGGAATCCCGGATCTTGGCGCCTAGATCCTAGCGATTTTAGGACACGTTCTTCCTTTGCTGCTTCTCCGGTGGTCGAAGTGGGGAGTGGAGGGAAAGGTCAGTGCTTCTCTGAATAAATCCGGCAACGCGGTCCACCTGGAGAGGGCATGGTGCTGCGAGCTCGAGTTCCTCCCGACCGGCTGTGGTAGAGAGGGGGAAGGCGGTGGTGCAACAGCAAGGTACGCATCTGGGGCACTCTTGGCCAGCCAAGGAGGCGCGGGGAGTTCTCCGTACGTGTTCGTCCTAGTGGTGCAGGCCCCTAAGCGTTGGGGCTTCCTTGGTGAGGTTACGCCGAGTGGGAGGAGGATTTCTTGTTTGTCTGTTGTAGAGACGAGAAGGCTTCTTCTTTATCCAACTTTTAGTGCCTCGAGGCAAGATGCAAGGTGTTCTACTTCACCTTGCTGATGATGCATTGGATCTTGGCCTAACTGATCGACGTCTTGTTACCGATGTTATCCTTTGGCGATCTGTTGATCTTAGTTCTTCTCAGATACTGCTCTGTTTTGACCAGCATGGTGATGGTTGGGGTAACAATGAGCTGGGATTGGATTTGCACCGGAGATTCAAAGATGTGGTGCTTTCTTGGCATGCTGCTCCAACTAGATTATTTCAGATTTTCTCTTCTCTGGATGCAGGTTTTTGGGCCTACACGCTTCACTAAGGACCTCTTGAGAATTGTTGTTCAGGCTGTCTTCGCGATCTTCATGTCGCTCGGGTGTATGCGCCAGAGGTAGTTGAGATTGTCTCTGATGTCACTCCCCAGATTTAACGGTGAAGATCTCCCTGTGTTGAGCTCGGTGGCGCAACCTCAATATCTACAGCTCAATTTTTAACCTCGTTTGCCTTTACCATCTCGATTGCCGGTTGAGCCGTTGGTTAGGCTATGTGAGCCCTTTGAAGAACATAATTGCGGGTGTGGCAATTCCATGTTCTCGATGGAATTCCTGACAGGCTTCAATGGTGTTTTTCTGCGTAGACAACTTGATTTTTCAGCTTTACCTCTTTTATGTGAGCTTATAGACTTTAGGGTCGTCTTTGATCTCCAGAGCTCAAATTGTAAGAGCTGCATTGTTCTCTTTTTCTGATAATATATTGCCTTTTCCGTAAAAAAAAACCCACCATCGGTTTAAGGCCTCAATCGGTCGGCCGGTTGGAATCCCTTACACCAAGCGAGCATCCTCCGTTTCAAAATATAAGATGTTTTAGGTTTATTAAGAAGATGTATCTAAACTTATTTTAGTTTATAGATTCACTCTAAACCTTAGTGAACCACATACTAAAAATAGTCTAGATACATTTGTTTCACAAAGCTAAAACATCTTATTTTTTGAAACGGAGGGAGTAGTAGAATTACTCACACGTTAAAAAATGAGTTCAATAATTTTTAGAAGCAACCATGAAGGTTCGAACTTCCAAAAGTTGTTGTTTGGCTGCGTAAGAGCAATGGGTAAGCCACGATTTATGGATTTTGTAGGAGGTGAAAGCTTAGTGTTTTGAGCCATTTTTTCTCAAAGTTAATGGGAATGCATCTATACACCCTTTTTCTTAAGGCACATATAGGGGTCTCTATAAAAAAAATTCGATGGGTTTAGCTATTTTCGTACTTTCTCATATCCATATTAATAATCTTGACGTTGTCACAAATGCATCTAGTTTAAATTTAAACTAAATAAATACGAATCTAGATAAAATTAAAACTATTAATATAAATCAGAGGAAGTAGAAAAAATTCCGATTCGTTTCTTTTTATCAAAGGACTAACATAGAAAATCAATAAGTACATGCTTTTGTGCTCCCCAATTCCTACTACTTAAAGGCGTTATTCACTTACCCATATTGAAGACGTATAGGCGCAAATCTTAGCTCAACGTATAGTTCTGACAAAGACGTATTTGTTGCAGGACAAATCCCGACTGACGCAAACGCCTACCTCATCGAAAGCTTAAAGTGCGAGTATAACGAACTGTTCTTCCTTCTGCTCCCCTCCGCGGTCCCTCTGCGCCTTCGCCATGGGTCCGCGCGGGAACCCGCTCCTCCCCCTTCTCCTAGCGCTCCTCGCCGTGGCGGCGACCGCGCCGTTCTCCGTCGCAGGTGACGAGAGGGAGGTGTTGGAGGTATCTGGCGCGCCGGAGGGGGTCGTCTGGGTGGCCCAGCTCTCGGATCTCCACTTCAGCGTGCACCATCCGGAGCGCGCCTACGACTTCCGGCGGTACGTCGGACCGGCGCTCGCGATGGTCAACCCAGACCTCGTCTTCATCACCGGAGACCTCACCGGTGCGTGTTCATATCTACCCCCTCTTGCCCCCTTAGTTCTGCTCCTTCGGTTGATTCTTGGTCGCGTTACTTAGGGATCGATGGGTGATTTAGTCTTTGGTCTAGTTAAAATGGTTCGATCATGTTTAGTAGAACTTGATTGAGGCGCGGGGATGAGATTGGGGAGGCCCTCTGTTTAAACAAATGTCGTGAATTGGTGGATTCTGTTGACGCATTGTATTGGTGGACGCATGGGAGCAGAATCTACATATTCTGTTTGTAGATAAAAAAGGATTAGTACAATGCTAAAACTTGGAGTACTCCTAAAACTTGTGTATCTAGGATAATACTAGTTTTGAACTGAATTCAGTATTTCAAAGGCAAGTTTAGTACTCCCTCCGATCCATAATAAGTGTCGCTCATTTTGTACTAAGCTAGTACAAACTTTGTACTAGATGAGCGACACTTATTATGGATCGGAGGGAGTATTACCTCTGTTCTAGAATATAAAGGTGTTTTGGTATTTCCTGAAAAAAATAAAGGTGTTTTGGTAGGCCATTTTAGCCTACCGAAGCTTCTTATATTTAGGAATGGAGGTAGTAAAACACAGTATCATACCCTGCTGCATTTAGAGTGATATCTAGTATTGACAATGGAGTAGGTCTGTGGGAGATGAAATTGGTGAATTTGCAGTTGCTTTGGGTATTTCTCTGTCCAGGCGAAACCAAATGTGTTGGAAATTCACTTCTGACAATTATAATTTAAGTACAATCCAGTATCAAACCTGTCACAAATTACAACACTCTGGTGCCAAGTGGCCAAGTCCTGCCCAGTTGTTCAGCACAAACAGTAACCAATGCCACTGACTAAAGGCCTAAAGTTTGAAGTTGCAACGAACCAGACAAACTCTCAATACCAGTGTTAAGGACGGACTACTGATGATTTTTTTATCAGATCAAACTGATGAACTCGAAATGGCCACATTTGACTGAACTTTTCTAATAGACAGGTGCTTTTATATTTCTCGTTCCAACCCAGGGTATTGGTGAACCTGTTCTGTTCCATAGCAACAACCAGCACTACAGTCCAACTCGATATAGGCCACCCTCAAAACCTTAACTAATTAACCACTTCCACTTTCAGAAGACGTGAAACCTAGCCTAGTTTCATTTTGGAAGATGCCCAGATCCCAAATTGAATATGCATGGTTACATATGATGATTTCTCTCAAGTGTGAATACACGTTTGTTTTGTTATCAGATGGAAAAAGCAAAGATCTACTAACAATGAAGCAAAATGAGGTTGAGTGGATAGAATATAGAAGCACAATGAAGGATGTAATTGAAAGAAGCAAACTTCCAAGAAGAATTTTCTATGATCTTAGAGGAAACCATGATAGTTTTGGTGTACCCACATCTGGTGGGGACTATGACTTCTATCAGCAGTATAGCATCAATGCTAAATTAGGACGACAAGGCGTGTGCAAGCGTCACTTTGGAGGTCAGTGCTTGTGCTTCTTCTGTACATGCTTGCACTTCTGCAACTTGTCAGCTAGAGAGTAGAAAATATATTGCCTCTTATTTCTCTATCATCTTGTAGTTCAATTTACTGTCAAAATTTTGATCCATCTCAATCATTTGCTCAATACACCTTGACATAACACATGGTAGATATGTGGATGGTCTGCAGAATAATGGTCGGAAGCACCTGTTTGTTGGCTTTGATAGCGCAATGGAGATCGGTCTTAGAGGCCCGACCAATTTATTTGGACATCCGAGTGACAAGCAGCTTATAGAATTGGATCAGTCACTGTCACAGTGGGACACTGAGTTCGACAAGGCTCCAGTGACTAAAATTTCAGTTGGGCATTTCCCGCTGTCTTTCTCAGCACTAACAGAATCAGGAAAAAGTATCAAGGATGTATTTCTAAAGCACTCTTTAGCCGCATACTTGTGTGGACATCTTCACTCCAGGTTTGGCAAGAATTTGAAACGCTACTATCATCGGACAACTCAAGAACCTTCATTATATGAACACTACTACCAATTTAACATGCACCAAGGATACGCAATCCAGAGTGCTAAGGATAACTGTTCAGAAGAAGCAGCACATATTGAGGAGTTCTGGGAGTGGGAGATGGGTGACTGGAGAAGAAGCAGAACTATGAGGATATTAGCAATTGATGATGGATATGTCTCCTTTACTGACATAGATTTCAGGTTAGGCTCAAAGAGTATAATTATATTACCCACCTTTCCTCTAGACTCGAGATTCATGCAGAGACGCTCTGCTCCTCGTGATTTCAAGTGCCACGTGACAGGATCTTCAACTTTTGATACAGTGAGGGCGCTTGTATTCTCTCGACAAGAGATAGTATCTGTGTCGGTAAAGATATATGACTCAAGACCTGGGAATCTTGAAGTAGTATTCGACACTGAAATGAAAAGAGTGAGTGTCAATGAATCTAGAGGAGATATGTATTTAGTTCCATGGAACTGGAGGGCGTTTGTAGATCCTTCTCCAAACCGATATTGGCTCCAAATAGAAGTGATGGATATAACAGGTGACATTAGTGTCAGTCAGTTGAGGCCATTCTCTGTAAATGGGTTGTTTGCAGAAGTTAGCTGGACATGGAAGGAATTTTTTGTGATGGGCATTCAGTGGGCTTCAGTATATCATCTCGCCCTGAGGTGTGCTCTTGCCCTCATTTTCGTATTGCTTCTTGTACCACGAGCTTCAGTTGTGTTATTTAAAGATCAATGTACATACACATATCTCTGAGCCAACGGTGGTCAGTGGACATTGTTGAAGTATCTGGTTGGTGGCTTTATCTGGCTTTTTGTCGAGCTGTCCAGGATGATTCTTGTGTGGTCTTTGCTATTTGTGTATATAGTCTATTTGTTGGTCTTCCTTGGTTGTTTGGTCACCCTATAACTGAGGACAGTGGCCTGTCATACATGACATACAGAGGCTGGAACCTTAAAAGATCCAATGAAGCTTTCCATGCTGGCACTCCAGACGTCATGGTCATTGTTCTACCTCACCTTTGTTTTGTGGTACTACCGATGATTGTCATTTTAGCTTCGATGGCTGCTGAAAGAACAGCATTCCGAGAACATTATCTTTCTCAATCAGGAAAGAAAAAGATGATCATTACCAAAGAGCAGGAGGCAGATAGAACGTGATAGTTTGTGGAGTGGTCGTTGGATAAGGAAAGTTCTAATTGTTCTTTGCCTGGTGGTTCTATGGAAACATTGGAAGGTATATCTTTCAATACATGCAAATGTTATGTCCCTGCAGTCGCTGATCTGAACAAATTGCTGACAAATTTTCATTTTGCAGCAATGCAGAGCTCTTGTTAAGGCTTATGCAATGAACCCTCTGCTCCATTCTCCAGTATATTTCTACTTCATACCAGTGCTCATAGTATTTTCTATCTACAAAACCTCGTCCATTTAACTGCTACGGGGCCCTGCAAGGAGCGCCGTGCTATATTCCAGCGGACCTGCGAAGACACTAGAAACGAAGCATATTCAAAAACACTACAAATGGAGAACCTAGAAGATTACAACTTGCAACCGAAGTTGTATTGGCGGATCACACATCTGATCCTTTTCTCTATTCTGGAAATGAGATTTTGTTAGATCATCTAACATGCATAAAGTAATGTCAGCGCACATAATTGAGATACTACAGGGCATTTCTTCATAACGAGCTAGGAATTAGTAACACGGAACAATTGTTTACTGAATGAAACAAGTCATATTGCTTGTTAGTTTCATCTTTCTTTCTTCTCCGGAAATTCTTTTCTCCTTGGTCATGTGCTTTGTTTACTGTGCTTATCATTTATCATTGTGAAGAAACAACCAATATGCCGTATGCCGTTGAGGAACGGATATTGCGTCTCATGGTTGCTTGCTCTTCTTTTTACTGAAGCATTACATATTTACATATAGTTGCTGCGAAGATTGGGAGTTACTGGAACGGAATTATGCGTGGCCCATGTGGGCCGGTGTGATGGTATCCAGGCTGTCTGTAAAGGGCAGCCCTACGCGTCCTTCGGAGGATTTGTGCTTTTTATCCACCGGGTCCTCAGCCAATCACGTGTCCTTTTTTGATCAAAATCCCGCTTTTGCTACAGAAAGTTCCATTTTTGCTACTACTAGTCCCGCTTTTGCTATATGTAGCAGAAAACCGTTCGGCCTAAAAAATAGAAAATTAGACTGGATCTCGCCGGAGATCTCGCCGACGACCGTGTAGCAAAAAAAAATCCTAGTGTAGCAAACCAACTTTGTTGGAGATATCGTCGGAGACTCTCGTCGGAAAAAACCTCGTCGGAGACCACGTAGCAAAAGTTTTACACTATTGTAGCAAAATCGGAGAACGGTGGTAGCAGAAAAAATATGCTAATGTTGCAGAAATCCAACCTCGCCGAAAACTTTCGCCGAGAGAGCTTGCCGGATACCTCGTCAGAGATCATGTAGCAACATCTTTGCGCTATTGTAGCAAGATCATAAAATAGTTGTAGCAAAAACACTCTGATATTGTAGCATCATTGAAGCATTTTTTCGTGGTGAAAAAAACATAAAACGGTGTAATCGATCACACGTAGCAATGACGCCAACCCCATGTAGCAAACCTCAACGCTGTAGGTAGCAACATCGGTGGCAGTAGGTAGCAGCACCGCCAACCCCATATAGCAAACCTCGATGCGGTAGGTGGCATGGTCGGTGGCGGTAGGTAGCAGCCCCCGTGGCCTCCGGTAGCAACGCATGTGGTCTTCGTGTAGCTCTAGGTAGATGCATCAGTCGGTGCTCCGGCGAGGGGTAGGAAGGCGGCTGTGGCATCCCGCAAAACCACTACTGGAAAATCGCGTTGAATTTGTGCATTGCATCGTCATCATCTTGCATTGTTTGCCAAAACTATTTTTGCAAAACTCGATTTGTTTTCCAAACGCCCCATCTTTATTCAAACGCCAAAAACCGGGTCCCCGGAATATTTTGTTTTGGCCTTCGGTTTTCTGCGGCCCGTTTAAATCGAATAAAATTATTTATTTATTTTTGGCGGAGCGATCGAGCAGGCCAACTGACCGAACGCAGCCCAGCTTTTTTAAATCGGTCCAACCTGCCCCATCCTAAATCCTAGAGCTACCTAAAAATCTACCCCCTCTCTCCAGCCACCTCACCCCCTCCTATCAGAACTCTCCACCTCACCTTCCCTCACCCACTCACCACTCACAAGCTGCCACATCCCCAAACCCTCTCTCCTTCCCTCTTTCTCCCCATCCCACCTGCCCAAACACTCACACGCCAACGCCTAACCACGGCCGCAGCCACGCCTAACCCCACGTCCCACGGCCCACAGCCCACGCTGCCACAGCCACGCACAGCCGCCAGCCACGCAGCCACTGCTACCACGCCACCAGCCCGCCTCCCTCTCTTCGCGGGTCCCACGCGTGGCCCCCAGACCCCCTCAGCCTCTCCCCGTGCCTGCGTCGTCTCCTCTCGCTCCCTCTTCCTCTGCCTCCTCGCCCGCCCGGCTCCGCGCGCCTCTCCATCCGCCATCGCCCAGCCGCGCCGCCACGCTTCGCTCGCCTCGCCCTCAAGTCGCTCCTTGGCTTTCCTCCGGCTGCTCCTCCGTTCCCCGTGGCACGCCAGACCTCCACTGCCCGCCAGGCGCGCCCTCTCCGCGACCTCCGCTCAACGCCAGCCGCCCAGTTCCCCGCCTCTCATGTGACCACTGCGGCGCCAGCCCCTCGCCCGTCGCCTACCGCGGCCCAGCCGCCAGACGCCCGCTGCCGTTGCCGTCGCGTTGGTCCCAGCAGCTGCCCTTCCCTCGACGGCCTCGTCGCTCCTCCGGCCGTCGACCTCGTCGGCATGGACCCCAGAACCATCAAGCTTCCCGACGGCGGTATCCTCGCCCGTGCGGCCTGTGCCTTCTCTGCCAGCGAGCTCGCCAGTGAACGCAGTACCTCTACCTCGTGGCTGTGTTTGTTGCTAGACCGTTGTAACAGAGAAGGCCCATGGCTCATCAAGATCTGCTCTGACGCTGTAATTCTCTTCACAAGATCTTCTTCGACAAGAAGATAAACCCGAAGAACCTCGGCGCCGGACCGATGACCGCCAAGCGCGCTGCTCGTAGACAAGCACTACACCGCGACAAGATCTCCCACACGGACGTCAAGAACTGTTCACCTCGGATGTCGAACGAACCGTGGGACCGAGTTCTCCTTCACGCGCCAAGATTCTCGATCCGATGGTTGAGTCTCCGAAAATCCCGAAGATCGGCGCGACCGGGCGAGAACCCCGACACGGACACACCAAGCTCTCCATCGAAGAAACCAAGGCCGTCGACGTGGAACCGTAGAACGCCGAGTGCTTCACCCGGACACCGAGAACTCCCCCTGAACGCCATGACCGTCGACATGACCCCGAGTCCCGCACCCGGATGCGCCAAGACCTACCTCGATACCCGAGAACGGAACCGTCGAACCCTGGACCTCGACCCCGAACCCCGAACCCCGAACCCCGGAACCCCAAGATCGTCGAGTCCCCTCTTATGTGTGAACCCCTTCCCGCAAACCCTATTTTATAACATGATATCAACTTGTTGCACATTTAATTGTCTTGCATGCATTCATTCATGTGGTTTGGGGGCCTTATGCCGATTCACCTAATAATTAAATATGGGGCCCATATGCGGGCAAATCTAATCACATATCGGCCTCATTTAAACATGTGTAGCGAACCGACTCTATCTGTTACATTGCTAAACAACATTTAATTTGCGGGGGTTCTAAACAACTTGAACCGTTTAATTAATTGTCGGGACCCCGGTTCCGCTTAATCTGACCTAATTGCACCGCACCTTTGCCATGCCATCCATCATGCATGCATCATGCCGATCTACTGCCGTGTATTAAATACTGCATCCGGTGTTATTCTAGTGTTTTGCTTCTTCGGATTGGGCCGTTGAGTTGATGTGAGCTTACCGATCTTGGTTGAACCTTCGACAATGTTTTCAAAGAGCATCTCCCCCTTTCTACCTATCTTACTTTTATAGTCTTTATTTCCCTCCTGTTGATCTATTGCTATCTGTGTTGCGATGCTTTAGTTTCCGTACCTGTGAAATACCGTGCAGCCCTATATTGCCTTGGACACACCCTATTACCTGTTGTTTGGTAGATAGTTGGACTTGCGCGTCGTAGTTGCTTGCTCAAGTGTTGATGTGTGTCGTCATATGCCACAGTTGCTGATGTATTGCCGCATGTTGATGTTGGAGATGATTCTAGTTTTACTTATCGTCACTTTAATTTCTGTTTAACAACTAAAATTGAATAAGCAGAGGCATCGGTGGGTGATAGATAATATTTGGTTTCCGAACGCCCACTTGTGTCCCGTAAGACCCAGTACTTGATACTGTTCCTTGATTTTCGCGCTATCCACATCCGGGAGGTATATGGGACCCCCACGAGCGAGCTTGATTCATTCTTATTTCTTGGGGCCACAAACTAGTTTGAGGTTTTATTACGATCTGTACTTATGCCATGTTCTTGCTTTATTTACGATTGTGGGTCTTGCTGCATTGTCTTGTTAGGGCTCGTGACCCGTTCGTGGTATCGGCAGTCCCGTTTGGGGCATCTTGTCGTTACCGCCCCACAAACCTTGGGTCCGTCTCGAAGCTTGCTTACTTCGTTGCGGGTGTACTACAAGGGGTGGCCCCCTGAAATATTTCTGAATCTTGTGATTGTTCAGTCGTGAAAGCCTCGTTGGGTTTTGATTTGGTTTTTCCGAGGTTGATCGAGCGTGTGTTGCTATTGGTGCACCCGGCGGGTAAAACTTCGAAAGCCGTGTCCGCGGATATGGACGACTTGGAGCACAAGATTCTCGATCATAGACAAGCATAACTAAAGTTTACTGCTATAAATTTGACTTATAATGACTAGTAATCAGCTTCACTATAATGGAATGGCTAATTAATACTGCCCACAATTGCTTGTTTGGTTGTCGCTTGCGACAATTGTACCTGACTAGTAAGTTTTGCAACTACAACGAATTGGCTGAATAAAAGTACCAACAACTGCTGGGTTTGGGTTTATCTCATGCTATCTGTATCTGATTAGTAAGTACTGCCACTATAACGGAATGGTTAACTAAAAGTGCCCACTGTTTACTTTATCAGGACGATTATCTATACCTGATTAGTAAGTGCCGCAACTATAACCGAATAAGTAAAATTGCCAACCGCGTGAGTTCCTCGGTTGACTTCCTCGTTGGTCTCGAGGGGGAAATGCCAGGATGGGTTTGTTTGGTGTTAGCTTCAGGGTGGATCCGAATAGGTCATTCTCACCCCCTCCGATAACCGCCAGTTGTATCGAGTCTCTATAGGTTGTTTAGTGCATGCTGCCGCTGCCGCTTCAGTCCACCATACCTATGTAGGCGAGGACCGCCGAATTCTAGCCTCGCCGTGTACTGGCCTCAGTACTGACGCTCCTTCTTTTTCCTTTGCCCTTTGTCGGCACCCCTTTTGTTAAGCAGGTTTTGAGATCGGCGTTAGCGGTGGTTACTCTTCCGCTTGGGCGGGGTTATGGGCGCCATTGGTTATTCTTGTGGCTCTTAGCCCCATTTTGCATCTTGTCCGTAGTGGGACGTTATATCGTTTCAAGGTGATTTGGATCTTTGTATATTATATCGTATTCTTGACTCTCCGAGTCGTTATATATATCTCTCTTACGGGGTCCCATCGAGGGGCTGTTGTGTAATGTTATTATTGCCGTTTTCCACCCATCGAAAGTGCTTGGTGAGCACCTTTGAATCGTTTCTATGCGGGTTTGGTGAATTTTGCCCAAACTTGCATAGGTCCGATTCGAGGGTGTTCTGAGTGGTATCGAGCCCAGCGGTTGCGATACCCCACAAGTCCAACTGTGGATAACCTAGCTAACGGCCAAGTAGAGTGTCAAACCTATTTTGAAAATCGGTTGGATAGTTCGACTAGGTCGATTTTACTCCTTACCTCTGCTATTCTCCTCTTACCTCGGCGTGTTTTGAATCGCTCTCTTCTCTCTCTTGAGTCCGTGAATTCTCGTGGTTGGGTTTCCATCGTACCTTGAGGGCGCTTTCTCCCTTTTGTAACGGAGGTGCTACGATCATCAATCTGTGACTTGTCTGTTGTACTCTTCATCCGATCTTTTGTTCTTGAGCTCTCTATCCATATGAGTTCCTTGCTGGATATCAGTGTCGTTGAAAAACATATGAGCAGGACGAGCTTTGGTGAAGTTGGAGTATACCTTGAGCATGTGTTGTTCATGCCAATGGAACCATCGCGGAACCTAATCATTGTGTCTTTCATACGATTCCTGCTGGCATCATCCCTTTGTTCCGGATACCGCCTAAGGAGGTCTTCAGTCTAAATCTCGAGAGTTGAGTTGCCTGATTCTCCTACCCATGTATAGAGTTGATAGTTGGGTCCGGGATGGACTGATCACCCTACCCGACTCTTACTGTCCGCTCTGTACATCGAACTGGTGGATCAATGTAACTTTTCCCTCTTCTGGTGGAAGTTAGAGGTGGCCTTACCTTCAACTTCGTCCTTTGTTTCCCCGGAGTGTTCTCTCGACGATCAGGAGCAACAACCCCTTGTTGGTGGTGTCGACGTTTTCAAGACGGACAACGAACTATTGTTAGTGGTGTCGCGAGGATCTACACGAAGCGCGAAGGATCAGACGCCGACCCTCCTTCCTGTACCATGAGGCGGATCTCGAGGGCGAGATCCATTGTTAGTGGTGTCGAATTGTGGCATCCCGCAAAACCACTACTGGAAAATCGCGTTGAATTTGTGCATTGCATCGTCATCATCTTGCATTGTTTGCCAAAACTATTTTTGCAAAACTCGATTTGTTTTCCAAACGCCCCATCTTTATTCAAACGCCAAAAACCGGGTCCCCGGAATATTTTGTTTTGGCCGCTATCGGTTTGCAGACGGCCCGTTTAAATCGAATAAAATTATTTATTTATTTTTGGCCGGAGCAGTCGAACGGGCCAACCGACCCGAACGACCGCCCCAGTTTTTTTAAATCGGTCCAACCTGCCCCATCCTAAATCCTAGAGCTACCTAAAAATCTACCCCCTCTCTCCAGCCACCTCACCCCCTCCTATCAGAACTCTCCACCTCACCTTCCCTCACCCACTCACCACTCACAAGCTGCCACATCCCCAAACCCCTCTCTCCCTTCCCTCTTTCTCCCCATCCCACCTGCCCAAACACTCACACACGCACGCCCAACGACGCCGCAGCCTCCAGCCTAACCCTCCGCCACGTCCCCCACGGCCCACACTGCCAGCAGCCACAGCCAAGACCACGCCAAGCAGCCTTGCCCAGCCACGCAGCCCACGCCAGCACACGCCTCCCTCTCTCCGCCTTGGTCCCACCCCAGACCCGTCCCCGGCCTCTCTCCCTGCCCGTGCCGCGTCGTCTCCCTCCTCGCGCCCTCTTCCTCGCCTCCTCGCCCCGCTTCCTTCCGCCTCTCCGGCGTCCAGCCTTGCGGTGCGCCGGCCGCCACCTCGCCTCGCCCTCGCCCCTCAAGTCCGCTCCATGGCGCTTTCCTCCGCCACCTGCTCCTCCGTCCCGTGGCCGACGCCCCAGACCGCGCCCTGCGCGGCGCCCGCCCTCGCGACCTCCGCTCCGCGCCGCCCGCGCCCCGCCCTTTGCCTCTCCGCAGCCACTGCGGTCGCCGCCTCGCCGTCGCCCGCCGGCAGCCGGCCTCCGGCCGCCAGACGCTGCCGTCCCGTCGCGTCTGGTCCCATGAGCCGGCCCGCCTTCCTCGACCAGCCCTCGTGCTCCTCGGCCGTCGACCTCGTCGGCATGGACCCGCGAACCATCAAGCTTCCGCCGACGGTATCTCTGCGTCAGGCCAGCCTTCTCTGCCGGAGCTCGCCCGGTGAAACGCAGACCTCTACCTCGTGGCTGTGTGTTGCTGAACCGTTATATGAAGAAGGCCCATGGCTCATCAAGATCCTTTCGACGCTGTAATTCGCTTCACAAGATCTTCGACAAGAAGATAAACCAAGAACCTCGGCGCCGGACCGATGACCGCCAAGCGCTGCTCGTGACAAGCACTACACGCGACAAGATCTCCCACACGGACGTCAAGAACTGTTCACAGAGTCCGGATGTCGAACCCAACCCGTGGGACCCCGAGTTCTCCTTCACGGAACGCCAAGATTCTCGATCCGATGGTTGAGTCTCCGAAAAATCCCGAAGACGGACGCCCGGCGACCGAAGCCGAGAACCCCGACACGGACCCACCAAGCTCTCCATCGAGGAAACCAAGGCCGTCGACGTGGAACCGTAGAACGCCAAGTTCTTCACCCCGGACACCGAGAACTTCCCCTGAACGCCATGACCGTCGACATGACCCCGAGTCCCGCACCCGGATGCGCCAAGACCTACCTCGATACCCGAGAACGGAACCGTCGAACCCTGGACCTCGACCCCGAACCCCGAACCCCGAACCCCGGAACCCCAAGATCGTCGAGTCCCCTCTTATGTGTGAACCCCTTCCCGCAAACCCTATTTTATAACATGATATCAACTTGTTGCACATTTAATTGTCTTGCATGCATTCATTCATGTGGTTTGGGGGCCTTATGCCGATTCACCTAATAATTAAATATGGGGCCCATATGCGGGCAAATCTAATCACATATCGGCCTCATTTAAACATGTGTAGCGAACCGACTCTATCTGTTACATTGCTAAACAACATTTAATTTGCGGGGGTTCTAAACAACTTGAACCGTTTAATTAATTGTCGGGACCCCGGTTCCGCTTAATCTGACCTAATTGCACCGCACCTTTGCCATGCCATCCATCATGCATGCATCATGCCGATCTACTGCCGTGTATTAAATACTGCATCCGGTGTTATTCTAGTGTTTTGCTTCTTCGCGGATTGGGCCGTTGAGTTGATGTGAGCTTCGCCCCGATCTTCGGTTGAACCTTCGACAATGTTTTCAGGCGAGCATCTTCCCCTTTCTACCTATCTTACTTTTATAGTCTTTATTTCCCTCCTGTTGATCTATTGCTATCTGTGTTGCGATGCTTTAGTTTCCGTACCTGTGAAATACCGTGCAGCCCTATATTGCCTTGGACACACCCTATTACCTGTTGTTTGGTAGATAGTTGGACTTGCGCGTCGTAGTTGCTTGCTCAAGTGCTGATGTGTGTCGTCATATGCCACAGTTGCTGATGTATTGCCGCATGTTGATGTTGGAGATGATTCTAGTTTTACTTATCGTCACTTTAATTTCTGTTTAACAACTAAAATTGAATAAGCAGAGGCATCGGTGGGTGATAGATAATATTTGGTTTCGAGCAGCCACTTGTGTCCGTAAGACCCCGAGTACTTGATACTGTTCCTTGATTTTGCGGCGCTATCCACATCCGGGAGGTATATGGGACCCCACAGGCGAGCTTGATTCATTCTTATTTCTTGGGGCCACAAACTAGTTTGAGGTTTTATTACGATCCTGTACTTATGCCATGTTTCTTGCTTTATTTACGATTGTGCGAGTCTTTGCATCTTGTTAGGGCTCGTGACCCGCTTACGTGGTATCGACAGTCCCGTTTGGGGAGCATCTTGTCGTTACCGCCGCCCCACAAACCTTGGGTCCGTCTCGAAGCTTGCTTACTCGTTGGTGTACTACAAGGGTGGCCCCTGAAATATTTCTCAATCTTGTGATTGTTCACCGTGAAAGCCTCGTTGGGTTTTGATTTGGTTTTCGAGGTTGATCGGCGTGTGTTGCTATTGGTGCACCCGGCGGGTAAAACTTTCAAAGCCGTGTCGCGGATATGGACGACTTGGAGCCGATATCTCGATCATAGACAAGCATAACTAAAGTTCTTGCTATAAATTTGACTTATAATGACTAGTAATCAGCTTCACTATAATGGAATGGCTAATTAATACTGCCCACAATTGCTTGTTTGGTTGTCGCTTGCGACAATTGTACCTGACTAGTAAGTTTTGCAACTACAACGAATTGGCTGAATAAAAGTACCAACAACTGCTGGGTTTGGGTTTATCTCATGCTATCATGTCGATTAGTAAGTACTGCCACTATAACGGAATGGTTAACTAAAAGTGCCCACTGTTTACTTTATCAGGACGATTATCTATACCTGATTAGTAAGTGCCGCAACTATAACCGAATAAGTAAAATTGCCAACCGCGTGAGTTCCTCGGTTGACTTCCTCGTTGGTCTCGAGGGGGAAATGCCAGGATGGGTTTGTTTGGTGTTAGCTTGAGGTGGATCCGAATAGGTCATTCTCACCCCTCGATAACCGCCGGTTATCGAGTCTCTATAGGTTGTTTAGTGCATGCCTTGCTTGATCCACCATACCTATGTAGGCGAGGACCGAATTCTAGCCTCGCCGTGTCTTGGCCTCGATCTTGGCGCTCCTTCTTTTTCCTTTGCCCTTTGTCGGCACCCTTTTGTTAAGCAGGTTTTGAGATCGGCCGTTAGCGTGGTTACTCTTCCGGCTTTGGGGCGGGGTTATGGACGCCATTGGTTATTCTTGTGGCTCTTAGCCCCATTTTGCATCTTGTCCGTAGCTGGACGTTATATCGCTTCAAGGTGATTTGGATCTTTGTATATTATATCTGTATTCTTGACTCTCCGAGTCATTTATATATATACTGCTGGGGTCCCATCGAGGACTGTTGTGTAATATTATTGCCGTTTTCCACCCGCACGAAAGTGCTTGGTGGGCACCTTTGAATCGTTTCTATGCGGGTTTGGTGAATTTTGCCCAAACTTGCATAGGTCCGATTCTGAGGGTGTTACAGCGGCGCTTCGGCGAGACGCAGCTCCGGAGAGGGCACGAAGACGACGCTCTGGCGAGGCGCAACTCCGGAGAGGGCACGAAGGCAGCGCTCCGGCGAGGGGCAGTGAGTCATAGCTGAGGGTTGAGACCGGGGGTACACGGTGGCGCACGTGCGGCGGTGGCCGGCGGCGTCCTGCAGCGCTCCAGCGAGAAAGTTGTGGAACCGCTCCGGCGACCAGCAGAGGAGGGCAGGCCTGCGGGGATCCGTTGGGGAAGCGCGGAGGCGCGAGCTACAGGTGGTGGGCGGCGGCGCGTGATATGGAAGGCGGGCGGCGAGCATGCTGTGCGCATGGAGGCGTGCCGTACGGAGAAGAAAAACAACGGAAGCAAGCGGAAGAAAAAACGTGCTATACAGAGAAGATAAGGTTTGGTGGGCCATATGCATGCAACGCGTCGGTCGATCTTGGGGATTCAATCCCTCGAGAAAATCCTATCATTTCCCATATGTAAATCTGTCGGTCATGTTTGTTTTCTCTTTTAACCGATGACTCCTTGTTTCTTACTTCTATCAAGCCATAGGAAAGGAAAGTTTATAATGAATTTTAAAAAAGCATCTCACTCTTTCTTTACGGCTCGGACTTAATGATAAGTGGGGAAAGGAAACATCTTCCATAATTGCTTTGTTTAGAATTGAAAAAAAAAGGAAAAAAAGAATTTATAGGGACAGTCATATATATTGTAGGAATAATATAGAGAGTCTGGCAGAGTAAATAATGATCATCAGACCCCCCACCTGCCCTACGGGGTTGCAGCTAGAGCCATTCTTCGGTTCGCTTAGGGCATCAACAATGCAAGGTGCTTAAGGATAGTGCTTAGAAAATAAATCAGTTTTTATTAAGCATTGGTGCTTATTTACACCAGGTAGATGCCTAGTTAGACATCTTTTCTACATAGATAGGCACATGTGCTTAATAAAATGTAGCTTATTTTCTTAAGCAACTATCTAGGCACCTTGCGTACGTTGTACATGGCCTTACAAAGCCTATGGGACAGCCTCATTACCACACTAAGTCCACTATACACAGCATTTTAGCCTATGGGACAGCCTCATTACCACACTAAGTCCACTCTACACAGCATTTTAGCGACCATTAGCAACTTCCGAGGGCTATTTTTTGCAGCTGAAACCTGAATTTTCGCAGATTGTTTTAAGAAATGGATGAATGAGAACACGGATCCTAGCTGTCCAATTGAGGTAAAACTACCTTTTTCATTAATTTTTTGCGTGTGTTTTTACCTTATTGTGTACTTGTAGTTTTCGGTAAGTAGCTAATAGGTTGTCCTGTGCTTTGATCATTTTAACAGCAACGCGAGAAGGTGTCAAGCTTGATGGGGCAGTTTGCAATCACAATGAGCGGCGCACTGTGCAACTTGGTTCAAGGTTGGACAAGCCTAGCTCCTCCAGCAAGTGTGCCTTAACTATAGCCAAGGTAGTACTTTATTATTTCAACGGAGCGTTTGGATTCGTGTCATTAGTCTAGAATTTACCCTTTTAACCATGGTATTTTTTGTGGAGCAGTATAAAATAATTCCATTCTCGACAGCATGTAGCCTAACATTACGTGTGTTGTAGTAAGGAAAAAAATCTTTCGAGGGTACCTCCTAGTCCTACATGTCGTAATCATCAAGATCAAGATAAGGTCAACAGTCAAAGAATAAAAACTTTAGTTTTTAGCATGATTATTTGTTGCCCGTGTTTTCTTATGTTTTTTGATCTAATGTAGTTTCGACTGTTAAAGAACATACACAAAATGTTTAATAAATACGACGCAGATGAACAACATATATCTAGAAATATCATGTATTGTAATATTTTCAGAAGGGATTTGCTTCAGTACAACTCCATCTCTCCTAAACTCGTAGAAGTCCATCTACGTACATATCCAAATCCGTATCTAAACGAAGTATATCCATGTATAGGTATACGGATGGCGATGTATAGTCATCTGGCCCGCGCACCACTGCCGCACAGGACCCTGACCCGTCTACACTCCACGATCACCGTCGCCCCGGCCATCATCGCAATCACCATCTCCGGCGACCATCGTCACAACCGTCGCCGTCGTGATTCTTCTCCACCGGACAGTCTTGCACAATCTGCAATATGTCTAGGCAACATGTCCGACGACACCCAGTTGCTTCTGTTAAAATTTCGTCGTTCGGAAATAATACACTAGACAGTCCGTCGTGACACCATACATGTTGCTGTACCGTCCGGCCGATCAATGCGCCACCACCATGTTTGCGCGCCGTCTCCGCACAGCTGCCAAGTTGGCACGCTGCCGCCGCAACACCGACCGTGCCACCGCGTCGCCTCCACAAGGCCAGGCCGAGTCCCCGCCACCACCTCGGCAGACCTAACCGCCACCACTACCAGCTTGCCGGCCATAGCCGTCGCCGGCGATGATCTGACGTGCAGCCGTATTAGTATATATACATTGCTAGAAAGACGTATAATTATGTTGAGCTATACGGCTTTTGTACAAGGCTATGTCAAGGGGTATCAAGCGATTTGGACTGTCAATGTGTTTGAGATTGTACGAGTTTGATATGAGTTTAGGGGGAGAGGGTTGTACCGCATTTACAATTATATATCCACATATAAATGCTCTTAATTGTAATTGATTTGGTATTGATACAATTTTGTATTTAAAAATAGCGTGCACCGACGTCAGAGTCACTCAAAAAGGCCTGTGATTTGGTTTGTACAATCTCTGTTCCAAAATATAAGAAGTTTTAACAGTTTTTTAAAATGCATGTATTTAGATGTCTTTTAGTGTGTAGATTCACTTATTTTATTTCTAACCTTAAATACTAAAATGCTTCAAGATATACTTGTTTTAAAACATCTTATATTTAAAACGGAGGGAATATTTTTCTAACTTAGAGAGTGTGATAAACTAAGCAAGACTTCCTACCGACACCACATCCAGCCAAGATGAAGACTACTGCAGAGGTTGCTCTTTTTTTTTTGAAAAGGGGAAGGGGTCTTGAAAGACCCCGACGTGCTACATTAGCTCTGAAGCGGTGGGAAAATTTTACAAACAGGACCTCAAGAAAAATAACTCTAAAAAACAGTCCTAAAAACTGTCACAAAAGACCCTGAATAAAGAAAAGAAAAGCAATCAAGTCCAGCGTCTTCTCCACCGGCGGTGAGACTCCTATGCCGACCGCCTGTGACCAGCTGCCGAGGAGGAACCACTTGTCTGCGGGTAGGCGTGAAGCGCCAGCAAGGATCTCGAAACAGGGCCTCCATCTTGGAGGTTGAGGATGCGTTGTCTTGGCAGTGACTTGGATGGCCTTCACCTTGGCCACAGATCATGGCGACCCTCAAGTCGACCATGTGACGAGCTCGATGGTGCAGCAGACGTTGGTGGCAGCATGTCTGTTGCACGTCGACGAAGCCGGGGAGAACCGCCTGCTTTGCTTCCTCCCCTCGCCTCCACGGCCGGCCAGAGAGAGCATCACCGAGCAGCCTCCCACCTCGTCGATAAGAGCACCAACCAGGCGCTTATTGAAGGGACGCCCCCGCAAGGATCCCATCCACTTCCACCTGAGAAGCAGAACGGAGATCGATGCCGAGGCCCGTGTGATGTTGCGCCGAAGCATCACCGCAGGAAACCGTCCCCAGCCAACCCCAGGACCACGCGTGACACAAATCTTCTCCCTCTCTCCCTCGCCGCCACGGCCAGCCGAGAGAACGAGAAGAGCAGTCACGACGCAGAAGAGGAAGGCGACCACCGAGCTAACCTTATTCCTGGAGATCCTAGAGCCGTACCTCGCCACCGTTTGCTTCCACCATGGAAGCTCAACGGAGGAAGAGATGGTGCTCTAGATGTGTCTCATCCGGCCAGAGGACAAGAGCCACCTACTCCAAAACATCGGCAGAGGGCCGGGACAACGAAACCTAGGAACTACACAGCGAGCATCCTCACTCTTCGCATCCCTAAGTGGCGGCGCCGCCCGAGACGAGAAGGGGAGGAGCTCGCAGAACAGAGCAGACTCTCAAAACAGGGGAGGAAAGTGGGGGCCACTTGTTTCGTGCGGGTAGTGTGATGCTTGCAGAGGTTGCTCTTAACTCTCGTCTTCCTCATGCTAGCACCACGTATATATTATTCGTATGATTCGCTTCTTCATCAGCTTGACCAAGAAGCTATGGCCATGGTGCGTGACTCTTTTAGTCATTCATGTCAATTCTTTTGCAGATACTACAGTGAAGGCATTGTTGGAAATATAAGCAATAATCCATATGATTTAATTCGAATAATAAACTGATAAATCATGATCATACAGACAATAGTAAAACCAATCATGCAGATCAACAAAGTAGATGAACAGATTACATCTATAGGAGATAAACCTATCACATCTACACCAAACGCTAAAACAAAGAACTCTAGCATAATCTGAAAAAGACAGTTGAATATCACGTACAGTATAGGCTGAATAGCAGCCGCAACAGCGTCACCCATGTTGTGGTTGTCGAAGAGGTCGCCGACGTCCGGGAAGAAGTCGTCGTTCGGGAACTCGTCGTCAGACGACGTCGTGGTTGCCAGTAGTCGCGCTTGAGCGCTCCCCAAAAACCTGATCGCCCCTCACCCGTACAGGTTCACGAGAGGCGGGGTTCCGGAGGCCTACTGTCCCGATCTGCGGTGCACGCCGCAAGCCGGGATGGAGAAGACGAAAGCGGCGGCGCAAGGTTCTGGAGGGTAGGCGACGTGTGAGGATTGATACGGTGCCGATTAGGTTTAGCCCGGACGCTTATATAGTGCAGGTTAGGAGGATCGTGGGCTCAGCCCATGTCCGAGTAGGTAACAGTCCATGTCCATAAAAACTGGAAACGGTTGTAATTAACGCGTCCGTTAATGACTCATAATCAGTTTTTCCAACCAACAAAATAAAGCTCGACTCGGCGAGATTACCGGAACCCGCGGCGCGCGCGCGGCGAGGCAGGCGGCGTCGGAGGAGGAGTGCACGAGGGCTACTCTTCTTGTCACACCTTAGTGAGTGGTGCAACACTCTACTATATAAGGTGGTCCAACTCCCCTTCAACTAGCAATGTGGGACTAAACTTTAGCACCACTAGCACAGCCATATGCTGTCATATACAAGTGGGCCAAAGAGAATTTCAGAATTTGGCTAATGGCCTATAGCCAACATACACCAAATTCCAACAGGCATCGACCGTTTTTGGCCACAAGAATTGCTCCGGAGCAATCAAACAGTCGCGCATGCACGTTTGTCATCAGGGTCTTTATATTTTTTCCTGATAGTACATGGATATAGGGATGCAGAAGTGAAACAATTGTAAAAAGTGGGATGCTAATTTTATAATACTAGACTAACTCAAAACTAAGTGAAGCAAGCGTGATAATCTAGATTTAACATATTCCGCTTATTTCACTTATCTTAACTAAATTAAAGTTAGTCTAGTAGTTTAAAAATGGTGTCCCACTTATCCCGATTGTCCTATTTCTGCGTACCTATGTGGACGGCTGGACTGCTGGGTGCGTGTGCATGTGTGTGGCCCTGAACACAAAAGATGAGACCCGTGGTATAATGCGAAGATAGGCTGGACCTCTCCCATGAGACCTTATTTAAGTTTTCATGGTCGCCTACGGAAATGTACGGATTCCTCATGTGCCTGAAGAAATGCTCACTTTGCCTACGGCAAATTGCCCGATTCTTGTAGTGGATCCACACCATATACTATTGGTCTACTCGAGCACGAAATTATTACTGAATCACCGCAGGAAGATTAGCCTATTAATTTATTTTAGGGTTAGTCTGCGAACATCTTACTATTGTGATAAGTACATTGTTTCTTCTTATTCAGCGAATTAAGACAAATATTTTGCCTTTCTTTCAAAAATAGGTCAAGCAAAGCCAGGGTTTTGTTGGACAATTCTCTGAAACCATCAAATCCAACCTGTTCGACAACTGAGTCACACACTCCTCGAAACAGGCATACGCCCAGCTTTATAAATAAAGCAACAACCATACAATATTCAGACCACGCGACAAAGTTCAGCACCAAACACAGAGACCACGCAACACACTCAACACCCACACAGTCTAGCACACACGGATACAAACACGCCCCAAGGACGCGCTCAGGACCCGGAGGGAGAAGCAAGTTGGCGTGCCGCCATGATGAGGTGCTCAATCATCCCGTCCAGCCGCGCCCTGTCCCGCTGCCTACTCAACGGGTACCACTGCTGCAAAAAATCGAGAAATTTTAAGATCGAGTCAGAGGCACTGCGAAGAAAGACACGCTCGATGACCATCTTGTTACGGATGTTCCACAATGTCCAGGTCATCCCTGCGAACAGGAACCAGAAGAGGCGCCTCCTCCTACCGGTCTGGTTCGCATTGGCATCCAGGAATTTCCCCAGGTCCGCGGCCTGCCACGACGGCCCCAGAGCCTCATGGGTAAAGTTTCAAAGGAAGCGAGCTGCGGGACAGGAAAAGAAAATGTGATGCCCCGTTTTCGGGACCGCACAAAGCGGACAAAGGCCATTCCCTGGGCCCTGCCGCTTGGCCACCTCCACCCCTGAAGGAAGCCGATCACGTAACAACTGCCAAAGGAAGATCTTAATCTTCAAAGGGAGGGGGGCCTTCCACAGAGGGGAAGTCCAAGAAGTGGAGGGCCCACCGAAGAGGGTCCGGTACATGGACCCCACAGAAAAAACGCCCGAGGGCGAAAGGTGCCAGGACATACTATCTGGGGATTGGGAGTGGGGCAATGGAAGACTGTCCCGAAGTCCCTCCTAGGTCGCTCGCTCAGCGCCCCCAAGGTTCCGGCGGAACGCAACGTGACAGACTCCGTCATGGAAGGCATCAGCCACCAAGAGCAAGGGATCTGTGCATATCGCGAACAGCTCGGGCGTCAGAAGACGCAGGGGGCGCCCACCCACCCAAGGGTCGAGCCAGAAGATGGTGTTTCTCCCATTCCCAGTGGAAATAACAAGCCCCTTCCGGATCGCTGGCTTGATGTCCTGGATGGCTCTCCAAAACTGAGAGCCCTCCCGACGATCATAGGCCAGGAGTGGGCACCCGCGCAGATACTTAGGTTTGATCAACTTTAACCACAGGCCCCCGTCGTCCGTCAGGATCCGCCAAACCCAACGAAGCATGAGGGCCACATTCATGTGACGAGAGGAAATGATCCCTATGCCCCCCCATATCCTTGGGGCCGCAAATGTCCGCCCACTTAACCATGTGGTACTTTTGGTGACCATCATTTGCCATCCAAAAGAACCTAGAAAGCTCCTTGTCAAAGTTGGCGTGCACACCTTCCTGCAGGATATACAACCCCATGATGTACATGGGGAGGCTGGATAAGCATCCGTCAATAAGGATGGTCTTGCTCCCTTTGGAGGTAAACCTGCCTTGCCATGGTTCGGATCTCGCCTTAACCGACCCATAAGGGGCTCGTGTCCCTAGACAAGCTCTGGTGTCCTCGATAGCATCCCTGTAGTTCATGGGCGATGCGGTCGACAATTCAAGTTATCAGCAATCCGCTGCTGAGCTTCCACGGGATACCCCAACACCATCACCTCACTCTTGTCGAAATTGATTTTGAGGCCAGACATGGCCTCAAAACAAAGAAGCAAGAATTTCAGGTTTCTGATATCCTGCTCCGACCCTTCTACCATAAGCATGGTATCATCGGCATATTGGAGGTGAGTGACCCCCCCTCCCGGGATCAGATGCCCCACCACACCAGAGATGTGGCCAGAAATCTTGGCTTTCTCCATGATTTCCGCCAGGGCATCCACCGCGGCATTGAACAGGATTGGGGAGATCGGGTCCCCTTGACTAACCCCACATGTGGGTTTGAAATAGGGGCCTACCTCCCCATTTATGTTAATTGTCGTGTTCCCGCTCATGACGATCTGCATGATCCACCCTATCATGCGATCATCGAGGCCCCTGCGTTGGAGGACTTGGCGAAGAAAGGCCCAATCTAGCCTATCATACGCCTTTTGGAAGTCAAGCTTCAGAAGGCGCCCGGCGTCCACCTTCACCTCGTGAATAATCTCATGGAGTGCGGATCCCATCATGGATGAATCTGCCCTTAAGAAAGGCGGAATGCGGGTGCGTCGGGCGTTCCATTAGGCGCCAACCTACGCGACATACCTTGGACATAATCCTTTGGATTACATTGATTACCGTGATCGGCCTAAAGCGCCAATATCCGTGCCCCCACCACCTTGGGGATCAAGGTGATCACGCCAAAGTTTAACCGCGACATCATGAGGGTCCCGACGTAAAGCTCCTCAAACATAGGCATAACCCCGTATGCGGTTCGAAATTTCGAAAGAACACGACAGGAAGGCCATCCGGGCCCGGGGCCGAGTTAGCCTTCATCTCCATAATGGCCAGTTCCACCTCCGCTGGCAGGAACGGGAGCGTGATCTCAACGTTCTCCGCATCGGAAACCCTGGCCCTCTCAGACCAGAAGTCACCTGCTAATGCGACCCCAGTCCGGGGGCCATCCGATAATAGCCCCTTATAGAAGGAGTAGATATGGGAGGTGATGTCTCTGGCCTCCTCCAGGAGACGTCCACCATCCCAGAGGCAGGGGATGGAACATTTCCTACGCCTTCCATTAGCAATGGCATGGAAGTAGGCCGTGTTCGCATCCCCTTTGAGGAGCCAGTTTTGGCAGCTCCTTTGCCGCCAGAACGTCTCCTCGCCCCGAAAAATCTCCATGAGGGAATCCTCCAATGCATAACGTTGGAGCCATTCCTCCATAGAGAGGCCTACCGTATCTGCAGCCCTATCTAGGTCCTGGATGGACGTGAGGAGGTCCCCTTTTCTGCGCTGCAGCTCGGCGCCAAGGTTAGCCCCCCACCCACGCATGAACTGACGGGCCATCAGAGCGCAGAAGTGCCAAACGTCCACCGCCGTGCGCGCCCTCTGAACCGTCCCTATCGCTGCACTCCACTTGGCCTGAACCATCTCCACAAACCCCGGCTGCTGAAGCCAGAAGTTCTCGAAGTGGAACCGGCTGGGTTTTGGCGGGGAGCCCTCACCCGTCGAGAGTAGGAGTGGGCAATGGTCCGAACCAACCCTCGTGACCGTCCGAAGCGAACACAAGGGATAGGCCATTTCCCATTCTACCGAAACTAAGACCCGATCAAGCACACTCCTGATCGGGTCTACCCGGTTGTTAGACCAGGTAAAACGGCCCCCCACACGGGTGATCTCCCGCAGGGCGAGGTCAGCAATGCAGTCATTGAACATACGCATCCTGGAAATATCCACATTATCCGAGCTCTTCTCTTTTGGGGACCGAATAAGATTAAAGTCCCCAGCCACCACCACTGGACTGGAGCAACTCCCCACCTTGGTTGAGAGTTCAGCCAGGAAATCAGGGGAGCGGCGATGATCCGCAGGGCCATAGACAATGATCACCTCCCAACTAAGGTGAGACCGTCTATGGGTGAGTAGCATACTCACAAAGAATTCCCCACTGTCCATATCATCCACCTCAAAGGTGTCCTCTTTAGCCCCTAAGAGGATACCTCCCGAGTGACCACTGGCTGGCAACCAGTGCCAGGCAAACTTGTGGCGGCTCAATCCCTGCAACTCAGGGATCGAGAAGTCGTGTCTACTCGTCTCCTGGAGGCCCACAATGTTGACATCTTCCTGTCTCAAATAGTCCCGCAGTTGCTGCCTACGGCCGGCATTCCCGAATCCCCGGATGTTCCAATCTAGGAGGAAGATCGGGCGACTCATTGGGGAATACTATCAGGAGGGATCCCCTTACGGGGGACAGATCGGGCCCTACCTCCTGTCGAGGGCCTGGACACTGGCTTGGGAGGCCTTCCTCTCTTCCCCCCACCTAGGGAGTCATGAGGGAGGTCTCCACAATCAACGGGCGAGGTGGGATGCCTCCCCTAGTCACCGGGCCCTGCAACCCGGTGCTAGAGGTGGCATGGAGTCTGGCCAGCTTCTCCTGCTCCTCCTGAGCACGAGAGGCCGCCAATACTCCATCGTAGACCTCCTTCGCCTTTAGTGCCGCAATCTGCTCCAAGCATGGGCCACGCTCCCCACGAAACACGATCCCGCTATCCCTGGACACAATAGCTAATTGCTCCTCTGGGACCTCTGCCAAAACCGAGAACCTAGACCCGGAGGGGGGAGAGAGAATAGAAGTTGGAGAGCATGGGGGACGTGACGTACCAGGGTCAAGGTTGCGTGAGGCCGCCAGCGCCTCTGCCTGCTCGAGGACGGTCGGCTCCCACCCCTCCCCGCTAGTCCTGGCTCTCGCGGTAGCAATCCTGGCACTAGCACGGGAAGGCAGGGGAGGAGGTGGACGCGGGCGCCTGGAGGAGGGAGCCTTAACCGTCGCCTCGGGAGTGTCGGGGAAGACCGAGAGTGACAGACCAGCCGAGGGGGGCGCGGTTGCCGGCGCCCCGGCCAGCAGCTTCCTGGGTGAAGCGGGAGGAGAGCCCGGGGAGAGGGTGTAGCACACCGCCCCGGGGGAACGAGGGGACAGCGGCGGAGCCACCACCATCCCCTCGCTGGGAGAGGAACAAGGCACCATCGGGCTGCGGGGTGGGGAGGACTGTAGCGCGGCCCATCCCGAGAGCCCGAGATACTCCAGCCCCTCACCCATGTTCGACCCGTAGGGGGCAACGTCCATCTCCTCTGAGATCAGAGGATCTGGGCGCAGACACCTGGGGACGTCCACTGGGGGGAGGGACAGAGTGAGGACAGGCCCCAGGGACATAGTAGCGGCAGGAGGAACCGTCCCCCCGCAGCAGGCAGGGGGAGGGGCCCCCCTGGGAAGACGGGGCCGACGCGGAGGGGTCCGGGTCGTCCTCCGAGTCCTCCTCACTGGAGCGATCATCTCCCCCATCCCCGGGCTCGCGGCGGTGCACGGAAGGGTCTGGGGATGGGGAGCGAGATCCCACCTCCTCCCGCTCCAGCTCCACCGTAAGGGTCCTGCCAGGGGTGCCGAAGTAGAAGGGCGGGAGGGTGCAGTCCAGCTTGGCCGGATCCGGGTGTCTGACCTGCACCCGCACCGGACCCAGACCGCGGAGAGAGTCCATGTCAACTCACGAACTTGCCAATGGCCTGAGAGATCAGCATGATGTACTTTGCCTTCCTGGCCTCCTCAGGGATGCCGTAGATGCGAACCCAAACGGTAGAGAGCGCAACTGTGGTGTCGGGGTGCACGCAGGATTCCCGAATCGACACCTTGATGTTGTGGATGGGAAGGAACGTCGACTGGCCCCAAGACAGCGCCCGCAACGCCTCCCTGGACGGGAAAATCACCGAGAACACCATGGGGGCAGTCTCCCTCACGTTCCACACGAAGTCAGAGTCAAACGACCTCAACTCCGCGTGAATGATGTCCTCGGTAATCTCCACCGAGAGAGGAGGGTCCTGGTCCGGCAGTACGCGGATCTCAGCGAGGTTCTAGGGAACCGAGAGGGCCACCTTGCCCAGGTCAATGTAGTAGAATCCCAGGTCGATCCCGTGGCCAAGAAGCTCCAAGGTACTACGCTCGCGGTGCGGAGAACGGGTCGTACAGTCAAGCACTCGGTGAGACGGATCGCCACAAAAAAGGCAATGCTCTGGCTCTGAACAGTCACAGCGAAAGTGGCCGACCTCCCCGCAGTTGAAGCAACGGTTGCGCGTGGGGGACTTCGGGTGCACCGGGACCCCTGCCGCCGGTTGTGGCGCGCCAGGGGGAGGCGGTGTGGGTGGGTGCCCAATCTGGCCCCCTCCCGTGCCCGCCCCGCCCTGCTGCACGCCGGCGCTAGTCCCCTGTGACTTCTTGCGCTTCTTGTTCTTCTTCTTTTTGGGACCAGATGGAGCTACCGGGGCAGAACCAGCAGCAGGCGCAAACTGTCGACCACGCTGGGGACGTGCGACCTCAAGCCCATCCCCATGGCTGCGGCCGTCCCTCCAGGGAGCAGAACCGCGCCGCTCCAGCTCGCGACGCAGGTCCAGTTCGTGCCGCTGTGCCGCAGGAGAAGGGACCCGTCTAGGAGGGGACCGGCCACGCGCCGGCGACCGGCCCCGAGGAGAAGGCGGCAAAGGCGACCTGGCGCGGTACAGAGCATCATCATGGCGCAGGGAGCGTCTGGCCGGGGAGCGCCCCTCCCGACCCTCGCGACGGGGCTCCGCCTCAGCGCGGCGAGGGGAGCGTCTGGCCGGGGAGCGCACGACCCAATACGACCCAATACTCCATTTTCCGTCAAATATTCCATTTGGATTTTCAGATCGATATCCAAGATTCCACATCCAGATACCCAAATCCATCTGCAAGAAAACCCAACAGGCGTACAGGTTCAAGGAACATCACGTGGCAATTTAAGCGCACAAAGCCGCTAGTCACCGTCGAATTAGCATAGATTTGGCGTACTCGAAAGAGGATTCCTTCCTTTTGCCGCGCTTTCCCCGCATCTGAAAGAGGATCGGTGATCCGGTGCACTCTTATACCTTCGCATCTCACCGTCCACGTCCAGTACCACACTGATTGATCACTTCCTGCCTTGGATCATGCCACCAATAGTAGTAGAGCACTGAACTCATCTCGTGTAAAGCAGCTCAGCCGAATCTGTACTAGTCTCTCTCACAACATGCAGACCGGTAATTGAGAGGTCATACGAGCTGCCCACCACACGACGCGAGGAGTGTCAATTTTGTGGCTCCAATCGGCTAGAATCTTCTCATATACATGTTTCTCAGCAACCTTCAAAAAAAATTGTCTGACTTCTTTCTCTTTTTGCGAAGACAGTCACTCTTCCATTGTAGGGTTACAAAATTATCACATAGAAGTACATCCTTCGTTTCATAATGCACTAGTATGTTTTGGCAAACTTAGTTTACCAAAGCATACTACTTTATGGAAGGAATACATGATTAATCATATGCCACTAATCATCAAATTAAATTTAGGAGGCCAAGATAAAATTGAACACATGCTAGCAATTAGTACCGAAAACACCAATAATGTGAAAACCATATTTGACTAAGAAATACAAGACATACTAAAAAGTGAGGGGGAATTGTTTCAAAGACAACCCACTTGTCTTGTGAAAAAAAAACCCCACTTGTTGACGTTAAGCTGGAAAGTTCTGTCACGATATTTATTAAACTTTAATGTTTAAATAATGTATAGTATTTAAATATATGAATAGACACGACCACTTATAAATACACTTTAAAATATCTAAGTAGCACAAAATACTTGTGGAAAAATAGTATGCCATGTTTTTAAGTATAGATGTTCAGAGAGAATCAGTTAAGAAGAAGCTTCTATAATATGTCGAGAGCTAAAATAACAAGTTAAGGGTGTGATTCCATATTAGAATACTTAACTATAAATAATTATTTCATAGTCAACATAGATAGTATCAAGATCTTCACAACTTATTTTGTACTTCCACAAGTCTCATTTCTAGTCTTAGAGGTAACTTACAAATAATTAGTTCCTAGTAGAGACTGATAGTCGTCCTGTCAAGATCTCCACGAATCTTTGTGTACTCACGCGAGTCTTGTATTTAGGTCATATTATTCATAGCAGTGGCTTAGCAATAGTTATTTCTTTCGTGTATGAGAAATAAGTAAATTTGAGTCTATATGGAACAAAAGTATGGTTGAGAAGAACTATTGTAGATCTATAAGAAACAACATTTTTTCTTAATATTAATAAAATTGTTAGTTTTAGTACAAATAATAGGAAAAGTACTAGCTGATATTGTGTTAAGAAAGAACACATTTTAGTGACAATATATAATAAAATGAAATGTAAAAAAGTTTAATATAAATACATAATAACAAAAACACTTTTATAGCCCGGGCGATAGCGAGCTCGGTATCCCTGTCGCCTAGTGTGTTTGGTGATCTCTACTAGAGCTAGTATAATTGTTTGTGTTCAATGGTGTAATTCAGTATAAACATGTATTTCACTTATTTATTACGGTTCACTACCCTAGATCATACATTAGGTCAGAGAAATGCCAGCAGTTGCGATGGTCACGCGATGGATAAAATCAACACCATGAACACAAATTCTCGGCAATTTCAGTTCAAAAGATCATAGATAATATACAACATTTCTTTACCTGGAACAAAGTACTAGGTGGCAGGAGAGAAATTACCCTCGTGCTCTTCTGACAGAACTCCTGGACGTTCCTGGCGAAGCCATCACAACATGTACTACCGCCGTGAGTGGAGGAGACTGGAAGTTAGCCTGCCGAGCAGGTTCCACCATGACCGGGCTCATAACCAACCAATATGTTGGTTGCCGCTGAAGAATGGATATTGAGTCTCATACTCATGGTTGCTTACCCTTCTTCTTTTTACTAGAGAACTACATGCACTCTCTCCTTTTTTTTATATGTAAGCCAACACCCAAAAAGAATGAGGCAAAAAAAATTAATAGGCGACACACCAGCGGCTTATCCGTGCGATGCCCCAGGATTCGTGAAAACAAATCACGTCCCATGTGAGCCCGCCAACTGCTCGTCCATCTTATCCTTATCTTCCCTCACAAACTTCTCCATACCACACAATTGCGTTAACTCTCTCGCTGGGTTAGAGCAACTCCAAAGAGGCCGCAAAACGTCGCACGCTAAAATTGCTATGTAGCAAGCGATTTAGTTTTAGCATGCGCGCTGTGATTCTTCTCCGGCGGAAACGCTAAAAGTGGTGCACAAAAATAGAGAAAAAAAATCCCCCAGCGAACGCGGCAAAATGCAGCGCGCGACACCGACGCAAACATGTTTCACAGTGAACTGTAGGATCAAGAAGATCAAACAAACCCAAATAAATTCTCATCTTCCTCAAGCTCCGAGATGGCCAACTAGCGTTCCGGCTTGAGGAGGACATGGCGGTCGTCGAGGGCAGCGTGGCTCCACGACATCTCTGAGATGGCCGAGGCGCGACAACGACGGTGCAAAAAAGAAGCGCGACAGCGACGGCGCAAAAAAGGCGTCGAGGGCAGCTCGCTTCGATTCCCGCATCGGCGAGCTCGGGGAAGTTACAGGGAGGTGTGGCGGCGGCGGATCCGCCGCTACTGCACGCAGAGAAGCGTGATGATGCACTGGTTGAACGCAGAGCTTCATTGGGAGACCCCAAGAGGAATGTGTGATGAGCACAGCAGCAAGTTTTCCTCAGTAAGAAACCAAGGTTATCGAACCAGTAGGAGGAAGTAAATGACCCCAAGGTGTTGCTAGAAGCTTGGAAACCTGCACAACACAAACTAAAGATTTTTCCCAATGAACAGTGAGGTTGTCAATCTCACCGGTTTGCTGAAAAAAGGATTAACTATATGGTGTGAAAGGTGATAGTGGTTTGTAGAAAGTAAATAGTAACAGTAGAGGATGTATCAATGGTAAAGATTGGACCGGATCCATAGTTTACTAGAGGTGTTCTCCTTAGATAAACAAACATGGCATGCAGGGTAAACAAATTACAGCAGGGCAATTGACAGGACTGAGCAAGACATAACAATACAATACTAAACATCAAGATCCTATGAGATTCGATTAGGCAATAGAACAAGATACATAGACCGCCATCCAACTGCATCTATGACTAGAAGTCCACCTATGAGTTATCATCCGAACCCCCTCCAGTATTAAGTTTCAAGCAACAGACAACTGCTTTAAGCAAAGTGTGTAAGGTAAACAATCCACTGATGAGTGCAGTAGCACTTCGTTGGGAGACCCCAAGCGAAAGGTATGATGCAGTACAGCAGGCAAGTTTCCCTCAGTAAAAAACCAAGGTTATCTAACCAGTAGGAGGAAGGAAACGCCCCAAAGGTGCTGCAAGCAACGTGGAGACCTACACAACACAAACTCAAGACTTTACCTCAACTAACAGTAAGGTTGTCAATCTCACCGGTTGCTGTAACAAAGGATTAAACGTATGGTGTGGAAGGTAATGGTTTGCAGCAAGTAAACAAGTAACAGTGGAAGATGCATTAATGGTAAAGATTGGACCAGGGTTCATAGTTCACTAGAGGTTCTCTCCTTAGATAAACAGCATGGAATGAAGGGTAAACAAATTACAGCAGGGCAATTGACAGGAACTGAGCAAGGCATAACAATGCAATACCAGACAAAAAGATCCTATGCGATTCGATTGGGCAATACAACAATATACATAGATCGTCATCCAACTGCATCTATGACTAGAAGTCTACCTTCAGGTTATCATCTGAACCCCCTCCAGTATTAATTTGCAAACAACAGACAACTGCTTTAAGAAAAGTGTGTAAGGTAAACAATCCACTTGTTCCATGAACAAGAGACCGTTGTTTTCTCCCTAGTAGCAATAGCACATCTACAACCGAAGAGATTTCTGTCACTTCCATTGGAAACTAGAGGCATGAACCCACTATCGAGCATAAATACCCCCTCTTGGAGTCAATAGCAACTACTTAGCCAAGATAGCTACTAACAACGGAGAGCATGCAAGATCACAAACAACACAGACATGATAGAATCATAAAGAAAAAACCATTAATCAATCTGACATAGTAATCTCAATATCCATCGGATTCCCGCAAACACAACATGCATGATTACAAATAGATTAGATCTTGGTCATGAACGGAGCTCACAAGATCTATACATGAAAGCACAAGGAGGAGATACAACCATCTAGCTACTACATGGACCCATAGTCCAAGGTGGAACTACTCACGCTTCATACCAGAGAGAATGCCTCCGGGATGATTTCCCCTCCGTCAGGGTGCCGGGAAGAACTTCAGATCCCCCCTGATCTAGGGACGACGGTGGTGGCGGCTACAGAAGGTTTCATGGAGTTTTGATAGGGTGCCTAGGGTTTCTGCATTGGGGGATTCTTATAGGTGAAGAGGCAATGCTGGGAGGCGGCCAGGGGCCCCACACCCTACCTAGGCGCTGGGTGGGCCCACCCGCGCCTAGGGTGGTCTGGCCGCCCTGGTTTGCTTCTCCGTCTCGTCTTCTGGCTTCGTGTCCCCCACGGTAAAATATTGACTTTGGCTTTTGTCCCGTCCAATTCCGAGAATATTGATTTTCTGCCTTTCTGGAACCAAAAACAGGAGAAAACATGCAACTGGCACTGTGGCAACTTGTTAATAGGTTAGTTCTAGAAAAGATATAAAAACACCTCAAAGTGTAGACAAAGCAAAGCAAAGTAGATACTAAACAAGTATGGAGCATAAAATTATAGATACATTTCCGACGTATCATCCACTTGTTGCATGAATAAGGGACCGTTGTTTTCTCCCTAGTAGCAATAGTACATCTACAACCTTAGAGATTTTTGTCACTTCCCTTTGATTAAATAGAGGCATTAACCCACTATCGAGCATAAATACCCCCTCTTGGAGTCACTGCCAACTACTTGGCCAAGATAGCTACTAACAACGCGAATTCTCTCTGACGTGTCCTCTTTCTCTCTCCAAAAGAGAACACGCTCCAGAGAAATCCATGGTGATCTCCTGAACGTGCACACATTTTCAATCTCCTCCCCCTCGCGTCGCCTCCTCCTGGCGACCGAGGGGGGAAACCCTACCCCGCCGCCAGCTCCTCCCCCTCCATCCCTCTCCCTCCTCGTCGCCCCCGGAGGGCAGCCGACCTAAGTGTGCGGCGCCGGTGATGTGGGCAGCGGGATTTTTCCTCCCGGCCCCAGTGCGGCTGTAGGGAGGAGATCGCCGGTGCTGGACGGGGCCCTCTCGCCATCGACGTCTCCGCGGCTCCGGTCGGCGATGGCTTCGTGGGAGCTTGGATCTAGAGGCGGAAGCCTCTATCGGAGTGGGGCGGGTGGCGATCTGGTGGAGGAGGTGTCGGCGCTGGGATTCCGTTGGAAGACCTAGATCGGCTCTCTATCCTTAATTGCATGCTCGATCCGTTCTCTGGAAACCGGCCGGTGATGAGGGGATCGCTGTGTCGGATCTAATAAAGGAGGTGGTCCTTTGGTTTCTTTCGCACGAATACGAAGGTCTGCTTGATGTCTGCGCTCGTTGATCTGGTCTGGAGAGGCGGGTTCCGGAGGCTCCGCCGGCAAGCTCCCATGGGCCTATCATGCCTGGAGATTGCTTGACCGGAAGGTATTCGGTCGTGCACACCTTGTTTTTCTGGCCGTTTGGTTTCAGCGGGAGCGTTGCGAAGCTCTGTTGTTTGTTCCCACCAAGTGCCATTCTTAGAGCCATGGTGAAGTCAGATGCGGAGAATGTCAGGAATGCGGAAATATGAAGGTAGCGATGGTGATTTTTTTTCTTGTGGCGGCGGGAAACTGGCTGCGTGATCTGGGACTCGTTGCAGCGACTGTTGGTGCGGGAAGACAACACAAGGGGAGATTCCAGTCTTATCTTGCAGGGTGAAAATCCAAGGTCTGGCCTTAACTGGTTGTGCCTGGAATGACATTTTTGAAGACATTGTTTTGTGAGCAAGATTTTTCTCCAGGGTGAAAACCTATGATCTTTGATCAGGCAACAACGGCGCTTGGGCACTGTTTCCTTCTTGAAGGCGTTGTTATTGGAGTGGAGGACTACTGGTGTTGTTCTGATGGTGTCAGTGTCGTTGCTTTGAGAATTAGTTCTCTGTAGTGACTTTTCTTTTTTATAATTCTTCTCTATTATTTTCTGAGCTGTGTGCATCCGTAGAGCTTCTAGGGCATGCTTGTTGCAAAGGCTGAGTGTAATTGGTATCCCTGTGATATTAATATATACTCTCTTCCAAAAAAAACTACTAACAACGGAGAGCATGCAAGATCACAAACAACACAGACATGATAATATCATAAAGAAAAAACCATTAATTAATCTGACATAGTAATCTCAATATCCATTGGATCCCTGCAAACACAACATGCATGATTACAAATAGATTAGATCTTGATCATGAACGGAGCTCACAAGATCTATACATGAAAGCACAAGGAGGAGATACAACCATCTAGCTACTACATGGACCCATAGTCCAAGGTGGAACTACTCACGCTTCATACCAGAGAGAAGGCCTCCGGGATGATTTCCCCTCCGACAGGGTGTCGGGAAGAACTTCATATCCCACCCCCGATCTAGGGACGATGGTGGAGGCAGCTACAGAAGGTCTCGTGGAGTTTTGATAGGGTGCCTAGGGTTTCTGCATTGGGGGCTTCTTATAAGCGAAGGGCAAGGCTGGGAGGCGGCCAGGGGCCTCACACCCTACCTAGGCGCGGGGTGGGCCCACCCGCGCCTAGGGGGTCTGGCCGCCCTGGTTTGCTTCTCCATCTTGTCTTCTGGCTTCGTGTTCCCCACGGTAAAATATTGACTTTGGCTTTTGTCCCGTCCAATTCCGAGAATATTGATTTTCTGCCTTTCTAGAACCAAAAACAGAAGAAAATAGGCAACCGGAACTGTGGCAACGTGTTAATAGGTTAGTTTCAGAAAAGATATAAAAACACCTCAAAGTGTAGACAAAGCAAAGCAAAGTAGATACTAAACAAGCATGGAGCATCAAAAATTATAGATACGTTTCCGACGTATCATCCACTTGTTTCATGAACAAGGGACCGTTGTTTTCTCCCTAGTAGCAACAACACATCTACAACCTTAGAGATTTCTGTCACTTCCCTTAGATTAAATAGAGGCATGAACCCACTATCGAGCATAAATACCCCCTCTTGGAGTAACTAGCAACTACTTGGCCAAGATAGCTACTAACAACGGAGAGCATGCAAGATCACAAACAGCAGAGACATGATAGAATCAATAATACAAAACCATTAATCAATATAACATAGTAATCTCAATATTCATCGGATCCCTGCAAACACAACATGCATGATTACAAATAGATGAGAAATTGATCATGAACGGAGCTCACAAGTTCTAGACATGAAAGCACAAAGGAGGAGATACAACCATCTGGCTACTACATGGACCCGTAGTCTAAGGTGGAACTACTCACGCTTCATATCAGAGGCTGGCATGATAAAGAAGAAGGCCTCCGGGCTGGTCTCCCCTCCGACAGGGTGCCGGGAATAGCTTTAGATCCCCCGATCTAGGGACGATGGTGGCGGCGGCTACAGACGGTTTCGTGGAATATTGATCGGGTACTTAGGGTTTAAGCATCATAGGATTCTTATAGGTGAAGAGGCGATGCATGAGGGCGGCCAGGGGGCCCACACCCTGCCCAGGCACGGCCTAGGGTGGGTCCGCGCCTGGGGGTGCAGCCGCCCTGTGGATCCCATCTGTCTCTCCTCTAGACTCCGTGTTCTCATCGGTGAAATATTGACTTTGGCTTTTGTCCCGTCCAATTCCGAGAATATTTCCTAACTAGCTTCTCTGGAACCAAAAACAGAAGAAAACAGGCAACTGTCACTGTGGCAACTTGTTAATAGGTTAGTACCAGAAAACATATAAAAACACCTCAAAGTGTGGACAAAGCAAAGCAAAGTAGATAGTAAACAAGCATGGAACATCAAAAATTATAGATATGTTTCCGACGTATCAAGCATCCCCAAGCTTAACTTCAGCTTGTCCTCGAGTAGTTAAGTGATAAAAGAATAATTTTTAAGGTGACATGCACCATCAAAACCAAGATCAAACCATTTGCAAGCATTGAAAGCTGGGATCAAAGAACTCTAAACATGAGCATGAAAGATGGAGTTCTAACAGTAAAACAAAGTAACTATGCATGCAACATGAAAGGTTACAAACAAAGATCATGAATAACATGCATTGAAAAATGTTTGTTTGTTTCACACACAGAAAACATGGCATAGTGGCATTCAGTTTGTCCCTCATGGGTAGCAAATAGATGCATATGACACCTTTAAAGTTCATAAGAGTGACTAGATACAAATAGCACAAGAACAAGTATTAACAACAATATGCATCAATCAATAAGTTTTGGGACAATGCACATAGAACTAAGAATGGTAACTATGCTCTCTTAACTGGTGCCTAAAGGTAGAAGGTGGAGACTCAATATAAAAGTGGAAGAAAGGCCCTTCAGAAGGGAAGCAGGGATTTCATGTTTCAAAAAGAGCTTTCAAAGATTATTGTACTTGTTAGCTTTCATCCCTCATTGTCCCTATCATAAGCATCTTGAAGTGGTTAAGGTTAAAGTGAAAAAACTATGGAATATATGCTTGACAAAGTATAAGTTGGTAATCTCATGTCTCTTTAATACGATGGCCGCTCCTCATGCTACTCAAGTTTAGTTACTTGCAAGTTCTTGTCATAGTAAGTACATGTGTATCATCAAGAACCGCCAACGGGGTACCCCTTGCACATGATATAGGAGCTATCCCATAATGAAAATGACAAGGCAAGCAGACAATGAGCATATCAGCATTCTTCTTATTTACCATTGGAATATGGTGTTTTTTTCTCTCTTTCCTCTTTTCTCATATTTTTTCTTTTTCTCAATATCTTTTTTTATAAGAACATGAAAACTATCTTCTTTTTCTACACTTTTCGCCAAAGACGAATACTCTTCTAGTGTATCTACTAAAAAATGTTCATATACTTTATTCGCATACTTTTCATCTTAAACTTATGTCAGTAGTCACCAAAAACTTATGAGGCTGAGCTATACCTAATGTGAAAAGTCGTATTTGACTAAAAAAAGAGAAAACAAACAATAAAGTGTGGGAGCATTATTCCAAAGACAGCCGACTTATTTAGGTTAAGCTAGAAACTTCAAGATATTTAATAAGACTTTTAAGCTCTAAATCATGTACCAAGGAATTTAAATATATTTATAGAAATGACCACTTATAAATCAACTTTAAAATTTAAGGAGCACTAACTATATGTGGAAGAATGTAATTTTGTGTTTTTTAGTATAGTTATTCAGGAAAAGCAACATTACTAGAAGCTTTTATAATATGTTGACAATAAAAATAATAAGTTAATGAATGATTATGGATCAGGGACTCGGAAATAGTTAGCTAATGACGTGCATATTCGTCTAAGGAACTTCACAACTTCTTCTAGACTTGCGCGATCACAACGTGATTAGATCGTATGGTCCTTAGTGGTGACTTAAACATAGTTATTTCTTAGTAGATATATCAGTAGTCATCATGTCTTGATCTTTGCAATTATTTGGTGTGTCCACATTATATATGGTTCTTATTCTGACTTGGGAATAGTTATTTCTCAAGTGAAGCTAATGTTATGTTCATGGAACAAAAGTACAGTTGCGTAGAACAAGTATTCAAATGAATAAGAAACCACATTTAGATAGTTGGTTTCAATATGAATAAAAAATACAAGCTTAATTACTACATAATATTGTATTAAGAACAAACACACATTTAGTAAAATGGTATATTGAAGCAAAAGGTAAAAATGTTTAGTATAAATACAAGAGAAATGTTAAAATTTACCTCATTATGAGATATTAAGCCATAATGTTGTGTTTGTGGCGATAATGATGCTTCGATATGCCAACATACTTGGATGGGAAGAAAAAGTGGACTGACTCGCTCTCATGCCGATCAGTGTGGTTCTCAAGTTAGTAGGAAGGAAGGGCCAATCGGCGTCAAGTAGTTGGTGGCTTATGTGTGAAGCTGACTATTCCACTTGGATCCACAACAGCTCGAGCACCGGAGACAAAACCGTAGGGGGCAACTAGAATTTTATGGGGTTATCGGTGTTTCATGGAGGATTTCTGAGATGAGCCCATCACAGTTCACATGAAACAAATTAATGTACTCTATAATCGGGTTGTTTCCACAAAATGGAGAGTTTCACGGTACTAGTTCCTCTTACTCATGGTAGTAATACACTGATTATATCACTTCCGGTGTGTCTACCCAAGTATCTTTAACACGAACACCACTTCTCTAGCATGGCCGAATTAGACAGAGAAAACACTCGATCGGTGCAATCGATAGATGGAATGATGCCTTTTCAAAAATGTTAGGATTTTACTCTGCACGCGTCAAAGAACCTGATGCAACATGGTAGATACGACAAAATAACACAGTTGATACAAAAACAAAACTACCACTTATATGCATGATGGAAGCATGGGAAAAGACGAAAACCCATTTTTGTTCATAGATGTAGATGGACCAAATTTTAAAGCCAACAGCTATGATACAAAAGTCAGAAAGTAAACAAACATGTACTCCCTCCGTTCCAAAATATAAAATATTTTAGACTTTTCCAAAATATATGTATTTAGACACGTTTTAGAGTAGTTTCACTCATTTTGATCCAAATCTACACACTACAAGACATTTAGATATATGTGTTATATAAAAAGCCAAAATATTTTATAGTTTAAAACGAAGGGAATAGTATATAGTTTTAGACACATCAGCTTACGGAAAATGAAATGTTCTCTCCCAGATTTGAAATGTTCTCTTTCTTGCCGAGGCCAGAATATGAAATTTTTTCTCATCATTTTTTTGCATGCGCGTATTATAAATTATTATCTACATCACAATATTTTTTTTGTATTTTTTGAATCCTTAAATTTGAAATTTTCAAAAGAAAAGTCCACCGATGGATCATGTTCACTGAATCAACGCTCTCCATCAGCTTACTGCTTTCTACGTGTTGTTTAATGCTCCTTGCAACCGTGTTGGCTCCTCTAGGGCATCTCCACCGGGCCGACCCATCCGATCGTTCCAAATGGTCCATTTGGGTCGGTCCGTAGTCGACTTGGGTAAGGGGTCTGGCTTGTTCGGCCAGCCGCGCCTAGCGGCGCGACCCATCACGATTTTTTTTTTGCAAATTCAAATACAAACAGTTCGCGGCATAAACTGGCAAAGTTCATACTTAATTTACATTTAAAATATAAAAACAGAATTTAAACTACTAGCCCTAGCTACCAATCTTCGCGCGCCGGCGCCGCCTCGTCCACCTATGGGTCGAGGTCGATGTACTCCGGCGGCGTCCAGAGGTTGGACGGCGGCAGGGCCGGAGCGGGAGCGGACGCAGGCGGGTTGATCACCTGCCCAGGCCACATCGCCCAACTATGCTGGAGGTACGCCAGCTCCATCCCCACCTTCGGAGCGATCGGAGGCGCCCATCCAGGCAGTGGAGGCAGCAGCGCGTTCGTCTGCGCCACCATGCTAGTGAGCTGAAGGGCCTCCTCGTAGCCGTGCCACAAGGCGTCATACTCGCGTGCGCTGGCCGCAATGGCCTGCTCGGTGAAGGTGTCCTCGTCATAGCCCCGTGCCAGCACCTCGCGGTACTCCGGGGCAGGTTCACGGCGACGTCATCCACCGCCTCCTGTTTGACGATGACGTCTTCGTCCTTGTTGTTGCCGTCCTCGCTGCCAAGGTTGGCGTCAGAGTGGTTGTGGGCGTCCTCGTCGTCCGATTCGATGTCGGGGCTCTTGTAGACCTCCCCCGGCTGCAGGTCGCGGCAGATGGTGGTGGCACGCCGCACCTTGTGCTCCCACTTGAGGAACTTGATCCAGTACGCCTCGGAGTGGTAGCCCCTCTCCCACTGTTGGGTCCGGGGAAGGTTGTTGATCCGGCGATGGGTCTCCCACTGGTAGAAAAGGGCCCATGCGTCCCGGTTGGTAAGGGCCATTAGTCCCGGTTGCCCAACCGGACGGGGCAATCGGGACTAAAGCTCTAACCATTAGTCCTGGTTGCCCCACCAACCGGGACAAATGGGGCACACGTGGCGGCATCAGAGCGCGAGGGGGGTGGAGCATTACTCCCGGTTCGTAACACAAACCGGGACTAATAACCTGGTGCCGCGGCAGAGATTTGGCCCATTTCTCTGCCGCGGCAGAGAATTCATTTTGGCACATTTTGTTGACGCGGCAGCATTTTCGCCACTTTTTGTGCCACGGCAGAGAATTCATTTAGGTTGTTTTATTGTTTATTTAGTGTTTTGCACTTATCAACGAAGGAACCTTATATTACACAAGATCATCATGACAATATTACATTCAATACACGGATCGAGTTCATGCACTACATACAAAAGTTGTTATTCGATGCTACCGGCCAATTTCTTGAAAGTTGCTATTTTTACAATTTCTATTGTCTATACACAGCCGAGTAGTATTCCCCTTGTGTGTTTAGGACTTCATCCAAGAATCCCGCCAATTCCTCTGAATTGCTCGTGCGATCCTTTGGCGAAGACCGTCCGTGACGTTCGATCTGATTTAAAAATGAGTCAGCCTATATGAATATGAAACTAAACACAATTTGATTGTAATTAAAAACTATAGAAATTGTTTACGACGTGGAGTTGCTCTAAATTTCTGCCCTTCTTATCGCGTCTGCGGATGAACTCGCATACATAGTATCCACATAGATTGTTACCTGGTCCTGCGTCGGGCACTTTACGAGAACAGTTCAATCAAAATAATAATCAAGCATGATAATAACTGTATCAAAACTAGAATCAAAGAGATGCGGATATAGCTAGTGGTGCTTACATCTAGTGGTTGAAATGTAAGCTCCTCTTTCCAAACACCCTAGCCTTCTTGGTGAACCGTTTCCAAGCCGCGGCGTGAAAAGCGAATAAAATAAGTTATTAAGTACTTGATATCATAAAATTCACGAACGTTGCCGATATAGTGTCGTAATGATTAGAATTACCGCTGGAGAAGTATCTGCATGTCCTTCCACGTCTCAAGGGGTTTATGTTTCGAGTCCATGACTAGTACACGCCCTTTGTCAAGTTGAATGATTAATAGAATATAGTGGTACCTGCGAATGCAGAACTAATCAATTATATACTTAACATCGAGTAAGCGAAATAGAAAGTGTATACAAGACAATAACACTCACTGGAAGTTGTAAGGAAATAGTATTTCCCTTTTGGTTTCTTGAAACCTTAACGCGTGTACTATATTATCCTCCGTATCCTGGGGGCTTATTTTGAGATTAGCTTCATGAACCCAGTGTCATAGATTTGTCCTCTGCTGCATATTACAGTATGATTATATACATGCAATAAACAAAATAATATAGCTGGAGACTAAATTAATTACAGAATTAGTACTTACAGACAATAGGCACTCATGATCGATTTGTCCAAGGCGTCTTGATTGAATAATTGAAATAGTTCATCAAATTCAATGGATATCATGTCATCCTTTTCTTTCCCAAGATGCTTTTTGTAACCCTCAACACTATCCAGTTAGCCCCGGCCCTTGTGGAATGCATGTACCAGTTATACAATCTTCGCATTTTTGTTGGAAGATTGTTTACCTCCTCAGGTTTGACGAGAGGTTTTCGTCTTGGTATTGGTATGCTACTTCACTCACGGGAAGAACTCTAAGCGATAAGTCTTGGGAAATACTCATACCTTGAGCAGCGGCTTCTCAGACAGCAACTACCTGGATCATACTTGCTCTTATTTATTTTCGACCCACATTGGTTTGAGAAATCACCTTGAGAGGGCAAGTCTGTTTGCTTGTTCTCCGAGCTGGGCAACAGATTTCCGCTTGCATCGATCGATCTTCGAGGATTTTTGCCGCATGTGACTTGAGAATAGACGCTCATAGTCGATGACAGCTTTGGCTCGGGTTGATGAAGATTCTTTAGCATTTTCAACACTTTGGCTTTTTCTTCTTTGGTCTTTGGGGAACTCGCTCTTTCGGCCGCCTCGACTTAGCTTAAAAACGCTGTCGTTTCCGCATCAACGATCGCGCGATCTCCTCTTGATCTGATCATAAGCTCTCTTGGGAGGAACCGTTGGTACTTTTGGAAGAGGCTCTTGTTTACGTTTCGCGATCGCTTCACGACGATGAGGTGCGCTTCGCTTTTTATCCCGAGGCGATGGCTCCCACGGCGATGGCTGCACGGAGATTGGTGAGGCGACGGAGCGGGTGAGGCGGCGAGCGGCTGCCGTGGCGACCTCGCTAGAGACGGGTGAGGTGGCGGCGAAGATGGCCTTGGCGTGTGATTTGAGCGATACAATCCTTCGCCATAGAATGGTGGCGTTTTTGCGTCACCAGCGATCACATCCCTTCACCAAGGCGGTAGTGAAGATCCAAAACCTCAAAGGTGGGCATGATTTCATCACGCCGACAACAGCGTAGCCCTCCGGAACGGACGACGTGGTAAGTTGGTGTGGGTCCAATTGGTAAGGCATAGCCGACCGCCACCTTCATTGATATGTTCACAACTTTGACATGTAGCTTGCAGTGTGTCATCTCTGTGATATCATCCACTGGGTAGCCAACAGGAGCCATCGTCGGTGCATCATCGGCATCGCCATTGTCATCACCCGGGACCTCGGTGGAAGCCACACTGCTTTTTCGATTATTCGATAGGCCGGTAGCATCGAATGCAGTGTGCTGCTGAGATGGTTCGGTAGTACTTTGCTCTTTAAGTGTGTTAATTTCATCTTGTTGTTGCTTTAATCGTTCTTCAATTAAACGCATTCGCTCTTTCTGACTTTCTGCTTCAACTGTCGCCCTGTCCTTTCTCCTCTGACGGCTTCTATCATGATATTTCTTCCTCTCTTGAAACCCAGTCCTCCATGATTGGGAGCCTCTTGTGCCTCGTGTTCGTCCATCATGTTCCTTATTTCCAAGGGCGAGTGTGAGCTCATCATTCTCTCTATCGGGAATGAAGTCCCCATCTTTAACAGCCTTTCTTGCTTTTCGATCCTCTCGATTGGCAAGGGTCTTCTTTATGTCGTATGTTATATATACACCTCCTTCGAGTCCAACGTGCCCCATGCCCGTAAAACCAATTCCTTGCACGTTCTACCCAATAAATACGTCTCAGGGTGATATTTTTATCACGCAGTTCGCCTCAAGTTTCTCCCACTTAGGAATGCCAACCTGAGCCACCTTGCCCCATAGTATGGTGATACTTCTTCTTAGCGAGATTCAAATTTCATTTCAGACATTTTCTTAGCTTTTTCTGATTTCTTGTATTCCACAAACTCATCCTAGAATGGTTTTATCTTCTCAAACTGAATATTCTTGAAATCAGGAGTCTTCTTTTTCACGACATAGTAAAGGTGCAATCTTTTCTTCCAGTTGGTGAAACACTGGGCCATCTTCTTCAAAGCCCACTCCCTGACCTTAGCCTCCATGGCTCTCCCATGTTGTAAGGCGTCCTCAACTGGATCCTCCGCATTTAGATCCAGCTCTATCTTCGGTAGTTTGAAATTAACCATGAGCCTCTTCCACAGTAAATCTTTGGCGTGGTTAGGGACAAATAAACATGTTCCCTCTTCATCCGCATTAGCAGGCCTATTCCAATTTCTCATGGTGATCGGGATTAAGTCCCTCACGATTACTCGCATTGTGCCACAAATTTGGTTGCGACAACTTCGAGCTTGTCGGTTACTGTCTTCGGCGACATCTTCGATCCTGAACCTCTCATGGTCTTGCAACTTTTTGGTTGGGCCTCGTCACCTCTTTTCGGTAGATTCCTTGATCCGGAGGGCTAAAGAAGAAAGATCGTCGTTACTATTTCTATATAGATAGCAGATGATTAATTAATGAATTGATTTATATTACATGCAACTCGCCGGAGCGGTCGTCTTCTCGATTACACAAGGCATCGCCTTCTCCCTCGCGGAAGGCAACACCTTCAACCTCAAACAAGTTGTCTACTCCGGTAAAAAGAGGATCACCCTCACCGGAGTTGTTCAGAAACGTTGATACGTCTAAATTATCTTCCCCACGGATCACACCTTGGATCAACTCTTCCTTTTCTTCGGAGGGGTGAAAACTCTAACTCGGAGAAACTCCGGAACACATGAGAGGGGTGGATTTGTTCTTCTAATTAAACTTGTAATTTAAGTTGTTGAACAATGCATGATTATAGCTTAGATAGCTAGGTTTCATTTTTCTGAACATTTTGATATATTATTCATATTTTTATGACTTATAGATTAAAAGTTATTGAATTTATAAGATTATAATTATTTCTGAAATTATTAAAAGATGGTTAAACTTTTTACACCGCAGGCATACCTACCCACAGTGACTGACAGAGGGGCCCCATGGCCACCTCAGCAGACTCGCAAGCAAGAGGGACCGGGGTTATTTCTCACCGACGAGGCATCTAGCCGCAGAGGTCGAGTGGGCTGAGCCACGCAGCAACACGTGGACGCCACCTAACGCCACATCGGCTCGCCGCCAGCAGAGACGGGCGGCGGGTTGGCGCTAGGAGGCGAGCGGGGCTGCATGGTCTAGCTGCTGGACTCACGCCAGTTGCGTTGAGCCAAAAGCGTGGCGCCGGATTGGTCACGGAGCATGGCGCATGGCGAGCAGCGGCGCCGGCTGCGGTGACGGTGACCACAGAGCGAGGGGAGAGGAAAAAGGTCGGCGAGATCCGCATGCTCACCGTGGTGCTCAAGGTAGTGACGGGAAGTGCGGGAGGTCTGAAACGGCGTGAATGGCGGCCAGCGGGCGGCGGTGACGAGAGGACGTGCTCGATTCGGCGAGAGGGCACCCCAAAAGCGAGCGTGAGAGGTTCTGGCGAGGCGCAGCTCTAGAGGCAGCCGTTAGGGCGTGCAGGACGGCGGGGTAGCCTGCCGGCATCGGGGGCGGTTGTACGCGCGTCGGTGAAGCGGAGAAATGATGGGGAAGGGAAGAAGAAGAGGAAGGGCTAAAGGATTATAACCAAAGGACCTTTAGTCCTGGTTGGTGGCTCCAACCGGGACTAAAGGGTTATACGTCCCGGTTGGAGCCACCAACCGGGACCTATACTCCAAAATTTTCAGCAGACCAAGGGTTGGCGCGAGGGTATTTAGTCGGTTGGTGGCTCAACCGGACAAATTCTGCTTTCAAAAATTCAGGTATTTTCTCTCTGTTCCCGCCTTATTTTTTATTTTGGGGTTTAAATTTGTATTGTTTTTTAAACGATAATTAATTTGGAATTTAGAAAACTTTAAACATAAAAAGTGTTTGGATTTGAATAAATAATTCAAAACCATATTCTTTTAAAAATAATTAATGTAACCATTTAAAATATGAACCATTTACAATTAAAATGAATTAACTTATATTTTTTAATATCAATTTGGAATTTAGAAAAACTTTAAACATAAGAAGTGTATGGATTTGAATAAATAATTCAAAAACATATTCTATTTTTAAAAAATAATTAATGTAACCTTTTAAAATGAATTAACTTATATTTTTGAATATTAATTTGGAATTTAGAAAAATTTTAAACATAAAAAGTGTTTGGATTTAAATAAATAATTCAAAAACATTTTCTTTTTTAAAAAATAATTAATGTAACCATTTAAAATATGAACCATTTACAATTAAAAATGAATTAACTTATATTTTTTTAATATCAATTTGGAATTTAGAAAAAAATTAAACATAAAAGTGTATGGATTTGAATAAATAATCCAAAACCATTTTCTATTTTTTAAAAATAATTAATGTAACCTTTTAAAATGAATTAACTGATATTTTTAAATATTAATTTGGAATTTAGAAAAACTTTAAACATAAAAAGTGTTTGGATTTAAATAAATAATTCAAAACCATTTTCTCTCGCAACATTGTTCTCCATACCAATGTCCACACATGCATAATATGGGCACAACATCACAAACTATGCCGTGATTCAACATAACATCGGTCATTTGAATGAAAAAGCCATGAAACCTCGAACATGATAGGTCATTTTGTGAAGGTTTTTTGAAACATGATCAATATACCAAATCTGGTATTTTTCCTTTCAACTATGTAACATAATATGACACCACGAAGGATTTTCATTGTTCGGATTTTTTGAATTTATTATGCCCGTTTGAATTATCTGAATTTCTAACTATGGTCGAACCGGTGTGCATGAAGATAGGGGCGAGCATCGTTAGAACTTGCATTGGATCTCTGAAGAAACCACATATTGCGAGTCTAAAATGATTTTTCAAAAATCATGAGCGATAGATCATGTACCAGAGTACAAAGCCGGACCCACTTCCTGCCGATTCGGCAGACATTTGTCCTTTTACCCGGGATGGGAAAAGATTTGAGATGTACCGGTTGGGAGATAGTCCATGTAAGGTGGTCTAGTATTTTGGGAAAATAGGGGTAGCATTAAGCGGCATTTTGGTGGTTACTTCACAAAAGCGAATTCGTTTTTACTCGGAAAATGGAAAAGGGCTTTTCCGTGCGACAAAAAGGAAAACTTCCTCCGGCAACATTGTTCTCCATACCAATGTCCACACACATGCATAATATGGGCACAACATCACAAACTATGCCGTGATTCAGCACATAACATCGATCATTTGGACCGAAAGCCATGAAACCTCGAACATGATAGGTCATTTTGTGAAGGTTTTTTCGAAACATGATCAATATACCAAGTCTGGTATTTTTCCTTTCAACTATGTAACATAATATGACACCACACGAAGGATTTTTATTGTTCGGATTTTTTTTGAATTTATTATGCCCGTTTTGAATTATCTGAATTTCTAACTATGGTCGAACCGGTGTGCATGAAGATAGGGGACGAGCATCGTTAGAACTTGCATTGGATCTCTGAAGAAACCACATATTGCGAGACTAAAAATGATTTTTTCAAAAAATCATGGGCGATAGATCATGTACCTGTAGTACAAACCGGACCCACTTCCTTCTGATTCGGCAGACATTTGTCCTTTTTACCCGGGATGGACGAAAAGGTTTGAGATGTACCGGTTGGGAGATAGTCCATGTAAGGTGGTCTAGTATTTTAGGAAAATAGGACGGTAGCATTCTGAAACGGCATTTTGGTGGTTACTTCACAAAAGCGACCGTTTTTGCGCTCGGAAAATGGAAAAGGGCTTTTCGTGCGACAAAAGAAAACTTCCTCCTGCAACATTGTTCTCCATACCAATGTCCACACACATGCATAATATGGGCACAACATCACAAACTATGCCGTGATTCAGCACATAATATCGGTCATTTGGACCGAAAAAGCCATGAAACCTCGAACATGATAGGTCATTTTGTGACGGTTTTTGAAACATGATCAATATACCAAGTCGGTATTTTCCTTTCAACTATGTAACATAATATGACACCACGAAGGATTTTCATTGTTCAGATTTTTTGAATTTATTATGCCCGTTTTGAATTATCCGAATTTCTAACTATGGTCGAACCGTGTGCATGAAGATAGGGGGCGAGCATCGTTAGAACTTGCATTGGATCTCTGAAGAAACCACATATTGCGAGACTAAAATGATTTTTCAAAAATCATGGGCGATAGATCATGTACCGTAGTACAAACGGACCCACTTCCTTCCGATTCGGCGAGACATTTGTCCTTTTACCGGGATGGACGAAAAGGTTTGAGATGTACGGTTGGGAGATAGTCCATGTAAGGTGGTCTAGTATTTTAGGAAAATAGGGCGGTAGCATTCGAAGCGGCATTTTGGTGGTTACTTCACAAAAGCGACCCGTTTTTGCTCGGAAAATGGAAAAGGGCTTTTCCGTGCGACAAAAAGGAAAACTTCCTCCTGCAACATTGTTCTCCATACCAATGTCCACACACATGCATAATATGGGCACAACATCACAAACTATGCCGTGATTCAGCACATAACATCGGTCATTTGGACCGAAAAAGCCATGAAACCTCGAACATGATAGGTCATTTTGTGACGGTTTTTTCGAAACATGATCAATATACCAAGTCTGGTATTTTCATTTCAACTATGTAACATAATATGACACCACGCGAAGGATTTTCATTGTTCGGATTTTTTTGAATTTATTATGCCCGTTTTGAATTATCTGAATTTCTAACTATGGTCGAACCGGTGTGCATGAAGATAGGGGATGAGCATCGTTAGAACTTGCATTGGATCTCTGAACAAACCACATATTGCGAGTCTAAAAATGATTTTTTCAAAAAATCACGGGCGATAGATCATGTACCTGTAGTACAAACCGGACCCACTTCCTGGCGATTCTGGACATTTGTCCTTTTACCGGGATGGGACGAAAAGGTTTGAGATGTACCGGTTGGGAGATAGGCCATGTAAGGTGGACTAGTATTTTAGGAAAATAGGGCGGTAGCATTCGAAAGCGGCATTTTGGTGGTTACTGCACAAAACGACCCTTTTTTGCGCTCGGAAAATGGAAAAGGGCTTTTCCATGCGACAAAAAGGAAAACTTCCTCCTGCAACATTGTTCTCCATACCAATGTCCACACATGCATAATATGGGCACAACATCACAAACTATGCCGTGATTCAGCACATAACATCGGTCATTTGGACCGAAAAAGCCATGAAACCTCGAACATGATAGGTCATTTTGTGACGGTTTTTGAAACATGATCATTGTTAAGACACATTTAGTCGGATGTATTCACAAACGGGACTAAAAATATTTTCCGCCATTTCCCACCTCTTCCTTCAAGTTTTCCGCCCTTTCCTTTCTACTAGAGCTTTTAGTCCCGGATGTAGTCACTAACCGGGACTAAAGATATTTCCCGCCATTTCCCAAAGCTTCACGCCAAGTTTTGCCGCCCTTTCCCTCTATATTTAGGGTGATCGTGTCATGGCTATCCACACATCCACACCTTCATCTCTTAGAACAATGGACAACGCCTACTGGGCCATTCTGACCCTCGAGGAGACCGAGGCGTTGTGCGCCTCCAACTACCCTTGTCATGGGGTACCGCCGCCCGATTGGATCTTTGGCCGGAGGGGTTCCTGTCCCTCCTGTCCCTCAAGGTTCCGCACGCTAGGCGGCCATCACAAAGCACTTCTACCACGAGCTCACGCCGGAGCAGCGGATGGATCCCCAGTGGGATCCCGACAACTACGACACCTGGAATGCCTTCTTCGCTAATAGGCGGAAAGGGAGCTCGCCAGTGCGAGGTGATGGCCGCCACCGGTGAACCACAACGGTCGGCCGTCGTGCGTGGTGGGCGAACCGCTATCATCAGTGATGCGCTACATCGCCGGGGGAGACCATCCTCGCCTACGGTGCCCACGAGTCCACCCGCCACAGGCCCCACACTGTCCCGGCGGTAGCGGCATCGTCTTCCAGGAGACCCCTCTCACACCCGCCGTGAATCCGCGGCATCGTCCCGGTTTGTCCCAGTTTTTAATATTAATAAATGTCTTAAGTGTTACCTAATAAATAGAGGGAAATGCCTATATAAATAGAGGGTTCATATTAAGTCCTGGTTGGAGAAACCAACCGCGACTGAAGGGATTGCGGCAGAGTGGGCCAGGCAACACTAATAATAGGGGTGAGTGTCGACATTATGTCGTGCGGCTTGTACCTTGTACCGGATGGTGTCACCAACCGGGACTAAAGATGAACCTTTAGTCCCGGTTGGAGACACCAACCGGGACTAAAGATGAGTCAGCACTAATAATAGGGGTGAGTGTCGACATTATGTCGTGAGTGTTGACATTATGCCGAGCTGCTTGTACTATAAATATGCATCCTTGTGAGTCCAGTCCTCCAGCCAGTTTGAGGCATATCCAAGATGGTTTTAGAGAGCAGGGACACCACTACGGCCAGTTTCAGGGAGATGCCGACGGAGCCCAGTCCTCCGGCATCTCCGAAATCGGTCATAGAGGCACTCCTAATATGTGAAATTAGTTAACGCCGAGGCGTATTGATCTAGTTAGTGAAGGTACAAGCTACAAGATGGTTTTCGAGAGAAGGGACACCACTGCGGCAAGTTTCAGGGAGATGCCGACGGAGCCCAGTCCTCCGGCATCTCCGAGAATCGGTCATAGAGGCACTCCTAATATGTGAAATTAGTTAGCTCGCGTATTGATCTAGTTAGTGAAGTTACAAGCTGCAAGATGGTTTTCGAGCGGGGACACCACTGCGGCCGAGGAGATCTTGCGGAGCCCGTCCTCCGGCATCTCCGAAACTGGTCATAGAGGCACTCCCTAATATGTGAAATTAGTTAGCTCAGGCGTATTGATCTAGTTAGTGAAGTTACAAGCTGCAAGATGGTTTTCGAGGCAGGGACACCACTCGACTAGTTTCGGGGAGATGCCGACGAGCCTAGTCCTCCGGCATCTCAGAAACTGGTCTTAGAGGCACTCCGGTCCAGCCACAAACAGGACTAACACTCAAAACATTTATTAATATTAAAAGCGAGACTACAAAATCGGGACTAAAGGCCACAAACATGAAAGATATCCTTGGTCAAGCCACAAACCGCGAAAGACATGAACTAGAGTTACATAATATGAGCATGAACTTCTTGGCATATGTCATTCCTTATGACCGCTTCGACGTAACCATGGAGCATCTTCTTTACTTAACGGAATGCTTGGGTCTTTCCATGAAGGCGGAATTTCATCAAACTTATTATAATATTCGACATGTCTGTCTTGTCCTCGATTCCCACGATGTTTCTTTTCCCTGAAGAACTATGTGACGCTTTGGCTCATCATATGATGTATTCGTTTGCATATTTTTTCTTTTTGATGCGGAGGACATGTCCTTCACATAGAAAACTTGAGACACATCATTGGCTAGGACGAATGGTTCATCTCTATAACCAAGATTGTTGAGATCCATTGTTGTCATTCGTACAACTGTCTATCTTTACCCCTTCCCCATTCAGGTTGACCCATTTGCAGCGAAACAAAGGGACCTTAAAAGAGACTCCATAGTCTAGTTCCCATATCTCCTCTATGTAACCATAATATGTGTCCTTTTGTCCATTCTCGTCTATTGCATCAAAGCGTACACCACTATTTTGGTTGGTGCTCTTTTTATCTTGGGCGATCGTGTAGAATGTATTCCCATTTATTTCGTACCCTTGGAAATTCAATACAGTAGAAGATGGTGACGCGGCCAACAAGTATAGCTGATCTCCAACAGTGGTGTCATTCAAGAGATGTGTCCGCATCCAACCACCGAAAGACTTCATGTGTTCATCTATAATCCATGATTCAGGCTTCCCCGGGTTTTTGGAGCATACAATATTCTTGTGTTTCTCGATATACGGAGCTGCCAAGGTGGAATTATGTAGAACTGTGTAGTGTGCTTTAGTGAAAGAATCCCCGTCCCTACATATCATTGCTTTCTTTCCCAGCGTGCCTTTTCCACTTAGTCTTCCCTCATGCCATGATCGAAACACCAATCGGCTTAAGGTCGAATAAAGTCAACACAAAACTCAATGACCTCCTCTGTTCCATATCCCTTGGAGATGCTTACTTCTGGTCTAACGGTTATGAACATATTTCTTTAAGACTCCATGAACCTCTCAAAGGGAACATATTGTGCGAAATACTGGGACCAAGAATGGCAATCTCTTCCACTAGATGAACCAGAGATGCGTCATAATATTGAAGAAGGATCGTGGGAACACCAATTCAAAACTAACAAGACATTGTACCACATCCTACGTAACCTTGGCGAATATCTGGATTGATTACCTTATGAGATATTGCATTGAGGAATGCACACTTCACAATGGGTACTCGAACATTTTCCTAGAAGCCCCTCAATGCAATCGGAAGCAACTCGTCATAATCACGTGGCAGTCATGAGACTTCAGGTTTTGGAACTTTTCTGCCATATTTATTATCCCTTTATATTAGATGAGAAGCCCGCGGCACCTTGATCTTGTAAAGGACTTCAAAAAGATTTCCTTCTCTTTGGTAAGAGCATAGGCACGACTTAAGTGACGCCCTTTATCCGCCTTGTTATCTATGCATGTTCTTTGGGTCTTTCATAATTTATTGGTCCTCCGTGCTTGTGTATCTTTTGTCTTCCCATACACGCCTAGGAATCCTAGCAGGTTCACGCAGAGATTCTTAAATCACGTGCATCACGTCGATTGAAGAGCCGGACACGTAGTACTTTCAATATGGCAGCTCCCAAAATATAGATTTCTTCTTCCACATGAGTGCGTGTCTGTAGCGACGTCGTTGAACTGATTGACCGCGGGACCCTTTCCAAAGATTACTTCTATGTCCTTGACCATACCAAATACATCATCACCAGGGAGTTCGGGCTTCTTCCGTGATCTGCCTCCTTTGAAATGCTTGCCTTTCTTTCTTACGGGATGATTGGTCGAAGAAATCGATTCGCAGTACACAACCTTCTTGCATTTATGCAAATATGTACCTTCGGTCTTATCTAAACAGTGGGTGCATGCCTTATATCCTTTGTTTATACATCACGAAGGTTACTAAGAGCGAGCCAATCATTGATGGTTCTGAATAACAACCCTCGTAGATTAAATGGCTCCTGTTTGTTCTCATCCCACGCCGTACACTGGTTTGCCCCACAAGCTGTAAGAGTTCTTCAACTAATGGCCTAAGGTACACATCAATGTCGTTGCCGGTTGCTTGGGCCTTGGATGAGCTTGGCATCATAATGAACTTACGCTTCATGCACAACCAAGGAGGCAGGTTGTAGATACATAGAGTCACGGGCAGTGCTATGACTGCAGCTCTGCTCCCAAAGGATTCATGCCATCCGTACTTAGACCAAACCATAAGTTCCTTGCGTCACCGCAAAGTCCAGGAAGTCTCTCTCGATTTTTCTCCTTTGTGACCCATCGGTGGTGTCTCAACTTCCCGTCTTTCTTACGGTCTTCTTTGTGCCATCGCAACAACTGGCATGCTCTTTGTTTTGAACATGCGTTTCAACCTTGGTATTATAGGAGCATACCACATAACCTTAGCAGGAACCCTCTTAGGGGCTCTCCCTCAACATCACCGTGGTCATCTCGTCGATCTTATCTGCAGCGTTGTATACCGAGCATTTATCTAAATTCTCATACTCCTTACATGGTAGAGGATGCGATCATTAATGCATGCATGTATCTTTGCACATCTAATCCCGGAGGACGTAGAGTCTTCTTTGCTTGTAGGTACTCTCGGAAGTTCGTTATGTTTTGGAAACTTGGCTTCATTATTTTCAGCATCTTTTCAAATGAGGAGTCGGTTAGACCACACTCGCCTTCCATCGCAACAATTCGATTAATGGTACCGAGCTTTGTCTTGCCATCTTCACAATTTGGGTACAACAATTTCTTGTGATCTTCTAACATGCCCTCTAACTTCAACTTCTCATTTTACATTTCACAGTCTCGCTTTGCATCGAAATGACCCTACCAAGTTCATCGGCGGCTCATCGATGCCCGTTCTTCACCTCTTTCCTCTCCATTGTCTTCCATTGCGGTATCAGATTCAGGAAACATATGATGATAGTTGTTATCATCATCTTCTTATTCACCATCTTCCATCATAACCCCTCTTTCCCGTGCTTGGTCGCAATTATAGTTGGGCATGAAACCTTTCATAATCGGTGGCGCGAATGATTTTAGGAAGAGTACTCCTTGTTGTTAGACATTGAACACATGGACAACGTATAAATCCATTCTCTTTGTTTGCCGTAGCCACATCGATAAATTTATCCACGCCTTTGATATACCGGCTACCCGGTCACCGTACATCCATTCCATTGTTCATCGCATCATATAAGTAAGTTTATCAAAAAACAGGACATCATAAATAGTGAAATAACCAATTCACACCGACAAATGAATTGTATCAATGACCTAGAAAAGATAAGATTGCTAACCTCGATCGAGGGAAATAAAGAGGAGAAAGCTCAAGTGCGTCTCGGACACCTTCTATATTTTGTTCTATGAGAAATTCAGCGGGATTATTCACTCAAACATTTCAACAAACACCTTCAATGCATGCATGAGAAAAAACTAGCACACCCCCTCACACCTTCGAGATTGAAAAACAGAGTGGGAGGCGAGGGGCTGGGGCGTGCATTTATAGAGGGGGTCTTTGGTCGGTTGGAGCCAACCGGGACTAAAGTGCGTCTGCCACGTGGTTGTGGCCAAACCTTTAGTCGGTTGGTGGCTCCAACCGGACGCCTGCTACCAGCCGCGCATGCCCGTGCCCGCTCCAACCGGGACGCGTGCCAGCATTAGTCCCGGTTGGTGGCGCAACCGGGACTAATGCTCCGAGGGGTCACGAACGGATAGCCCTTTTTCCTCTAGTGTCCTCCGCCATCCCTCTGCCCGCCTTGGGCGCTAGCGGCACCGGGACACGGTTTCGGTTGAGGTGCCAGCCGGTGGGGAGGGAGACATCCTTGTGCTGGATGCCGTGACCCTCCCTCCACCGGCGATCACACTCCCCGATGCGGTAGTACCGTCGGGTGTGGCGGTCCCATGGTGGAGGGTAGTCCCCACTAGTGGAAACGCGGGCTTTTGTTGATCCCGAAAATGGGCTTTAACACCGGTTCTTCTACGAACCGGTGTTAAAGGGGGGCCGTACCAGCGTGGCATCTGCGGCATTAAAGGAGCCCCCCCTTTAACACCGGTTCGTGCCACGAACCGGTGTTAAAATCCTACACCGATGGCCCGTTAACCCTTTAACACGGTTCGTGGCACGAACGGTGTTAAGAAACTATAAGACACCACCCAGCCCACAACACCCCACTCTTCCATTCTTTCACATTTTGGAGCCTAGCAAGAGGTGTGAAGAGTGCTAGTTGTGTTTTTCATATGCACTAGAGGTGTTCGGTGAAATGCCGAGAGCTCAAAATAAGCTTTCTTGTTGCTCTTTCCGTCTCGATCGAGGTCGGCAACTATAGTTTCATGTGTCATTGATGTACTGTATATATAAATGGTCATCTCCCTATTATTTTTGATATATACTACATATTAATGCGGATGAATCGGCAATGGATGTCGGTGACGCCGCACTTCAGTACATTACGGGCCTCCAAAATTTCATCGTTGTGGCTAATGCAAACCGTAGTCACAATGGTTTTATGTCTGTCGTGTGTTCAGCTGTCGAACAAGAAAGACTACTCAAATACAGAACCATTCCGCCCACCGCTTGATCTGGTTTCATGCCCGGCTATAATTGTTGGACCAAGCACGGAGAAAAAGGGTTGTGATGGAAGACAACGAAGAAGAGGATGATGAAAACTATCATAATATGTATCCTAATATGATGATAATGCAACGGAGGTAGATAATGAAGATCAAGAGGGCAGATGGGCCCGATGGCGATCTTGGTCGGGCCATTCTTGATGCAAAGGAAGAATGTGGCCCGAAAAGGAGAAGGAGAAGGCTGAGCAGATGTTAAAGGATCACAAAACATTGTTGTATCCAACTTGCGAAGATGGCCACAAAAGCTAGGTGCCACAGGATTCTGCAATGGAAGGCGAGAATGTGTGTGACGGCCATTCAAAGTTGTTGGTAAAATGAAGAATCTTCTTCAAGAAATAATGAGTTGCTGACGGTACATACCAAGCAAAGAAGGTTGTCTGCCCTCTAGGATTAGACGCGAGATACATGCCTGCATTAATGCATCCTCATGATGCGAGAATTTGGATGCATGCGGTATGCCTTTGCATCGGTATAAGATCGAGAGACGATCTGGCGATGTTGAGGGCCCTAGGAAGAAGGTTCGCCAAGGTTATGTGGTATGCTCCTGGTTAAAACGCGTCTCTTGAAATAAAGAGCATGCCAAGTTGTTGCGATGGCACATGGAAGACCGTAAGAAAGACGATGTTGAGACCCGTGATGGGTCACAGATGGAGAAAAGTCGGCGAAGTACCGGACTTTGCGTGACGCAAGGAACTTAAGGTTTGGTCTAATGCGTACGGCATGAATCCTTTTGGTGAAGCGAGCTGCTCAGGACCCTATGTATCTATAACCTTCCTCCTTGGTTGTGTATGAAGAGGAAGTTCATTATGATGCTGCTCATCCAAGGCCCGAAACGACATTGATGTACCTAAGGCCATTAGTTGAAGAACTTTACAGTGGGCCAAACCAGTGTGTGTGGGATGAGCACAAAGGGAGCCATTTGACCTCTGAGCATTGCTTTTCGTAACCATCAATGATTGGCTCTTAGTAACATTTCGCGACAAACAAGGGCAATGCATGCACATGTTTAGATGAATCGAAAGTGTATATTTGGATAAATGTAAGAAGGTTGTGTACCTAGGGTATCGCCGATTTCTTCCGAACACACTCGATGAAAGAAAGGCAAGCATTTCAACGTCTGGCGAGAACCGGAGGAAGCCTGTCCTCATCTTGAGGAGGTATTTGGTATGGTCAGGACCTAGAAGTAATCTTTGGAAAAGGTCTGGCGATCTATGTTCGAATGACGATCTTGGACTGCGCTCCCATGTGGAAGAAGCAATCTATATTTTGGGACCTACCCTATTGGAAAGTCTTAGAGGTCCGCTCTTCAATCGACGTGATGCGCGTGACGAAGAATGTTTGCGTGAACCGCTAGGCTTTCTAGGAGTGTATGGGAAGACAAAAGATACACGGAAGCTGCAGGACCAACAACGTCTGAAGGCCCTGAAGAGCCTATGCATCCGAGAGCGAGAAGGGTAAGCGATGCCACTTAACTCCTGCCACGCTCTTACCAAAGCGAGAAGGAAATCTTTTTGAATGTCGAAAAGATCAAGGTCGTCGCTTCTCGTCAATATAAAGGGAATAATAAATATGGCGAAAAATTCCAAAACCTGAAGTCTCATGACCACGTGATTATGACACAATTGCTTGATTGCATTGAGGGGCTTCTACGAAAATGTTCGAGTACCCATTGTGAAGCTATGTGCATTCCTCAATGCAATATCTCGAAGGTAATCGATCCGTAAAGCCTACGAGGGTTACAAGCAGATGTGGCCCAATGTCTTGTCGACTTTGAGTTGGTGTTCCCACCATCCTTCTTCAATATTATGACGCATCTCTGGTTCACCTAGTAGAAGAGATTGCCATTCTCGGTCTGTATTTCTACACAATATGTTCCCCTTTGAGGTACATGGAGTCTTAAAGAAATATGTTCATAACCGTGCTAGGCGAAGGAAGCATCTCCAAGGGCTATGTAGAGGAGGTCATTGAGTTGTGTTGATTTTATTCGACCTTAAGGCGTTGGTGTTCGGAATCACGACATGAGGAGACTGCGTGGAAAAAGGCACCCTAGGATGTAAAGCAATGATATGTAGGGACGGGCATTCTCTCAATCAAGCACACTACGGTTTTACAAAGATCTATCTTGGTTGCCCCGTATATCAATGAACACAAGAATTTAATCGCCTCGAACACCGGCGGTCGATGAATGGATTATAAGTGAACACATGGCGAGTTTTGGCGGTGGCTGCAAGACTTCTCACGAATAACACCATGTTGGGATCGGTGTACTTGTTGGCCGGACACCGTCTTGTATGTACTTTCCAAAGTGCGAGATAAATGGGAATACATTTTACGATAGGCCAAGATAAAAGAGCACCAACCAAAGCAGTGGTGTAAACCGCTTGATGCAGCAGAAGACAATGGGCAAAAGACCACGTATTATGGGTTCATAGAGGAGATATGAACTTGACTATGGACCTAATTTTAAGGTCCCCTTGTTTCGATGCAAATGGGTCAAGCTAACAGGAGGAGGGTTGAGGTAGACAAGAAATGCGGAATGACAGCGGTGGATCTCAACAATCTTATGAAGAACTTAGGCGAACCATTCGTCCTAGCCAATGATGTGGCTCGGGTTTTCTATGTGAAGGACATGTCCTCCGGACCAAAAAAGAAAAAATATGCAAGCGAATACATCATATGATGAGCCAAAGCGTCACATAGTTCTTTCGGGGAAAAGAAACATCGTGGGAATCGAGGACAAGGCAGACATGTCGAGAAGATTATAATAAGTTTGATGAAATTCCGCCCTTCACGGTGAAAACTGCCCAAGCATTCCGTTAAGTAAAGAAGATGCTCCATGGTTACGTTGAAGCGATCATAAGGAAGGGCATATGCCAAGAAGTTCATGCTCATATTATGTAACTCTAGTTCATGTTTTTAATATTAATACATGTCTTGTGGATGGGCGGAGTATGAGAAGAAGTTGGTTTTATGTCTTTGTCGGGTGTTCCTGTCGAACTGCACTTCCTAGTCCTTCTATCCTTGGACTACACTAGAGTAGTCCTTCTATCCTTCGGATCGAGACCACCGCTCCGTTCTCCTTCCTCCTCCTGCTATTTATAAACACCGTGATGCGACTTCTTCTTGATGAAGCTTGCCCAGTATTCCTAGTCCTCAAGCGAAGAGAGCACACCCACAATGGCGCCTTCTCGCGCCTCAACCCCGTAACCGCCTTCGTTCCAACAGCGCTCCTCCCGCGAGATGCTACCTCTCTCCTGCTCTCCCAACGCTGATTTCACATATTTTTCTTCCCTTGAGGCTAACTAATTTCACATATTAGGAGTGCCTCTATGACTAGTTTCTCGGAGATCTTGGGAGGCTGGCTCGTCGGCATCTCCTGGCTGGCCGTAGTGGTGTCCTTGCTCTCGAAAACCATCTTGCAGCTTTGTAACTTGTCTAACTAGATCAATACACCGGGAGCTAACTAATTTCACATATTAGGAGTGCCTCTATGACCGGTTTCGGAGATCTTGGGAGGCCAGGCTCGTCGGCATCTCCTCGAAGCCCGTAGTGGTGTCCCTGCTCTCGAAAACCATCTTGCAGCTTTGTAACTTGTCTAACTAGATCAATACACCGGGAGCTAACTAATTTCACATATTAGGAGTGCCTCTATGACCAGTTTCTCGGAGATCTTGGGAGGACTAGGCTCCGTCGGCATCTCCTGGCGTAGTGGTGTCCCTGCCTCAAGCCCGGAGGACTGGACTCACAAGGATGCCTATTTATAGTACAAGCAGCTCGATATAGTGTTGACACTTACAAAATAATGTCGACACTCACCCTATTATTAGTCCGGTTGGTGTCTCCAGCAGGACTAAATTCATCTTTAGTCGGTTGGTGACACCATCCGGAAAAATACTACGCCATACGACATAATGTCGACATGCACTCACCTCTATTATTAGTCTTGACTCGTGTTTTGTCGGTTGGTGTCTCCAGCGGGACTAAATTCATCTTTAGTCGGTTGGTTGGTGTCTCAACCGACTAAAGGTTCATCCGCCATTTTTCCCGCCATTTTTCTTCCCGCCATTTTTCTTCCATGATTCTTCCCGCCATTTTCTTCCGCCATTTTTTCCGCCATTTTCTTCCCGCCATTTTTCTTCCTTGATTCTTCCGCCATTTTCTTCCGCCATTTTCTTCCCGATTCTTCCCTCCGTTCTTCCGCTAGTTCACTATATATATATATGGGGGTTGGCCTCCATTGTCATTGCACATCTCTAGACTCATATCGCAACCTCATCACTCTTTCCCATGGCTTCCACCATGCACTAACCCCTGAGGCGGAGGCGCTTTGCTCTCGAACTACCCGCCCTACCTCTGTCCCGTCCCGGTGGATCTTTGGCGTCAGGTGTGCGGTTCCTCTGTCCCTGTAGGTGTGGCGCGCATGGCCATCACGAACCACTACTACTTGAGCTCACGCCGGGCAGCGGAGGAATCCCGGATGGCATCCAGAGCTATTTCTCTACTTGGGAAGCCTTCTTCGTGGATCGGCATGAGAGGCGCTCGCCCGAGTACGAGGAGGCGGCCCACCTCCTCCTAACTTCAACGAGGCCGGCCGTCGGCTATGGTGGCATGGTCGGACTCTCAGGCGTCATGGCCTATGACCTTGCCGCCGACTCTAACCCCGTCTGCGCTACCCTCAAGTCCAGCCCGCGCTACCCTCAAGTCCAGCCCAGCGTACTCTCGGAGGTTCAATTACGGTGACCCGGCGGCGACAGCGATGACGGCGGCGAAATCTGACGACTACGATGGCGTATTACAGTGTGGCGGGAGCATGACTAAATCACTCCAACATTCGAAACAAGTTCCAATGATTGTTACTTAATCGGCCATGTATCTTAATTTTCAGTTCTTTTATGTATCTTAATTTTCAGTTCAGTTCGGCGATTGTTACTTAATCGGCCATGTATCTTAATTTTCAGTTCTTTTATATATCTTAAAAAGCACCTTTAATGCATGAAATAAGTGTTTATTTATTTTAAAAATTTCATGTAAAGTAAATATAAAAATCATTTACATGAATGGATAGATATTATTTTCTGAAAATTATGATATATTATTCATATTTTTCTGAGTTGAAATGAAAAGATATGAATTTTCTAAATTCATATCATATTTTTTGAATTAAAAAGCACCTTTAATGCATGAAATAAGTGTTTATTTATTTTAAAAATTTCATGTAAAGTAAATATAAAATGATTTACATGAATGGATAGATATTATTTTTCTGAAAATTATGATATATTATTCATATTTTTACGAGTTGAAATGAAAAGATATGAATTTTCTAAATTCATATCATATTTTTGAATTAAAAAGCACCTTTAATGCATGAAATAAGTGTTTATTTATTTTAAAAATTTCATGTAAAGTAAATATAAAATGATTTACATGAATGGATAGATATTATTTTTCTGAAAATTATGATATATTATTCATATTTTACGAGTTGAAATGAAAAAGATATGAATTTTCTAAATTCATATCATATTTTTTGAATTAAAAAAGCACCTTTAATGCATGAAATAAATGCCCCCCTTTAACACCGGTTCGAGCGAGGCAAATTGTTAAATAAACATTTATTCGTTCAACGCACCACCCCCCCTTTAACACGGTTCGTGGCTTGAGCCGGTGTTAAAATCAACAGCGCATTTAATACCCCTTTAACACGGTT
>CP125973.1:10864075-11153473 GCA_030063025.1 Avena longiglumis
GGAACATCGCCATCTTTTCAAAGCCCACTCCTCGACCTTAGGCTGTATGGTTCTCCCATGTTAGAGTATGCCTCAACTGGATCCTCCGGGATTGGATCCACCTCTATCTTCAATAGTTTGAAATTAACCATGAGCCTCTTTCCATAAAGAATCTTGGCGTGGTTAGGGACAAATAAACATGTCTCCTCTTCATCCAGACATAAAAGCAGCTCTATTCCAATTTCTTTAACGGTGATCGGATTAAGTCCCTAACGACACTTCAAGATTGTGCTGAATAAATTTGCTATGCTTATAACTTCGAGCCGCTCATTGTCTGCCTTTCACGACATCTTCGATCCCCAAATCCCTCTCATGGTCTTGCCAATTTTTTTTTTTGCTGGGCCTCTTTACACCGCATTTTTTCGTGAGATTCCTTCGATCCTGAGGGGCTAAAAGAAGAAAGATCGTCATATTATTTCTGGTATAGGATAAAGCAGATGATTAATTAATGAATTGATTTATATTACATGCAACTTCGCCGGGAGCTGTCTGCCTTCGACATAACAAGGCATCGCCTTTCTCCTCGCTGAAGGCAACACCTCCTTCAACCTCAAACAAGTTGTCTACTCCGTAAAAGAGTGATCACCTCACCGGAGTTTGTTCGGGTAAACGTTGATACGCTCAAATTTTATCTTCTACCACGCGATCACACCTTGGATCAACTTCCTTCTTTCTGAGGGGTGAAGAAACTTGGAACCCCAGAAACTCCGAACACAATGGTAGGTGGATTTGTTCTTCTAATTTAAACTTGTACTTTAAGTTGTTGAATCAATGCATGATTATAGCTTATATAGTTAGGTACTCATTTTCTCTGGAACATTTTGGATATATTATTCATATTTTTAATGACTTATGATTAAAAGTTATTGAATTTATAAGATTTGCATAATTATTTTCAAATTATTAAAGACGAAGAATCTTTGTTAAACTACACCGCAGTATGGGCCTCATACCGCACAGTGGGATCTATGTAGGGTCTGGGCCGGCTACCCTACAATTTCGCAGACCCGCAAGCAAGAGGGACCGGGGTTATTTCTCACCGGACGCGGCAGATTCTAGCTGCAGAGGTCGATCGAAAGGGGCCTCGCCACGCAGCAATAGTAACACGTGACGCCCACACATTTAACGCTGACATCGGGCCCGCCGGCCCAACGACAGACAGGGCGCCGTCAAGCGTTGCCTTTAGGGAGGCGAAAGGGCTTATGGTTCAGCGCTACCGCTGACCTCACGCGTGTCATATGGCGCTTTTGAGCATGCGTGCGCGCGTTGCCTTTGGACGTCAATGAGCATGGCGCAGAGTGCTGCAGCCAAGCAACGCCGCAAGGCTTTTGCGCCAGCTCGTCATCGTCGGGCGAGCACTGACTGCAGCTGTAGCTACAGAGGGAAAAGGCTCATGCGATCCGGGTGATGCTCACCGTGTGGTGCTAAGCCAAGGCAGTGACGGGAAGTGCGGGAGGTCCGAACGCGTTGAATACACAAGGCGTGCCTACAAGCAGGACGGAGTTTAGCAGGATTTGTTCTATCTTGGATTCAAGGAGAGGGCACTTCCCAAGCAAGCTGAAGCCAGAGGAGGAGGTTCTCACAGTGAAAGGCACTTTCTAGAGGCGACAGAATTTACCGTTAGGGCAAACAGCAAGGCAATGGCGGCATCAAGTCACATCACAGACGCACAGCAATAAGAAGCGAGAAATGACGAAGGGCAAGAAGAGATAAGGGCTAAAGGATTATATTCATGAATTAGTGATCTTTAGTCCTGCTGGAGGGGCTCCAACCGGACTAAGCAGTTATACATGTCTCTGCTTGCGGAGCCACCAACTCCAGACCTATATCTCCAAAAATTTTCAAAGCAGACATCTGGTATATGCTGTTAGAAAGAGTGATTGAAGTCCCTTGCCAGCAATCGTTCCACATACCTCTGCCAAAAAAATTTCAGGTATTTTCTCTCCTCCGTTCCCGCCTTATTTTTTATTTTGGGTCAGTTAAATTTGTATTGTTTTTAAATGATAATTAATTGGGAATTTAGAAAAACTTTAAACATAAAAAGTGTTTGATTTGGAATAAATAACTAAAACCATACCTCGCTTTGTGTGGCCATCAAATCAATAAAATATAAAAAATAATAATTAATGTAAATCTATCAAAATATGGAACCATTTACAAATTAAAATGAATGGACAATTATATTTTTTTAATATCAATTTGGAATTTAGAAAACTTTAAACATAAGAAGTGTATGGATTTGAATACAATAATTCAAAAACATATTCTATTTTTAAAATAAAAGGCATTAATGTAACCTTTTGAAAAATGAATTCAATTTATATTTTTGAATATTAATTTGAATTTAGAGAAAAATTTTTAAACATAAAAAGTGTTTGGATTTAAATAAATAATTCAAAAAACATTTTCTGCTTAAAAATAATTAATGTAACCATTTAAAATATGAACCATTTACAATTAAAATGAATTAATTTATATATTTTTAATATCAATTTGGAATTTAGAAAAACATTAAACATAAAAGTGTATGGATTTGAATAAATAATCCAAAAAACCATTTTCTATTTTAAAAAATAATTAATGTAACCTTTTAAAAATGAATTAACCCTATATTTTTAAATATTAATTGGAATTTAGAAATCCTTTAAACATAAAAAGTGTTTGGATTTAAATAAATAATTAAAAACCCATTTTTCCCTCGCAACATTGTTCTCCATACCAATGTCCACACATGCATAATATACGGTTATGGGCACAACATCACAAACTATGCCGTGATTCACAACATACTAACATCTCTTATTTGGACCGAAAAAGCCATGAAACTCCTAACATGATAGGTCATTTTGTGAAGGTTTTTCAAACATGATCAATATACCAAGTATCGGGGTTTTCCTTTCAACTATGTAACACCACGTAATATGACTGCAACGAAGGATTTTCACCACTAAGGATTATTGTTCGGATTTTTTTAACTTTTATTATGTCTGCTTGAATTATCTGAATTTCTAACTATGGTCGAACTTGTGCATGAAGATAGGGGCACGCATCATAGAACTTGCATTGGATCTCAAGAAACCACATATTGCGGTCTAAAATGATTTTTAAAAATTGCGAGCGAGTAGATCATGTAGGCTAGACAACCGTGACTCCACTTCCTCGCCGATCTCGACATTTGTCCTTTTACCCGGGATGGACTGAAAAGATTTGAGATGTACAGTTGGGAGATACCATGTAAGGTGGTTCAGTATTTGGGGAAAATAGGACTGGTAGATTCTCAAACGGGCATTTTGGTGGTTATCAATAAACGACCTGCTTTTACATAGCCGGTACGAAAATGGAAAAGGCTTTTCCGCTATGCAAAAAGGAAAACTTCCTCCTAGAACATTGTTCTCCATACCAATGTCCACATGCATAATATGGGCACAACATCACAAACTATACTGTGATTCAGCACATAACATCATCATTTGACTGAAGCCATGAAACCCCTAACATGATAGGTCATTTTGTGAAGGCTTTTTAAACATGATCAATATACCAAGTCTCGTATTTTCCTTTCAACTATGTAATATAATATGACACCACTAAGGATTTTTTGGCTGTCTCGATTTTTTTGAATTTATTATGTCTGCTTTTGAATTATCCTGAATTTCTAACTATGGCTCTAAACCGGCAAAGGTATGAAGATAGGGGACTCCAGCATCATAGAACTTGCATTGGATCTCTCAATAAGAAACCACATATTATGAGACTAAAATGATTTTTCAAAAAATCATGGCGATAGATCATGTACCGTAGTACAAACCGGACCCACTTCCTTCCGCGATTCCGGTATATTTGTCCTTTTTAACCGGATGGACGTAAAAGGTTTGAGATGTACCTGGTTGGAGATAGTCCGTAAGGTGGTCTAGTATTTTAGAAAATAGGACGGTAGCATTCCCTAAACGGCATTTTGTGGTTACTTAAAATTCATCTGCTTTTACGCCTCGAAAAAATGGAAAAGGGCTTTTCCGTATGGCTAAAAAGGAAAAAACTTCCTCCGCAACATTGAAAAAAAAAAAATTCTCCATACCAATGTCCACACACATGCATAATAGGTAACATCACAAACTATGCCGTGATTCAGTACATAATATCGGTCATTTGGACCGAAAAAGCCATGAAACCTCGAACATGATAGGTCATTTGTGACGGTTTTTTCAAACATGATCAATATACCAAGTCTCGTATTTTCCTTTCAACTATGTAACATAATATGACACCACGCAAGGATTTTCATTGTTCAGATTTTTTTGAATTTATTATGCCCGTTTGAATTATCCAATTTCTAACTATGGTCGAACCGTGCATGAAGATAGGGGAGCATCAAGAACTTGCATTGAATCTCTGAAGAAACCACATATTGCGAGACTAAAAATGATTTTTCAAAAATCATGGGCGATAGATCATGTACAGAGTACAAACCGGACCCACTTCCTCGATTCGGCAGACATTTGTCCTTTTACCCGGATGGACGAAAAGGTTTGAGATGTACCGTGTTGGGAGATAGTCCATGTAAGGTGGTCTAGTATTTTAGGAAAATAGGATGTAGCGATACGAAACGGCATTTTGGTGGTTACTTCACAAACCATTTGCTTTTTGCGCTGAAAATGGAAAAGGGCTTTTCCGATATGACAAAAGGAAAACTTCCTCCCGCAACATTGTTCTCCATACCAATGTCCACACACATGCATATGATGGGCACAACATCACAAACTATGCCGTGATTCAAGATATAACATCGGTCATTTGACCAAAAGCCATGAAACCTCGAACATGATAGGTCATTTTGTGACGGTTTTTTAAACATGATCAATATACCAAGTCTGGTATTTTCATTTCAACTATGTAATATAATATGACACCACCTTGCCAAGGATTTTCATTGTTCGATTTTTTGAATTTATTATGCTTTTGAATTATCCGAATTTCTAACTATGGTCGAACCTGTGCATGAAGATAGGGATGAGCATCATTAGAACTTGCATTGGATCTCTGAACAAACCACATATGTAGTCTAAAATGATTTTTCAAAAAATCACGGGCGATAGATCATGTACACCGTAGTACAACCGGTCACTTCCTAGATTCGCGTACATTTGTCCTTTTACCCGGATGGACGAAAAGGTTTGAGATGTACCGGTTGGGAGATAGGCCATGTAAGGTGGACTAGTATTTTAGAAAATAGGACGGTAGTATTCTAAACGGCATTTTGGTGGTTACTTCACAAACGCCCGTTTTTTTATGCCGGAAAATGGAAAAGGCTTTCCATGCATAAAAGGAAAACTTCCTCCTGCAACATTGTTCTCCATACCAATGTCCACACACATGCATAATATGGGCACAACATCACAAACTATGCCGTGATTGACACATAACATCGGTCATTTGGACCGAAAAGCCATGAAACCTCGAACATGATAGGTCATTTTGTGACGGTTTTTAAACATGATCATTGTTCAAGACATTTAGTCCCTTGATGTATTCACAAACCGACTAAAAATATTTTCCGCCATTTCCCACCTCTTCCTTCAAGTTTTCCGCCTTCTTTCTCCTAGAGCTTTTCGTCCCGGATGTAGTCACCAACCGGGACTAAAGATATTTCCCGCCCTTTCCCAAAGCTTCACGCCAAGTTTACCCGCCCTTTCCCTCTATATTTAGGGTGATCGTGTCATGGCTATCCACACATCCACACCTTCATCTCTTAGAACAATGGATAACGCCATCGGGCCATTCCACCTCGAGGAGACCAGGGCAGCGCCTCAACTACCTTGTCTGGTACCGCCGCCGTGCTTGGCCAGTGGATCTGGAGCGCCGAGGTTCCTGTCCTCCTGTCCCTCGTTCCGCTGCGCTAGGCGGCCATCACAGCACTTCTACCACGAGCTCACGCCGAGGCGCTGATGGATCTCGGGATCCCGGCTAACCGACACTGGAATGCCTTCTCGGCTAATAGGCGGAAAGGAGCTCGCCAGTGCGAGGGTGATGGCTCGCCACCGTGAACCACAACGGTGTCGGCCGTGTTCGTGGTGGGCGAACTGCATTATCATCGGCGGATGCGCTACATCGCCGGGACGGGGAAATCATCTCGCCACGCGTGCCCACTAGTCCACCCGCCCACCGTTCCCCGGTAGAGCGCATCGCTTTTCGTGAGACCCCTCTCACACCGCTTTCGTGAATCCCAGCATCGTCCCTTATTGTCTCGTTTTTAATATTAATAAATGTCTTAAGTGTTACCTAATAAATAGAGGAAATGCCTATATAAATAGAGGGTTCATATTAAGTCCTGTTGGAGAAACCAACGCGACCAAGGGATTATGCAAGAGTGGGCCAGCAACACTAATAATAGGGGTGAGTTTACATTATGTAACCGCGGCGGTTATACCTTGTACCGGATGGTGTCACCAACCGACTAAAGATGAATTTTAGTCCCGGTTGGAGACACCAACCGACTAAAGATGAGTCAAGACTAATAATAGAGGGTAAAGTCACATTATGTCGTGAGTGTTGACATTATGCCGAGCTGCTTGTACTATAAATATGCATCCTTGTGAGTCCGATCCTCCACCTTTGAGGCATATCCAAGATGGTTTTAGAGCAGTGGACACCACTACGGCCGGGGAGATGCTTTAGCCCAGTCCTCCGGCATCTCCGAGAAATCGTCATAGAGGAACACTCTAATATGTGAAATTAGTTAGCTCGAGGCGTATTGATCTAGTTAGTGAAGTTACAAGCTACAAGATGGTTTTCGAGAGAAGGGACACCATCATGCAAGTTTTCGAGGAGATGCGATTTTGAGCCCTCCGCATCTCCGAAATGGTCATAGAGGCACTCCCTAATATGTGAAATTAGTTAGCTCGAGGCGATTGATCTAGTTAGTGAAGTTACAAGCTGCAAGATGGTTTTCGAGAGCAGGACACCATCACGCCTGGTGAGATACGTAGAGCCTCCTCCCAAGATCTCCGAGAAACTTCATAGAGGCACTCCTCAATATGTGAAATTAGTTCGAGGCGATTGATCTAGTTAGTGAAGTTACAAGCTGCAAGATGGTTTTGAGACAGGACACCACTACGACTAGTTTCTGTGGAGATGCTGACGGAGCCCAGTCCTCAAAGATTCCAAGAAACTCGTCTTAGAGGCACTCCGTCCAGCCACAAAACGACTAACACTCAAAACATTTATTAATAAAAAGCTGAGACTACAAAATCGGGACTAAAAGCCACCGCTTAAAGATATCCTTCTTGGTCAAGCCACAAACCAAAGACATGAACTAGAGTTACATAATATGAGCATGAACTTTGGCATATGTCATTCCTTATGACCGCTGCACGTAACCATGGAGCATCTTCTTTACTTAACGGAATGCTTGGGCCGGGTTTTTCCACCGTGAAGGGCGGAATTTCATCAAACTTATTATAATATTCTACATCTTGTCCTCGATTCCTACGATGTTTCTTTTCCCAAAGAACTATGTGACTTTGGCTCATCATATGATGTATTCGCATATTTTTTCTTTTTTTCGTCCGAGGACATGTCCTTCACATAGAAAACTTGAGACACATCATTGGCTAGGACGAATGGTTCATCTCTATAACCAAGATTGTTGAGATCCATTGTCATTCTGCATAACTGGTCTATCTTTACCCCTTCCCCATTCAAAGTTGACCCATTTGCAATAAACAAAGGGACCTTAAAAGAGACTCCATAGTCTAGTTCCCATATCTCCTCTATGTAACCATAATATGTGTCCTTTTGTCCATTCTCGTTTATTGCATCAGCGTACACCACTATTTTGGTTGGTGCTCTTTTTATCTTGGATCGTGTAGAATGTATTCCATTTATTTCGCACTTTGAAATTCAATAGAGAGAAGATGGTGACGCGCCAACAAGTATAGGTGATCTCCAAAGTGGTGTCATTCAAGAGATGTGTCCGCATCCAACCACCGAAGACTTCATGTGTTCATCTATAATCCATGATTCAAAGCTTCCGGGTTTTTGAGCATAATATTCTTGTGTTTCTCGATATCTGAATGGATGCCAAGGTGGAATTATGTAGAACTGTGTAGTGTGCTTTAGTGAAAGAATCCCCGTCCCTACATATCATCAAAGGTTCTTTCCCAGCCGCGTTTTTCCACTTAGTCTTCCTCATGCCGCGAGTCGAAACACCAATCGCTTAAGGTCGAATAAAGTCAACACAAAACTCAATGACCTCCTCTGCTCCATATCCCTTGGAGATGCTTACTGGTCTAGCACGGTTATGAACATATTTCTTTAAGACTCATGAACCTCTCAAAGGGGAACATATTGCAGAAATACGACCAAGAATGGCAATCTTCCACTAGATGAACCAGAGATGCGTCATAATATTGAAGAAGGATCGTGGGAACACCAATTCAAAACTAACAAGACATTGTACCACATCCTTCAGAATCTTGGCAGAATATCCGGATTGATTACCTTATGAGATATTGCATTGAGGAATGCACACACTTCACAATGGGTACTCAACATTTTCCGATAGAAGCCCCTCAATGCACCGAAGCAACTACGCTATAATCACGTGATACATGAGACTTCGTGTTTTGGAACTTTTCTCCGCCATATTTATTATCCCTTTATATTAGATGAGAAGCCCACGGCACCTTGATACTGTAAGGACTTCAAAAAGATTTCCTTCTACGATTTGGTAAGAGCATAGTCGCACGACTTAAGTGACGCCTTTATCCGCCTTGTTATCTGTATGCATGTTCTTTGGGTCTTTCATAATTTATTGGTCCTGTTTGTGTGTATCTTTTGTCTTCCCATACATAGGAATCCTAGCAGGTTCACGAGATTCTTCGCCACGCGCATCACGTCGATTGAAGAGCGGACACGTAGTACTTTCCAATATGGCGCCTCCCAAAATATAGATTTCTTCTTCCACATGGTGCGTGTCTCAGCGACGCCGCTCGAATCGATTGACCGCCGACCCTTTCCAAAGATTACTTCTATGTCCTGACCATACCAAATACATCATCACCAGCAGGGAGTTCAGTGCTTCTTCCGTGATCGCCTCACCTTTGAAATGCTTGCCTTTCTTTCTTACGGGATGATTGGTCAAGAAATCGTCGATTCGCGGTACACAACCTTCTTGCATTTATGCAAATATGTACCTTCGGTCTTATCTAAACAGTGGGTGCATGCCTTATATCCTTTGTTTGTCTGTCTGAAGGTTACTAAGAGCAGGCCAATCATTGATGGTTACGAATAACAACCTCGAGATTAAATGGCTCGCTTGTTCTCATCCCACGCACGTACACCGGTTTGCCCCACAACCGTAAGAGTTCTTCAACTAATGGCCTAAGGTACACATCAATGTCGCTGTTGCTTGAGGCCTTGGATGAGCTCGGCATCATAATGAACTTACGCTTCATGCACAACCAAGGAGGCAGGTTGTAGATACATAGAGTCACGGGCCAGGTGCTATGATCAGCTGCTCCCCAAAAGGATTCATGCCATCCGTATTTTAGACCAAACCATAAGTTCCTTGCCACCGCAAAGTCCGGAAGTCTCTCTCGATTTTCTCCACGTGACCCATCGCCAGGGTGTCTCAACTTCCGCCTTTCTTACGGTCTTCTTTGTGCCATCGCAACAACCCGGCATGCTCTTTGTTTACGAACATGCTTTCAACCTTGGTATTATAGGAGCATACCACATAACCTTAGCAGAACCCTCTTCCGAGGGGCTCTCCTCAACATCACCAGGTCATCTCGTCGATCTTATACTGCAACGCTGTATACCGGCATTTATCTAAATTCTCATACTCCTTACATGTAGAGGATGCGCCATTAATGCATGCATGTATCTTTGCACATCTAATCCCGGAGGATGAGAGTCTTCTTTGCTTCAGAGGGTACTCGGAAGTTCGTTATGTTTTGGAAACTTGACTTCATTATTTTGACATCTTTTCAAATGAGGAGTCGTTAGACCACACTCTTTTCCATCGCAACAATTCCAAAGTGGTACCGAGCTTTGCCGCCATCTTCACAATTTGGGTACAACAATTTCTTGTGATCTTCTAACATGCCCTCTAACTTCAACTTCTCATTTCACTTCTGAAGCTTTGCATCGAAATGACCCTACCAAGTTCATCACGCTCATCTCGATGCTTCTTCACCTCTTTCCTCTCCATTGTCTTCCATTGCAAGATCAACAGATTCAGAAACATATGATGATAGTTGTTATCATCATCTTCTTATTCACCATCTTCCATCATAACCCTCTTTCCCCGTGCTTGGTCCAGAATTATAGTTGGGCATGAAACCTTTCATAATCAGTGTGGCAAATGATTTTCGAGGAAGAGTACTCCCTTGTTGTTCCGACATTGAACACATGGACAACGATAAATCCATTCTCTTTGTTTGCCGTAGCCACATCGATAAATTTATCCACGCCTTTGATATACCGGCTACCCGTCACCGTACATCCATTCCATTGTTCATCCGCATCATATAAGTAAGTTTATCAAAAACAGGACATCATAAATAGTGAAATAACCAATTCACACCACATGAATTGTATCAATGACCTAGAAAAGATAAGATTGCTAACCTCGATCAAGGGAAATAAAGAGGAGAAAGCTCAAGTGCGTCTGGACACCTTCTATATTTTTGTTCTATGAGAAATTCAACGGGATTATTCACTCAAACATTTCAACAAACACCTTCAATGCATGCATGAGAAAAACTAGCACACCCTCACACCTTCCAAAGATTCAAAAACAGTGGGCAGAGGGCTGGGGTCATGCATTTATAGAGGCGGGGGTCTTTAGTCGGTTGGAGCCAGCAACCGACTAAAGGTCGTACACGCCACGTGGTTGTGGCAAACCTTTAGTCGGTTGGTGGCTCCAACCGGGACGCCCCTTACCAACCGACGCATGCCCCGCGTGCCGCTCCAACCGGGGCGTGCCGGCATTAGTCGGTTGGTGGCGCTGGGACTAATGCTCCGAGGTCACGAGCGGATAGCCTTTTTCCTCTAGTGTCCTCCGCCATCCCTCTGCCGCTTTGGGCGCTAAGCGCACCGGACACGGTTTCGTTGAGGTGCCACGGTGGAGGGAGACATCCTTGTCTTTGATGTGACCCTCCCTCCACCCGGCGATCACACTCCCGATCGCGGTAAATGTCGGGTGTGGCGTCCCATGGTGGAGGTAGTCCCCACTAGTGGAAACGCGGGCTTTGTTGATCCCGAAAATGGGCTTTGCACGGTTCTTCTACGAACCGGTGTTAAAGGGGCAATACAGTGGCATCTGCGGCATTAAAGAGCCCCCTTTAACACCGGTTCGTGCCACGAACCGGTGTTAAAGGTCCCACCATTTCTGGCCCAGGTAATTTCTTTAACACCGGTTCGTGGCACGAACCGTGTTAAAGGGAAACTTATAAGACACCACCTTAGCCCACACACACCCCACTCTTCCATTCTTTCACATTTTGGAGCCTAGCAAGAGGGTGTGAAGAGTGCTAGTTGTGTTTTTTCATATGCACTAGAGGTGTTTGAAATGCGAGAGCTCAAAATAAGCTTTCTTGTTGCTCTTTCCGTCTCGGTCGAGGGCAACTATAGTTTCATGTGTCATTGATGTACCGTATATATAAATGGTCATCTCCCTATTATTTTTTGATATATACTACATATTAATGCGAGATGAATCGGCAATGGATGTACGTGACCGCCGCACTTCCAGTACATTACGGGCCTCAAAATTTCATCGTTGTGGCTAATGCAAACCGTAGTCACAATGGTTTTATGTCTGTCCGTGTGTTCCGTCGAACAAGAAAGACTACTCAAATACGAACCATTCACGCCCACCTTCGATCCGGTTTCATGCCCAGCTATAATTGTTGGACCAAGCACGGAGAAAAAGGGTTGTGATGGAAGACAACGAAGAAGAAGAGGATGATGAAAACTATCATAATATGTATCCTAATATGATGATAATGCAACGGAGGTAGATAATGAAGATCAAGAGGGAGCGATGGGCCGATGACGATCTTGGTCGGGCCATTCATGCAAAGGAAGAATGTGAAACTGAAAAGGAGAAGGAGAAGCCGAGCAGATGTTAAAGGATCACAAAACATTGTTGTATCCAACTTGAAGATGGCCACAAAAGCTAGGTGCCACCGGATTTGCTGCAATGGAAGGCGAGAATGGTGACCGACAAGATTTTCAAAGTTGTTGGTAAAATGAAGAATCTTCTTCCAAGAAATAATGAGTTGCCTGACAAGACATACCAAGCAAGAAGGTTGTCTGCCCTCTAGGATTAGACGCGTAAGATACATGCTCATTAATGATCGCATCCTCTACCGCTGTGAGAAGTATGAGAATTTGGATGCATGCCCGTATGCACGTGATCACAGTATAAGATCGTATTTAGACGATCCCGGCGATGTTGAGGGCGAGGCCCCTAGGAAGAAGGTTCCGCCAAGGTTATGTGGTATGCTCCTATAATACCACTTAAAACGCTCTTCGTAAATAAAGAGCATGCCAAGTTGTTGCGATGGCACATGGAAGATCAGAAGAAAGACGCGATGTTGAGACACTCTACCGATGGGTCACAAAGGAGAAAAGTCGAGCGAGAGTACCCGGACTTTGCACGTGACGCAAGGAACTTAAGGTTTGGTCTAAGTACGGCATGAATCCTTTTGAGCAGAGCTGCAGTCCAAGACTGCCTCAGGACCCTATGTATCTATAACCTTCCTCCTTGGTTGTGTATGAAGAGGAAGTTCATTATGATGCCATGCTCATCCAAGGCCCGAGGCAACCCAAGACATTGATGTGTACCTAAGGCCATTAGTTGAAGAACTTTTACTGTGGGCCAAACCAGGTGTACGATGTGGATGAGCACAAAGGGGAGCCATTTGACCTACGAGCATTGCTGTAACCATCAATGATTGGCTGCTCTTAGTAACATTTCGTAGCACAAACAAGGATACAATGCATGCACACACGCTTAGATGATACGAAAGTGTATATTTGGATAAATGTAAGAAGGTTGTGTACCTAGGGTATCGCCGATTTCTTCCGAACTCGCATCCAAAGAAGAAAGGCAAGCATTTCAAACGTCTGGCGTAACCCTGAGGAAGCCTGTCCTCCGCATCGTGAGGAGGTATTTGGTATGGTCAAGGACCTAGAAGTAATCTTTGGAAAAGGTCCTGCGCCTATCTGCTCAATGACGATGCGGACACGCTCCCATGTGGAAGAAGCAATCTATATTTTGGGACCTACCCTATTGGAAAGTCTTAGAGGTCCGCTCTTCAATCGACGTGATGCACGTGACGAAGAATGTTTGCGTGAACCTGCTAGGGCTTTCTAGGAGTGTATGGGAAGACAAAAGATACACCTAAGCACGACAGACCAGCAACGTCAAGGCCCCTCAAGAGCCTATGCATCCCGAGAACGAGAAGGGTAAACGATGCCACTTAACTCCCGCCACCACGCTCTTACCAAAGCAGAGAAGGAAATCTTTTTGAATGTCCGAAAGTATCAAGGTCCCGTCTCGCTTCTCGTCAATATAAAGGGAATAATAAATATGGCAGAGAAAAATTCCAAAACCTCAAGTCTCAAGGATGCCACGTGATTATGACACAATTGCTTCCGATTGCATTGAGGGGCTTCTACCAAAATGTTCGAGTACCCATTGTGAAGCTATGTGCATTCCTCAATGCAATATCTCGAAGGTAATCGATCCGTAAAGCCTACTGTGGTTACAAACAGATGTGGCCCAATGTCTTGTCACTTTGAGTTGGTGTTCCCACCATCCTTCTTCAATATTATGACGCATCTCCGTTCACCTAGTAGAAGAGATTGCCATTCTCGGTCCTGTATTTCTACACAATATGTTCCCTTGAGAGGTACATGGAGTCTTAAAGAAATATGTTCATAACCGTAGGCTGAAGGAAGCATCTCCAAGGGCTATGTAACAGAGGAGGTCATTGAGTTCTGTTGATTTTATTCCTGACCTTAAGGCGATTGGTGTTCCGTAATCACGACATGAGGGAGATCATGGAAAAGGCACCCTAGGATGTAAAGCAATGATATGTAGGGACGGGCATTCTCTCAATCAAGCACACTACACGGTTTTACAAAGATCTATCTTGGTTGCCCAGATATCAATGAACACAAGAATTTAATACGCCTCAAACACCCGGCACTCGATGAATGGATTATAAGTGAACACATGGCGAAGTTTGGCTGGTCGCAAAGACTTCTCACGAATAACACCACTGGGGGATCAATGTACTTGTTGGCGGTGACACCGTCTTCGATCAGTATGTACTTTCCAAGGGCACGAGATAAATGGGAATACATTTTACACGATAGGCCAAGATAAAAGAGCACCAACCAAAATAGGGTGTCCGCTTGATGCAAAGCGAAGACAATGGGCAAAAGACCACGTATTATGGGTTCATAGAGGAGATATGGGAACTTGACTATGGACCTAATTTTAAGGTCCCCTTGTTTCGATGCAAATGGGTCAAGCTAACAGGAGGAGGGGTTGAGGTAGACAAGAAGTACGGAATGACAACGTGGATCTCAACAATCTTATGAAGAACTTAGACGAACCATTCGTCCTAGCCAATGATGTGGCTCAGTTTTCTATGTGAAGGACATGTCCTCCGACCAAAAAAAAAGAAAAATATGCAAACGAATACATCATATGATGAGCCAAAGCGTCACATAGTTCTTTCGGGAAAAGAAACATCGTGGGAATCGAGGACAAGACAGGACATATGGGAAGATTATAATAAGTTTGATGAAATTCGCCCTTCACAACGAAAACTGACCCAAGCATTCCGTTAAGTAAAGAAGATGCTCCATGGTTACGATCAAGCGATCATAAGGAAGGGCATATGCCAAGAAGTTCATGCTCATATTATGTAACTCTAGTTCATGTTTTTAATATTAATACATGTCTTGTGGATGGACCGAGTATGAGAAGAAGTTGGTTTTATGTACTCGTCTTATTCCTTTGTTCATTCCGCACTGCATCCGCACTTCCTAGTCCTTCTATCCTTCGGACACTAGAGTAGTCCTTCTATCCTTCGGATCGGAGACCACCGCCTCTCCTTCCTCCTCCCTGCTATTTATAAACACCGTGATGCGCCTTCTTCTTCAAGAGCGCTCGCCTCAAAGCCAACTAGTTTCACATATTAGGGAGTCTCTATGATTAGTTTGAGATGGAGGCTCAGCCGTCGGCATCTCCCTGAGAAGCCGTGATGTGTCCTTCCTGCTCGAAAACCATCTTGCAGCTTTGTAACTTGTCTAACTAGATCAATACACCGAGGAGCTAACTAATTTCACATATTAGGGAGTGCCTCTATGACTAGTTTCTGAGATGCCGGAGGACTGGCTCGGGCATCTCCCCCAAATCGGCCGTAGTGGTGTCCTGCTCTCGAAAACCATCTTGCAGCTTTGTAACTTGTCTAACTAGATCAATACACCGGGAGCTAACTAATTTCACATATTAGGGAGTGCCTCTATGACTTTCGGAGATGCCGGAGGACTAGGCTCCGTCGGCATCTCCCGAAATCGGCCGTAGTGGTGTCCACCTCAAACCAACTGGCCGGAGGACTGGACTCACAAGGATGCCTATTTATAGTACAAGCAGCTCGATATAGTGTTGACACTTACAAAATAATGTCGACACTCACCCTATTATTAGTCGGTTGGTGTCTCCAACCGGGACTAAAGACCATCTTTAGTCCCTTGGTGACACCATCCCGACAAGGTACGCCATACGACATAATGTCGACATGCACTCACCTCTATTATTAGTGCTGATTGCAGGTTTTGTCCCGGTTGGTGTCTCCAACCGGGACTAAAATTCATCTTTAGTCCCGGTTGGTGTCTCCAACCAGGACTAAAGGTTCATCCGCCATTTTTTCCGCCATTTTCTTCCGCCATTTTTCTTCCCTTGATTCTTCCGCCATTTTTCTTCCCGCCATTTTTTTCCCGCCATTTTCTTCCGCCATTTTTCTTCCCGCCATTCTTCCCGCCATTTTCTTCCCGCCATTTTTCTTCTTCCCTCCAGTTCTTCCCGCTAGTTCACTATATATATATGTAGGGTTGGCCTCATTGTCATTGCACATCTCTAGACTCATATTCGCAACCTCATCACTCTTTCCCATGGCTTCCACCGTAGCACTAACCCCTGGGAGGCGGAGGCGCTTTGCCGAACTACCCGCCACGACCGTGTCCTCGGCCAATTTGATCTTGGCCGGAGGTGTGCCGTTCCTCCGTCCCTGTAGGTGTGGCGCGCGCATGGCCATCACGAACCACTACTACTGAGCTCACGCCGGGCGGAGGAATCCGGATGGCATCCCGACTATTTCTCTACTTGGGAAGCCTTCTTCGTGGATCGGCATGAGGGCGCTGCCGAGCACGAGGAGGGCCCACCTCCTCCTAACTTCAACGAGGCCGCCGTCGGCTATGGTGGCGCGGGTCGACTCTCCAGGCGTCATGGCCTGTGACACGCCCGACTCTAACCCCGTGCGCTACCCTCAAGTCCAGCCCACGCTACCCTCAAGTCCAGCACGCATTTCCGAGGTTCAATTACGTGACCCCGAGCAAATGATGACGGCGCGGCGAGTACGACTTACGTGTAGTATTACGGTGTGGCAGGAGCATGACTAAATCACTCCAACATTCGAAACAAGTTCGCCGATTGTTACTTAATCGCCATGTATCTTAATTTTCAGTTCTTTTATGTATCTTAATTTTCAGTTCAGTAGATTGTTACTTAATCTGCCATGTATCTTAATTTTCAGTTCTTTTATATATCTTAAAAAGCACCTTTAATGCATGAAATAAGTGTTTATTTATTTTAAAAATTTCATGTAAAGTAAATATAAAAATCATTTACATGAATGGATAGATATTATTTTTCTGAAAATTATGATATATTATTCATATTTTTCTGAGTTGAAATGAAAAAGATATGAATTTTCTAAATTCATATCATATTTTTTGAATTAAAAAAGCACCTTTAATGCATGAAATAAGTGTTTATTTATTTTAAAAAATTTCATGTAAAGTAAATATAAAATGATTTACATGAATGGATAGATATTATTTTTCTGAAAATTATGATATATTATTCATATTTTTCTGAGTTGAAATGAAAAAGATATGAATTTTCTAAATTCATATCATATTTTTTGAATTAAAAAAGCACCTTTAATGCATGAAATAAGTGTTTATTTATTTTAAAAAATTTCATGTAAAGTAAATATAAAATGATTTACATGAATGGATAGATATTATTTTTCTGAAAATTATGATATATTATTCATATTTTTCTGAGTTGAAATGAAAAAGATATGAATTTTCTAAATTCATATCATATTTTTTGAATTAAAAAAGCACCTTTAATGCATGAAATAAATGCCCCCCCTTTAACACCGGTTCGATAGAACCGTGTTAAATGGGAACATTTATTCGTTCACAAGCTATTTTCTTTAACACGGTGGTGCATTGAACCGTGTTAAAAGAAAATTCAGCGCATTTAATACCCTTTAACACCGGTTCGTGTCGCAACCGTGTTAAAGGGGTATTAAATGCGCCAAATTTCTTTAACACCGGTTCCGATACGAACCGTGTTAAAGAGAATATTTCTTCCTCCTTCCTTTCTTCCCCACCAGACGACGACGATGCGCCCGCGGCCGGCCGTCTGGCGCGCCGTCTCCCGCCGCTCGAGGTTCGCCCCTTCCTCGCATCCTTCCTCCTCGCCGTTGGCGCTGCCACCGGCCGCCCTAGGAGATCTGCGGCGCTGAATGACAGCGGCGCTAGGAGATGCTGACCGGCGGCGGTATGGCGCCAACGGCAGAAGGCTCTGGCGAATGTGATGCGGCGGCCATGGTAAGGCGACATTGGCGTGCTAAGCGGTGTGACACTAGGAGATACGTGTTAGGCGAGTTGAGGACGAGTGTGGTTGGGTGTGTGTTAGGGTTAGGATAAATTAGTAAGATTTAAATTTGTAAAAAAGAATTAGCGGGTTTGTCCGGGTCCGGTCCATGGATGGGTCCGCCTCCATACCCGCCTCGCTTGACCCGCCATCCCTAGAGGGATCCCGTGAGCGAGGCGAGGCCGAGCGGCGCGAGGGCGAGGGAGGTCCTAGCCGGGGATCGGTTCGAGGCGGTGCTGATTGGGAGAGAGGAAGGAGCAGGGTGGGTTTGGGAGCGGGGAGGGAGTGGGGCAGGGTGTCGGTTGGTCCAGGTGGGGGCGGGCGAGCTCGATTTGGCGAGGCCAAGGCGTGTGGCGCTGAGCTTCGGTTGCCGCGAGCGCTGACGAGCCCTCCCTCTCTAGTGTGAGCTTGCTCTCGGATGGATGGTCGAGGTTAGGGATGACGGTGGGGTCCAGATGTGGAGAGAAAAGTGTAGAGATGACATCGACTCCGACGATCTAGGCCTTAATCCTTGCACATGTGAATTAGAAGCATGTGGAGTAAAATAAAATAGCTTATAGCAAAGATATTATAATAGGCCACGCCTAAACCCTAATCGACCACCGCTCTCTTTCCTGCAGAGGCGTCTACGCCGCCGCGCTTGAGCTCATAGGCCACGCCTAAACGCCGCTAGCACCGCCCCGACGAGACCGCCGCATCCGTCACGAGCACACCGACGAGACCAACGTCACCACCGCGGTGGCGCCACGTTCCGCCTCGCCGCCTCGCCCCACACCACCCTCGTCGCCGCCCGTCGCCATCCCATGGGATATAAGTAAGGGCATGTTTGATTCAAAGGATTTGTATAGGAAATTTGTAGGATTAAATCCTATAGGAAATTTTCCTATGGTGGTTGTTTGATTTGTAGGATTGATTCCTATAGGATTCCTATAGGAAATATTGTATTGTATGTGTATTGTATATGCATGTGTATATTTTGTGCCACGCCAACGACCACCGCCACCATTATGCCGTGATGCGACCTCCTATGTCCTCGCTGAGCCTACACACGCGCCGAGGGTGTGTCGCCCATTTTAGGTAGACCATCACGTCGTCTGGTTGAACGCACACCCCACGCACTCGCCCCGCTCTCGCCTAGCGTCGCCACCTCTCGTTGTCAATATAGCATTATAATAACCATGCTATGTTAATCAACTTTGATGACAAGTTAATTAGAAGAAGTAAATGTACCCTCTCATATGAACTGGGTTTCTCCTTAGGGTTTGAAATGACCAAGCATGTATTAGGGTTACATTTCAATACTTTTAACCTGTCATATCATCGCCCTTGCTTGAGCATTTCAATAGATGTATTACTGATATTTGTGTGATAATATTATTGTTTTAGAAACTATGGATCCACTTAGTAGAAACCTTGAAGAAGAAGAAATAATGGAGAACATTATTGATGAGGACACCTCACAATATCTGAACTTGGAGGGACATGGCGACGACGCTCAAGTACTAGTCATGGAGAAGATGAAGACTCGGTGAACGCAATTTAATGGTTACAAAGTCCGGCGAGGTATATGCATTTATTAAGCCTCAGACTTCCACCAACAATCTTCTTCTACATGTATTAATTAACGCTTCTTTCTTCTTTTAGCCCTCTGGATCGACCAGCCAAGAACCATCTTCTTCTACGAAAAAGAGCAAGCGAGGTGCGAGCAGGGTTGAAAGATCGTGCAAAGTTCACGATCGGCGATCCGTGTTGATGGCGGGCGATGGAGCCCAAGAAGGCCGCAGACAAATTTATACGTCGGTGGAGTTCTTGTTAGGGACCAAATCCCAATCACAATTGAAAATTGGAATAAGCCAAAGAAGGGCGACGTACCTTTGTCGATGAGATCCAAAGAAACGCTTTGGAATTCGTTGTTGGTAAATTTCACCCTTCCGCCAGAGGAGGATGAAAACAACCCGTTATAGAGAACAAGGTCAAAGAGTGGACTCTAAAGAAGATGGCTGATGCTTTCAGAATCGAAGACAAAATTGAACAAATTTGTCAAAGTCGAGACTCCAAATTTCAAGACGCATATTATGCGAAGATAAGACCTCACCGCCCGAATTTAAGACATATAAAAAAGTGCTATAGCTAAAAGAGGTCGAAACCAATACGCTTAATGCCAAGAAGGAATATCACCAGGACGGGTCGTGGCTACATATCTCGAGGCCTAAGTGGGAGGAAGCTGAGAGGGCCTGCGCGAGAGAGGATCACACCTGCAGATGAGTGGGACCTACGTGCAAAGACTTGGTTCTACGGAATCGGGCAAGGTTGGACCCGAATGTGATTGTGTATCTTCCCAACCATCCTTGCCAAACCCACACCGAACTCATCACGGCATACGAGGAAACATCCATGGGACCTTCCATCCCGACAGAGAATGACCAGCTCACACGCGCCATCGGTAAAAAGAACACTGGACATGCACGAGGCACGGGGGTATGGCGTGGAAGGATGGGTTTGCCGACCGGAGCGACTCTCTACGGATGGCGCGAGAAAAGAAAAGAGCGCATGATCGGATGACAGATAGAACATGCACTTGCGGCTGCGACGCAAGTGAATGCAATGAAACCATCAAGCTACCGCCCATCTCAGCGGCATGAAGAGCACGCATTGGAAGCTGCCCGCTGCCAGTTCACTGCGGAAGCGGTGTGGCTTCCACGGAGAACGCAGCAACGCTTGAAATGACGGTCCTCGATACCCGTTGATGAGATCACGGAGAGCGAACACGCTGAGCTGCATGTGAGATTAATGGGCTTATCCATTAAGGTGGTATCGGCTATGCCTTACCTCTTGTAGCTGGTGGAACTTACCACCGCCGATTCGATTCCGATGGCTATGCTATTGTCGGGTGGATGAGGTTGTGAAGGAATATGAGGAAGCACTTGACCATGCTACGGTGAAGGGAAACTCAACTCAAATTTGCGGTGAAAACAACCATTCTTTGGAAGAAGGAACACATTGTGCTTCCAAATTGAGGTCACTGCACCCCCGCCTCCGCAGCCGCTAGCCCGAGCCGCTTCACCATCTCTCTCACGGCAGCCATCTCGACCCGTCGACCATCTCCGGCCCCGTCCCATCTCCGCCCGTCACCATCTCCTCACAGCCATCTCCGCCCGTCACCATCTCCGTGCTTCACCATCTCTCAACAGAAGCGGAAGAGCACTTACGAGGAGCATCGAGCACTGCCACAAAGAAATCCGCAAGAAACCGTATGCCAAAGAGTTCTAAAAACTACGTCCCGCAGCCTTCCGCCAAGCCATTGCCGGTTTTACCGTGGAATCGCAGCGACGAGGAGACCAATAGGATCTCGGAAGAACAGGTCAAGAAATTCTTTGCACCTAGACGGGCCGAGCCAAAGGAGAAAAGAGATCCGCGGTGGTGAAGAAGTTTTACAAAAATCTTTTGAAACCTGAAACCCCACTTGTGCCGGACTACGAGCGCCAGATTTTGAAGGCGGATGCAAGGCGCCGCGGGAGACTGAAAGTAGCAGTCGTGAGGCACCCCAGAAAACAGTTCCCAGGCTCGGAGAGCAGGAAAACCAATCATGCGCCGCCCAAATGTTTGACAACGGGACGCCTCCGTAGATGATTACGAGGCAGAGCTACAAAGAAAGGCCAATGAGATGGGGATGACTTACATTGCATACTTGAACGTCATGGGAGACAACTTGCCCAAATGCGATGTCAACCCCATACAGCCATGGAAGTATGGGAAGAATCTAGTCAAGAAAGAGGAGCTCAAAAATCTACCAACAAAGATGCGAAAATTGCACAAGTGGTACCTTCATTTCTGCAAGACGAGAAAAGAAGAATGGATCACGGCGCATATAAGAGATGAGATTTTCTTGTGCGGAGACGACGCGATCGACTTCAACATTCAAGACTTGCATTTTCTATTCAATCAGAAGGAACTCGACAATCCATCAGCCTTTATTGTGTGTAAGTACTATTTCTGTAATTTTTATCTCCACTCATTCCCTTTATTAATTGCATGTATATATATATGCTCACCATATATGTATATACTATTATGCAGGAAAAGGTTATGGAATGCAGGAAAGGAGGCCCTTTTGACATTGGGTTCGTTGACCCAAATAGAGTTCATGAAGAAGTGGTAAGAGAAAAAACCCGCAAACAAGATTACTTGCTAAAGTCTTTGAGACAACAAACCAAAAGGGAAATACTATTGCCTTACAACTTCTCGTGAGTACTGTTACCCTCTCTCTTGTACACATTCTGTTCGCTTACTCGATGTTAAGTGTAATCGATGATGAGTTATGCGTGAGGTTCCACTTTATTCTGCTAGTCATTCAACCCGACTCAGAAAAGTCCTTGTCATGGACTCGTTTAAAAGAAAAAGAGCTATGGGCAAACTTTAGAGAGATGCTCGAGGTAATTTCAATCATATTATCGCACTAGATCGGCAACTTTCGTGACAATAAGTAATTAATTACTCCTTTATCCATTTTCTTTGTCGGACAGGGTTTGGAAAATGTTCACGGGCAGGGGTGAATGGTCAAGAACTAAAATTTGTAGACCAAAATGTAAGTAATACTAGCTAGCTTCCAATTCCATTATATCATGCTTTATTGATTATTATTTTGATTGAACTCTCTATTCTCGTAAAGTGCGCATCAAGGACACGGCAATAACTTATGTGGGTACTATGTTTGCGAATTCATTCAACACGATATGTGCGACAGGCCAAGCCGCACTAGAACAACTTAGAGTAAGTAAACAAAGTCCACAACATTATTTTATTACCATCAATTGTGTTGAGTTTTATTCTTATATATATTGACGCCCATTCTTCATATATATTCAGATCGAACGGATGCGGACCAACTCCTACCATTTGAACGCATACGAGCCATTCAAGAGGAATTGGCGGGTTCATACTTGATGAGGTCGCCACACGCTGGCGGAGAACTCTTTAGATATCCACCTCCGCGATGTAGATGTATGTGCGATGTATGTGCCGATGGCGATGTATGTGCCGATGGCGATGTTTGTATAATAATAGTTGCTTAATTATTCATGTACTCGTATGTACCGATGATGATTTATAAGTATACGGCTCGATCGATTTCCCCTCCCCACTCCGTAATCGCCGGCAGAATGCGGGCAGAGATTTAGGCCGTTTTCACGCCGGAAAAACGGCCTAAATCTGCAGAAGATTTTAACACCGGTTCCAGATACGAACCGGTGTTAAAGAGAGGCCTGACCGCAGCCCCACGTCGCCACCTTTAACACCGGTTCAGATAGGAACCGTGTTAGGCCTCTAACACCGAACCCTCAACAGCGGTTGTGGAACCGCTGTTAGAGGGTCCTCCAAACCGGTGTTAGAGGGGTACGTGTGCACTAGTGCCCCCACAGGATGGCTCCAGAATTCCTCCGGCCGCGGCGGAGGCGGCAAGGACGTCCCGCGGAGGAATGCCGACAGCCGAGAGCGCTGGCTGCTAGAGTCGGATGCTTCGTGGTCGTTCTTGCTCCTCTTTAGCCACGATGGAGTATTCATCGTTGGTGGTGATGGCGGCGGCTAAGTTTTGTGATGGCGAGAGGTGAGGAGGACGGCACCGACGGGTGCATGGTTAAATAGTCCAGCCGTCCGTGAACGTGTGCAGCTTCCCGCTCATTCGCCATCAATGTCGGCGCGGGAACACAAGCGGCGCCGGGTCAGCGTGTCGTCTCGTCGCCATTGATGCGCGCAGGCTATCGCCGGTCAGCCTTCCGCGCAGCGCATCTGAGTTACTGTCGCGGTTGCTTCTAAATCGGTGGCGCTGATCGCGTCTAAATCGATGCCGTCGGTAAACTGTGGCTAACGAGTGGGACTGTAGACGAGTCCACGTGTGTCCGTGCCGACGCAACCGTTGCCTAGATTAGATGCACGGCTGGGTTGAGTCAGGCGTTTGTCCGGATGGATCGGCCCGCAGGGGCACCGCACACACCCCGTGCGTCCATACGAACAAGTTTGGACACACTCGAGAATACGTCGGCCTGATGAAGATACCCTTATTGCAACTCAAAGTGTACATAAAGAATTAGTGGAGTGCGGAGGGGTTCTACCTTTCCAGGACTGCGCCAACTAAATAAGAATGCAATCGTACAAAACAGCCTAGTAGCAGATACAGCACATACGATACTCCTCAATCCTTAGCAAAATGTGAGTACATGCAACAGCGTAGTAAGACCACAGATGAACCTAAATGATCTCCATTTCACAACCAAAAGATGAATTTATAGATCAAGTTTTACCTGCTATGTCGCATAGTATTTATTTCTGAAAATTTGAGCACATAAATCACCTTAGGGGCAATAATAAATCACAATAAAGTCGGAAACCTGAAAATAAGGTAAAAAAAAATTGGTAGAAAGAATACGACCATTAAGGACTGGTTGCTTAACAATTTATACAAATTAGAATTTCAAAACAAAAAACCCCTTTCAGAAATGGAGGCAGGGCAAACAAAAAAAAATGAAGAGATGTCTTGGGAGAATGGGAGTACACCTTTCTTCTGGTCCAGCTAAGTACTATTCCATCCGCTTCAAAATATAAAATATTTTAGTTTTTTGGAAACTTAGATACAACACACATCTTTTAGTATGTAGTTTCAGACCAAAATGAGTGAACCTGTACACTAAAAACGTTAAGGTACATGTTTTTTGGAATAAAACTAAAACACTTTATACTTTTGGAACCGAGGGAGCATTTGCAGGAATTCGGGAGAGCCCGCCGCGGGCCGCTCTCCCCCCTCCCGTGCTGCCACCGCGTGGCAGCCGGGGGATCTCCTCCACCTCGTCTGCTCGTGGCCTTCCCCCTTTTCTCCTCCCCCTCGCCGCTGCCAGAAGGGCATGGCCGGCGGCTTCAGGGGCCGGGCGGCGGGTCTCGCTCAAGGCGTGGGGCTGGCCAAGCGGCTCCTCCGGGCCTGAGAGTGGCTCGCCCGTCAGGGGCCACGGCGCCTCGGCGCGCGGGCTAGTCCTGCGGCGGCGGCGCGGCGTATGACGGAGCGGTGGGGGCGCGTCTCGAAGGTGGTAGCAAGGGTGCTCTCCAGGCGGCGCGGGCTGGGTGCAGCACGGGCCAAGGTCGGCCTCCTCTGCAGTGATGGGCAGCGGGGGAGCCATGGTGCGATGGGTCCTGCTCGGCGGCCGCGACAGGAGGGTCGAGGGCTCGTCATCCGGGGACACGGTGGTGGAGCGGGGCGCCGGCAGGAGCAGGCAGAGTGGCGCACCGCGGGCCTACGTCCTAGGGAAGCTTCGGCTTGCCCAGATCTGGGCCCACTTGGGCCCGATCTGGGCCTAGGGCGGGCCTATCGTGATGTTGCCTCCCTCTGGATGAGGGGCGGCGGGTTGGGGCGTGAAGGACGGCGGTGGCGGCGGCGGCTGCTCTGTAGCAGCGTGGCCGTGGAGACTTTACGGGCCCTTTTTGGGCCCGGCCAGGCCTGGGACCTGGTGTGTCTCTGCTGCCGCGTCCGGACGGCAACCGCCATTGGTGGTGGAGGTTGATCTCCTTCGCGCGGCTGTGCTTTGGCCGCCATCCTACATCAACCAAACCTACCCCCACTTTGCAGGTCACGCAACGCTCCTGGATCAGTGGGTGCGAGCCCGGCTCGGTGGACGCCGGGGCGGCGACCTCGGAAGGTGGACGGCTTCGTCTTTCCTCCGTCGGAGGAGGCTCTGGGAGGCAACACGAGATCCCTGGACCGGTGGCGGTTCGGCAGGCCCGGGGGAGCTCGGTGGCGATGGTGATGTTGCTTGGCGGCCAGGATTTTCCGTAGAGACGGGTCCCCTGGTGGAAGGAGGAGTAGGGTCTGGGGCGGCGGTTGGCGTGCTCGGTGGCACCCCTGCTGCAGTGCGGCGGTAGGACTTCACGAGCCTCTGCGGGCTCGGCCGGGCCGGTGGGCCTGGTTTGTCTTGCTGCTACATCCGGTCGGCTACCACCTGCTGGTGGTGGAGGTAGTTCCCTCCCGCATGTTATTGATGAGCCGACCCCGCCAAGTCCGCTCTCTCGACCTACCGGCTTTGCTCCGTGGCGCTCGGTGTGACAGCGGTGGCGACCTCAAGACCAGGATGGCGCATGCTTGTGGGTGACGTGAGTGGTGGTGCTCTACAAAGTTCTCAGGCGGGTTGTTCTGGAGGGGTTGGGAGAAATCCTTGTCTGTTGACACTGGCACGGTGACGCCCGAGGGTGTCACCTTCCTTCTTGAAGGGTGTTGGGGCCCCCTCCCCTACCCCCGCTGCGTACCGGGGGAAACCCTAGGTCTCGGCCGGACAGCAGTGTCGTCGTCACTCCCCTTCTTGGAGGTGTTGTTTTTGTACGCATGCGCTTTGGATTGCGGGATGCGTGGTGGTTCTTCTCTGGCGGGCGCACCGGTTGCGAGTTGTTTCCGTTTTCGGCACACCGCCATTCTCGACTTTCTTCTTCTTTTATTTCTTCTTTCTTTTCGTGTTGGGCTTGGCTTCTGCCAACGCCTTGTATCCCGTGGTGTTTGTTCCTTTGGGCGATGTGCTGTCTGGCCCAGCAGCGGTCTCACCTGTGTGCTTTATTTATAGCGGGGCGAAAGCCTGATTCGAGATGGAGCATTTGCAGAACTGGAAGCTGTCGAAAATCATGAAAACCTACCCATTCTCCGTCAGCCGCAACCCCTCCGTCTTTTTTTTGCAAAGAAGAAAGCAATTTCATTGATACTGCGGTCTTACAGAAAAGCCCAGAATACGAAAGAAATTACAAGGAGACCCTTCTGAGCCCCGACCTCGCCGGCACCCACGACAAGAGAGCGATGCGCCACTGCCGTTGTTCGTCCACACGCCAAGGATTGACGAAAACAACTCCCTAGCAGACGGGAAGTCCCCACTCACCGCTTCAAGAAACGCCTGATCATTAGCTCGCCAAGCGTACCACATCGCCGTCTTCAGAAACTTCAACGTCCAGATCCGCCACCGCACGGGATCTGGCCGGGAGATGACACATAGCACGAATTCGCCGATCCACGAGTGTGGAGAAAGCAGGCGCACCACCGCGGAGCTCCACCGAGCGCTACCGTCGAAGGAGTCGCACCCCTGCAACAAAATCCACACCGGCGACCGAAGCTCCTCCTTGGCGCCGGCGGCGGGATGCCCAGCTAACCCTACCTTATTTACACCCGTGAGACGGGGATCCCCCTCCCTCCCGCCGCCGAAGCGGCCGCCAGAGGGCGAGAGATCCGGCGAATCGACGGGGAAGAGGTGGTTCAAACGGGAGGATCTAAAAATCGCCTCTCCTGCTACAGTGGAGGGAGAGAGGAGACGTCATTTTGGGTTTCTCCCTGGAGTCCTCCAACTCATCTGACAGTAGCAAGTCACACGATCCAATACTCTTCCCGTTCAAAGATTCCATCTCGATCTCGATCGATCCCCCGAATCCATATCCAAAATACCTTATCGGCGTGGAATAAGCACGGCGTGGCAGAGGATTCCTTCGTTCCTGCGTTCCCTGAGCACACGTGAAACTAACCATCCCCACACGCACCTGAAAGAGAGGACCAGTCATGGCGATTTGCTTTCTTCTTGAGCTTCGTATTTCACAGCCCAATTATTAGTTTAGTTCGTTTAGCACAAAATGCAGAGCCTGCCATGCGAATTCATCGTGTTGTTCAAGGAAGAAGTACAACACACTGATTCCGCCTTGCTGCCTGCCACCGGAGCTGTAAAGCTAGGCTGCATCTGTACTGGCCAGTCTCTCTCACGATCTCACCGTAGATTGGTACGTGAGCGACGCATACGAGCTGCCCACGACACGACGCGAGCATTTCTTGGCTCCGGCCGGGGAGAATCTCGCGGCGAGGAGCTGCGGAGAAGGACCACTCTCCTTGTCCTTCCTCGGCTCAATCGACGACAGGTAGTGAGAGAAGCGAGCACTCTTGGTCTTGGGCATGGGGAGAACCTGATGCGGCACCGATAGACAGTGACGCGGACGAAACGAGTCGCGTGCTGAAAGCTGCTTGCACGGCTCCGATTCTTGACACCGATCCGTGCGTGCGTGACGGAGCACTGTTCTTATCGCTGTTTCATTCGCAAACATTTTTCTTATCACTGTCGTCACTGTTCTTAACAGTGACGGCGACAATTTCCACATCCTTTCAAAAACAATTTCCACATTCTTTATAGCATACGTGCTTAACGCATGACGACGGCGGCCGATATTATCATGGACGTTGACGGTGCTAGCTCCTCCAGAAAATCAGAGAGATCTGAACGAGCTGGAGAATGTTGAGTTCGATTGTTGCATCTTTATTATTCTTTATATATCTTGCGTTTTATTAGGTGGTCAACTTGTGTAGCGCGAAGCTAGGCTATTTTTCTATTACTACCACATCTCAAAATCGCTCGTTGATGAATCGGTTAAAGAAATTATAAAAAAAATCAAGGAAGTAAAAAAAGGACAATTATGAAAAAAAATCGGCAAGTAAAAGGAATATTGCGGATGTGTCAGATCATTACACCTCTTCAGGTGCCGTTTAATAAGCCTCTTTGCAATCGAAAAGTTCTTCTTGCACATGAGCTCTATATTTGAAAACATCAATATGTGGATTACTATTGCATCTTGTTTGGGTGCTAGTACTCAATCCTCTTGCTTTACCCAGTACTTTGGTGGATTGTGCAATTTCTTCCCTTTGGGTATGATGTCTATATTGTTTGTGTTGCTGCCTCTGTTGGGCCTTGTGGAAAACTAGGAATCGTGTTTATTTTGAAGGAAAGTTGGTTTCTTCCCTCTGGGATTAATCTGCTATATGTGCTTTCCTTCGACATTGGGAAGTTATGCAAAATGAGAGGGACGGGATATGCTGGTGGATGGAGCTGATCGTCTGGAACATATGGCGACACGGATGCATGAAATGACCAGGAAGGCTGCAACGCTGCGGGTCAAGAATGGGGAGATGGATGATGACATCGACGTGACTGGGTACTTGCGTCAAAAACATGAAGAAGCAACATTAAAAACTTAATTCTATCCGTGTTCGGGGTTGTTTTGGAGGTTTCTGTGGCTATGTTCTTATACGTTAAACTTGTTTAGTTGTTGTTTATGTTTTCCTCTTGTTTCTTCATTGTCGTTTGTCGGGGTACACAAAGACATATGTTTTGTTATCGTGATGGTAATGGAACCCGACTCAGATGGACTCGTATGGAAAAAAATTGAAAACACCAAGAACGTGAAAAAATATTTAACTAAGAAAGAAGAGACAAACAAGAAAGTGTGGGAGCATCATTTCAAAGATAACCCACTTGCTTATGTTATGCTCGAAACTTCAGTCAAGCCTCAAGATATTTATTAGAATTTTAAGCTTTAAATCCCATATCAAGGTTCAAAAATATATGAATAGACATGATAGGTTGTAACTAACCTTTAAATATTTAAGGAGCCCACATTGTTTGTGGAAAATGGTATTTTGTGTTTCTCGGTATTGATATTCAGAGAAAATATTAACATAAGAGCTTTTATAATATGTCCAGAGCTAAAAAAAATCAAGGGAGTGATCATAGATTATACATCTTAGAAATAACTATATCTTAGTCCACATAGGTAGACGTCTCAAGATATTCACAACTACTTTTGTACTTTCAAGTCTCATTTTTAGTTTTAGTGTTGAATTAGAAATAGTTATTTTCTAGAACACAATGATAGTCGTCCTTTCAAGATCTTTATGAATCTTTTTACACTTGCATGACTCTCGTGTCTAAATCATATGGTTCTTAGCGGTGACTTAGCAGTAGTTATTTCTCATGTGTCAAATTTATAATCTAACTTTACGTCTATGGAACAAAAACATGGTTGAGTGGAACAATTATATATGCATAAGAAACCACATTTTGTCCTAGTAGTTAGTAACATGGCTAGTTTTGGTAGAAATAATAGAAAGGTTACTAGCTAGTGTTGTATTAAAAGAATACACATTTAATGAAAATATATACTAAACCAAAAGGTAAAAATGTTTGGTATAAATACCTAATAAATATTAACTATATATTTGTACATATGGAGCAATTGCTTGCATTTAGAAATTGGATGGAGTTCTCTTTATGGTGATCATCTAATTTAAAGATAAAAGTTGTTCTTTCTAAAGTTGCTACAAAATGTGACTCCAGACATTGTTTACAATAACAAGCTTAAAATGAATAATATATAACCTAAGTCGATTTTGAGAAGAACAAGGTGAAATTTTGAGGGACGATGGATTCATCTTGAAAGAAAATGGTTGACTTATTCCAAGAAAAGTATGCATGTGTGGTATTTATGCTAGGTCACTAGAGTTGTTAGAACTTTGAAAATTATTGTGCTACTAATTACAATCAGAAACAATGTTTTGTTTGATTGAGATTATATATGTGATCTTATAGATCAATATTAAAGGCACAACATGGGTGTTTCTATAAATTAAAAAGTAGTTTGAAATATAAGGCATATTACTTGCGAGTGATTACAGTACTTGGTAGTGAGGTACAATTTCTTAATATACTTGGTAGCATGGCCAAATTTTTCGTGCTTCATGCAAATAAAATTATAAAATACCACATGATAGGCTAGGATTCAGAAAATAACCACTCTGTGCTACGGTTTTGAAAACTGCCACCTCGGAGTTGATATGTAGATAGCATTTATAGATCTTTGATGCTCGTCTAGTGACAAAATTGGCGAGTGGGTCTCTGTTGTGAGGTTGATGTGGAAGTAGATGACGAATAACCGTTAATGGTGCGGTCGGAACCCTAACCCCATGTTCCGACACGCTTCAAGGCATTCCATCTCATTTCCTCTTCAGTGCGCGCACTAAAGCGATGGCAGCGGCGAATTCACCCGATGGTAGATCTCTGGCCAGTGGCAGCACTGGCGCCGGAGACGGCGGCAGCGAGGGACGCAATATGGCGCTGGGGACTATGTCGATGTGCCCGGCTTCCTCTGGGCGGAAGGAGATTGCTGCAGGAGCTCAACTCCGGTTGCGGTGAAGGTTGCAGTTGCCGTGGTGAAGAGCTGGAAAACCGGATTCAGCGGCGGCGATGCTAGCAAGTAAGTTATTCCTCTTGTCTGTTACTCGATTTACAATTTTGGTTATTTTTTCTGAATGAAAATTTAGATGGCCACGACAATTAGAAGTGCAATTTATGCCATTTAGACACCGATCCTGAAAGCTGCTTGCACGGCTCCGATTCTTGACACCGATCTGTGTGCGATGGAGCACACCGGGAAAACAAGGCCAGACCTGTGTCATTTACAAACATTTTTCTTATCGTCGTCGTCACTGTTCTTGACTGTGACGGCGACAATTTCCACATTCTCTATAGCATACGTGCTTAAAGCATGACGACGGCCGCGATACTAATTAGCATGGATGTTCACAGTGCTCCTCCAGAAAATCAGAGAAATCTAAAGGAGCCGGAGAATGTTGAGTTCCAGTATTGCATCTTTATTCTTTATATATCTTGCGTTTTATTAGGTGGTCAGCTTGTGTAGCGCGAACCTAAGCCATTTTTCTATTACTCCACATCTCAAAGTCGCTCGTTGACAGAATCAGTTTGAGAAAATTATGAACAAAAAACAAGAAGTAGAAAAGGACAATTATGAACAAATTTGGCACCAAAAAGGAATATTGTGGACGTGTGAGATCATTGCACCTCTTCAGGTGCCGTTTAATAAGCATCTTTGCAACCAAAACTTTTCTTCTTGCACATGAGATCCATATTTCAAAACACCAAGAACGTGAAAAACATATTTGACTAAGAAACAAGAGATGAACGAGAAAATGTGGGAGCATCATTTCAAACATAACCCACTTGTTTACGTTAATCTCGAAACTTCTGTCAAGCCTCAAGATATTTATTAGACTTTTATAAGCTTTAAAACCATATCAAGGTTAAAAAATATATGAATAGACATGACAAGTTGTAACTAGTCTTTAAATATTTAAGGATCCCACATAGTTTGTGGAAAATGGTATTTTGTGTTTTTTAGTATTGGTATTCAGAGAAAATATCAATAGAAGCGCTTTTATAATATGTCCAAAGCTAAAAGAAACAAGGGAGTGATCATAGATTATACATCTTAGAAATAACTATATCTTAGTCCACAGAGGTAGATGTCTCAAGATCTTCACAACTTCTTTTGTGCTCACAAGTTTCATGTTTATTTTTAGTGTTGAATTAGAAATAGTTATTTCCTAGAAGACAATGATAGCCGTCCTTCCAAGATCTTTAAGAATCCTTTTACACTTGCACGAGTCTCGTGTTTATATCATATGGTTCTTAGCGGTGACTTGGCAGTAGTTACTTATCATATGTTTGAGAAATAGGTAAATATATAATCTAACTTTACATTTATGGAACAAAAACATGATTGCGTGGAACAATTATAAATGCATAAGAAACCACATTTTCCTAATATTTAGTAACATGGTTAGTTTTGGTAGAAATAATAGAAAGGTTACTATCTGGTGTTGTATTAAAAAGAATACACATTTAGTGACAATATATACTAAACCAAAAGGTTAAAATGTTCAGTACAAATACCTAATAAAGATTAACTATATCTTTGTACATATCAAGAGAAAAGTTGTTATTTCAAATGTGCATAATGAAAGTGCATTTGGGGAAAAACAAGGTGAAATTTCGAGGGACGATGGATTCATCTTGAGAGAAAATGTTTAACTTAGTCGAAGAAAAGTATGCATGTGTGGTATTTAAGCGGGGACACCAGAGTTGTTAGAAGTATGGAAATTATTGTGTTGTTAATTACAATCAGAAACAATGTTTTGTTTGATTAGGATTTTGTGATCTTATAGATCAATATTAAAGACACAACATGGGTGTTTCTATACATTCAAAAATAATATAGTTTGAAATATAAGGCATATTACTAGGTAGTGATTATAGTACTTGGTAGTAAGGTGATAATTTCTTAATATAGTTGGTAATGTGGAGAAAATTTCCACGTTCTCTATAGCATTAGTGCTTCATGCAGAAAATTATATAAAACCACCACATTATAGGCTAGATTCAAAAATCACCACTTTACACTAGGGTTTTAAAAACAACCACCTCGAGTCGTCATGCAGATAGCATTGATTGCTCTTTGATGGTCTAATGACAAAGCAGGCGTGGGTCCTTGTTGTCAGGTTGACTTGGTAGTAGATGATGGATGACCGTTAACGGTGTCGAAAACCTAACCCCATGTTCCGACGCTTCAAGCCAATCCAGCTCATTTCCTCTTCCGTGCACTAAAGAGATGGCATCAGAATTCACACAGTGGTAGATCTACGGCGGTGGCGGCGCTGCACCGGAGATGGCGGTAGTGAGGATCTAATCATGGCGATGGGGACTATGCGAGGTGGCGGCTTCCTCACGATGGAAGGGGATTGCTGCGAGAGCTCGAATCCGGTGGCGGTGAAGGCTAGCGTTGTTGTGGCGAAGAGGTGAAAGGAGAACCCTACGTAGAGCACCCATTGGAAAACTAGATTGGGTGGCGGCGGCATCGAGTAAGTTATTACCCTCATCCGTTACTTGATTTACGATTTTAGCTATGGTTCAAAATGAAAAATAAACAATTATTGTTTTTCTAAATATTTTTAGTTTGAATGATGATATATGGGATGCACAGATAAATTTAGATGGCCACGACAATTTGAAGTGCAGTTTATGCCAATTAGACATCATATTCCTTAGTTTGTTAGCTCTATTTGAGGGAGAGGGGTATGGAAAGAAAGACTGTGTGTATTATGTTAAAGAAGAGGATAACACCAAATACAGATGTGTGGTAGGTGCATTACAGTATCTTACTCTGACAATAGTTAATAAGGTTTGTCAGTATTTACATGCTCCCACTACTCTGCACTGGGGTATCTGATAAACGCCTTATGAGATATGTTGAACGTACAATTGGTACAGTGCTAACATTTCTGAAGTCCAATTTTACATTAGTCAGCGACTTTTCAGATGTTGAGTGGCCAGGATGAGCAGATGATCGTCGATCTACTAAAGGCTTTGTTGTCTTCTTTGAACCAAATCTTATTTCTTAAAGTGCTAAAAATCAAACCACGGTCTCTAGATCTAGCACTGAAATAGGGTATAAATCTATGGCAAATGCCACTACGGAAGTAAATATGGATACATACATTTCTTGAAGAACTTGGAGTGCCACCATGTTTTTGGTGTGATAATATGAGGGGCAACATATTTATCACCAAATCCTGTCTTTCATGCGTGAGCCAAACACGTCGAGATGGACTTTTATTTTGTTCGAGAGAGAGAGAGAGTTCTTAACAAGCGGCTAGATATTCGATTTGTTTCTTCAAAGGATCAAGTCGCTGATGGATTCACAGAGCCTCTTCATGTTCGTAACTATGAAGATTTTAAACATAATTTTAACTTGACTAAGTTATAATTAAGGTAGGGTGTTGGAAATAGTATTGTACTCTAGTCCTACACTATGTATAAGTATCTACCTTGTATTGTAGCAGCTAGCACCACAACGTTGCACAGCATAAATAGATAAAACAACAGGAGGCTCCGGTTATCCGGGCAGAACGTCGATTTGACATCCCTGAGTTTCGTGTCTCCTCAATTTTGAGTTTCTCCCGGTAGTGCTCCAACTTATATGACAGAGCAAGTCACACGATCCATATTGTATCTGTTCAAAGATTCCATAGCGTGGCGTGGCAGAGGATTCCTTCGTGAGCACGTGAAACTAACCATCCCCACACGCATCTGAGAGAGGATTTGGCGCTTTGCTTTCTTCTCGAGCTTCGTTTTTCACAGCCCAATTACTAGTTCGTTTAGCAAAAAAAATGCAGAGCCTGCCATGCAAGTGCATCCGTGGTTCACGGAACTACACGCTCACTATAGGAATGGGAAGCTACGCCGACGGCCGGTCGCTACGCCGACGGCCTCGACTTTTGGCCGCGGCGTAGCCATCGTCCAGGCCAGCCCCGTCAAGCAGCCGTCGGCGTAAAATTTCCCTCGGCATATTCTATGCTATGCCGACGGCTGCCCTCGGCGTAGCATACACCGACGGCTGCTCTCGGCGTAGCTATTTTTTATTTTATCTTATTAAATTTTGAAAAATCATAACTAAATCATTCTAATTCGGAAAAATACAAATAATATATCAAAATTTGCAGAAAAATAAGACATATCTATCTACACTCAAATATTACACATTTATAAATAAAATTAAGTAAAACATAAAACATAATATATAGTTTAAAACGGGCATAAAAATTCAAAAACGATCGAAACAATGCGAAACCTTCGCGTGGTGTTATATTATTTGACATAGTTAGAAGGAAAAATATCAAACTTGGTATATTGAATATGTCTCAAAGAAACCTTCATAAAATGACCTATCTCATTCGAGGTTTCTTGGCTTTCGAGTCAAATGACCAATGTTATGGCTAGAATCAAGGCATAGTTTGTGATAATGTGCCCATATTATGCATACACATGCATCATGGGATGGCGAACAACGTTGCAGGAGGAAGTTTTCCTTTTCGTCGCATCAAAAAGGCATTTTCTATTTTCCGAGCATAAAAAACGGACGGTTTTGTGAAGCAATCACCAAATGGCTAATTCAAAATACTACCACCACATTTTACAAAACTACTATACCACCTTATATGGACAATGTCCCAACAGGGGGATCCGAAACCTTTCCGTCCACCTTTGGTGAAAAAGACAAATTCCTGCCGAATCGGCAGGAAGTGGGTCAGATATGAACTACAGGTACATGATCCGATGCTCATGTTTTTTTACAAAAATCATTTTTAGCTTCACAATATGCTATTTTATCAAAGATCCAATGCAAGTTTAGCGAGGCTCGGCCCCGATCTAAGAATCTTTATGTCCGCCTTTCGACAAAGTTTGACGATAGTTTAAAAAGGGCATAAAAATTCAAAAACGACGAAACAATGCGAAACCTTCGCGTGGTGTCATATTATGTGACATAGTTATAAGTAAAAATAGCAAACTTGATATATTGATTATGTCTCAAAAAAACCTTCACAAAATGACCTATCTCATTCGAGGTTTCTTGGCTTTCGGGTCAAATGACCAATGTTATGGCTAGAATCAAGTCATAGTTTGTGATAATGCGCCCATATTATACATACACATGCATCATGGGATGGCGAACAATGTTGCAGGAGGAAGTTTTCCTTTTCGTCGCACCAAAAAAGCATTTTCTATTTTCCGAGCATAAAAAACGGATGGTTTTGTGAAGCAACCACCAAATGGCTAATTCAAAATACTACCACCACATTTAAAAAAAATACTATACCACCTTATATGGACAATGTCCCAACAGGGGGATCCGAAACCTTTCCGTCCACCTTTGGTGAAAAAGACAAATTCCTGCCGAATCGGCAGGAAGTGGGTCAGATATGAACTACAGGTACATGATCCGATGCTCATGTTTTTTTACAAAATTCATTTTTATGTTCACAATATGCTATTTTATCAAAGATACAATGCAAGTTTAGCGAGGCTCGGCCCCGAGCTAAGAATCTTTATGTCCGCCTTTCGACAAAGTTTGACGATAGTTTAAAACGGGCATAAAAAATTCAAAAACGATCTAAACAATGCGAAACCTTCGCGCGGTGTCATATTATGTGACATAGTTATAAGGAAAAATAGCAAACTTGATTATGTCTCAAAAAACCCTTCACAAAATGACCTATCTTATTCGAGGTTTCTTGGCTTTCGGGTCAAATGACCAATGTTATGGCTAGAATCAAGGCATAGTTTGTGATAATGTGCCCATATTATACATACACATGCATCATGGGATGGCGAACAATGTTGCAGGAGGAAGTTTTCCTTTTCGTCGCACCAAAAAGGCATTTTCTATTTTCCGAGCATAAAAAACGGACGATTTGTGAAGCAACCACCAAATGGCTAATTCAAAATACTATCACCAAATTTTACAAAAATACTATACCACCTTATATGGACAATTTCCCAATAGGGGGATCCGAAACCTTTTCGTCCACCTTTGGTGAAAAAGACAAATTCCTGCCGAATCGGCAGGAAGTGGGTCAGATATGAACTATAGGTACATGACCCAATGCTCATGTTTTTTTACAAAAATCATTTTTAGGTTCACAATATGCTATTTTATCAAAGATCCAATGCAAGTTTTCCTTTTCATCGCACCAAAAAGGCATTTTTCATTATCCGAGCGCAAAAAGGGGATTTTCTAAAGCAACCACCAAATAGCTAATTGAAAAACGGAGGTTTTGTGATTAGTTGATATGGATATCATATTTGGATTCCTCTCATTTTTCTGATCAATTTAGACATATTATTTGTTGAATTTCGATTTACAGATTTAAAGATATTAATTTTTCTATATTAAATAGAAAAATACAAAAAAATAAAATTATTATATTTTTATTTGAATTCAATAATATTTTTACTTATTCATTAATATTTACTTAAATAATTGTTTGTAATTTAAAAAAATACAAACATGTGACATGATGATATAAGAGTTAATAGGATTGATATCATAGTATTGACACCAATGTATGAATTACTTTGCGGAAACGGATTCTGAAGTAACGAGAAAGTTAAGCGTGCTGAAGCTGGAGTAGTATTAGGATGTGTGACCTGTTGGGAAGTTTGACTAACTGAAATTTAATCAAATATTAAGTATAATTAGTGTTAAAAATGTTCAAAGTAGGAGATTAACAAGTGAAACAATTCAAAAAATAAAAAAAATGAGAAAAAAAATTTCAAAAAAAAAATGTTTTTGCAACCGGCCGACAGGCTATGCCGACGGCCGCTACGCCGACGGCGTAGCATACGACGACGGCATTTCGATATGCCGACGGCTTGAGTGTGCTCCGCCGAGGGAGATCTTTGCCGAGGAGGCTACGCCAAGGGCAGCCCTCAGCGTACCATACGCCGAGGGTATTTTGGCCTACGCCGACGGCCTTTTGCCCTCGGCGTAGCTCGCGCGTCCCGTAGTGGCTGCCACTGAACCGGACTTGTGTAAAGCTAGGCCGCATCTGTACACGCAGTCTCTCTCACGATCGCGTCGTAGATTGGTACGTGAGCGGCGCATACGAGCTGCCCACGACACGACGCGAGCATTTCTTGGCTCCGACCGACGAGAATTTCGTCAAATAGTATCACCGGCAAGCCAGACCTTGGTTCAATCGACGACAGGTGAGAAGCGACTACACTTGGGCATGGAGAACCTGATGCTGGCGGCACCGATAGATAGACAGAGAATAGCGACGGCGCGGTGAAAGCTACTTGCACGGCTCCGATTCCTGATACCGATGACTGACGAAACTAGGCGGAAACAAGGCTCTGGTGTTTGATTTGTAAGTTTTTCTTTGTCTTATCTTATGGTTATCGTCACTATTTTTATTTTGATTTGTGATGGATGGAGACAATTTCCATATCATTTCGGCATGGATGTTGACAGTATTCCCTTAGAAAATTTGGCAAATGTAGTACTAGTATATAGGTAGAATGAATGAACGAGCTGGAGAATGTTGAGTTTGATTGTATCTTTTAAACATAAGGACTTGGCCCTGCCTTAAATTAATAACGCCGAAAACAGCAGGTACACAGTGCGATTACAAACAGGCCAGGCCACCGGGATTACAAGCAAGTAAAAGATGAACAACACAAGCACAACTTGAAACACCTAAGCCACTACTCGACACCGAGAGCACCAGGGAAGCCGAGATCAAAGAAGACACCGCCGCGAACCACCAACTGCGCCAACCGGACACCTAGGCCCATCCTTCGCCATCTTCGCCTTCGGAGAAGGGACCTGATGCAGCCCAACATATGGCAAACACCATTGGCCCACATCATGTCACGCCAACCATTCCTACAAAGGTGACATCCTTCCATATTTCACCCTCCCTTGGTTATCATGAGAATGAGATCCTACTTGAGATAAGTGTAAATGCTATGACCAGACCCATGGCCATGACGCCAAGAGGAGAAGACAATGATGCCCCAGAAGCCGAGGCGCTCAAGAATGAGGCATGGAAAAGGAGAAGGAAGAAGCAGTCCGGCGCCGCCGGCCCCACCACCGGACCAAACCGGCGCCCCGCCGAACGACTCCTCAGTACACTCTTTTGTCAGCCCACGGACGAACCGGCACCGTGCTGGAGCATCCGGCGCGAGATCCGGTTCACCGATTTAGCCGCCAAATGAACCGGCGCACTGGTCGGCGCCGCCAGATTGATAGCCGAAATGCCTAGTATGTGAACTATTTAGGGTTTGATGCCCAGGAATATTCCTCCTACCTACCCCTTCGCCCCTAGTACTATAAATAGCCCCCTTGTGGCTCAGATCTGATTGGAGTTAAAGATGAATGAAGGTTTGTGCCTAACCCTAGATGGGAACCCCTCTCTATAGTTAATATATGAGTTGTACAAGGCATTGGAGTTTGGTGTTCGTCTCCAAGTCATCAAGACCCTCCTCAAGTGTTTTGTCTCTTCCTATCTAGGATTCTAATAGTGCTAGATCTCCCCCCTTTGGGATTCTACTTGGTTGCTACTCTCTCCTATGATTTGGATTCTATCATCCGCTTGCTAATCTCTCCTTTGGTGATTCTACCTCACGGTCTCTCGTTGAGGATTCTATTGGATTGGTTGTTCGAACCAATGGGAGCAAATCGAATCAGGCGTGTTTACGTGTGTTTGTATCTTTACCTTGAATTTGCGTTAAGTTCACCGTGTTTATTGTGTTTATCCTCACTCCCCGCCTCAAATCTGTGAAGATCGGGCCACCCTAGGGTCAATCCCAGAAGGGGTCCCATATCAGGACCCCTTGTCCCTCGCCCTGGATCGGAGGGCACCGAACTGTTGGGAGGCGAACAAGATCCCCCAAGAACACGACGACACAACGGGACCAAGGTATTCGCGGAGAAGATGAGGCCACCGAGACAATTCAACAAGACCACCACCACCACCAGAGACGCCTCAGCACCACGGTGAGGTTGTTGGACGAATGAGGATCAAAGAAGAAATGACCAAAGATAAGTAACCACCCCCACTATTGGATAGGACCACCATATAGAGGTTGCAAGCTGGACAAGCACCGCTGCTGTCGTAGAGCGGAACCCTTTCCCCTCTCTCCTAGGCTCGAGGGCGTCAACCCACCGGCATGCAGGGGCCTTAGAGCAACAAAGCATCAGGCCAGGTACCTTCCAGACACACAGGGCAATCATCACCGAACAAGAAGCGTCGCTAACAGGGAGGAACGCGTTTGATGGCCTTTTATTCCCCGACAACGGCGCCAAAAAAAGCTTGATGGCACCCACCACTTGTCGTGGGACGCTTCGTTGGAAACCCCAAGAGCAAGGTATGAAGCGACAAGAAGAAGTTTCCTCGAAGAAACCGAGGTTATCGAACCAAAGAGGAGGAAGGAACGTCACATGTGTTGCAAGCAACGCGGAGACCTGCACAACACAAACTCAAGACTTTGCCCCAACGAATCAGTGAGGTTGTCAAGCTCACCGGTTTGCTGTAACAAAGGATTAAACGTATGATATGGAAGGTAATGGTGGTTTGCAGGAAGTAAACAGTAAAAGTGGAAGATGTAACAATGGTGAATATTGGACCGGGGTCCATAGTTCACTAGAGGTGCTCTCCTTAAATAAACAACATGGCATGAAGGATCAAGAAATTACCAACAAGGCAATTGACAGGAACTGAGCAAGGCATAATAATGCAATTACTAGTTAGAACGATCCTATGAGGTTGATTGGGCAATACAACAATATACATAGACCGCCATCCAACTGCATTTATGACTAGAAGTCTACCTTCAGGTTATCATCCAAACCCCCTCCAGTATTAAGTTGCAAGCAACATGCAACAGCACATCTACAACCGAAGATATTATTGTCACTTCCCTTGGAAACTAGAGGCATGAACCCACTATCGAGCATAAATACCCCCTCTTGGAGTCACTAGCAACTACTTGGCCAAGATAACCACTAGCAACGGAGAGCATGCAAGATCACAAACAACACGGACATGATAGAATCATAAAGATAAAACCATTAATCAAACCAACATAATAATCTCAATATCCATCGGATCCCCACAAACACAACATGCATAATTACAAATAGATTAGATCTTGATCATGAACGGAGCTCACAAGATCTATACATGAAAGCACAAAGGAGGAGATACAACCATCTAGCTACTACATGGACCCATAGTCCAAGGTGGAACTACTCACGCATCATACCGGAGAGAAGGCCCCCGGGAAGATCTCCCCTCCGGCAGGGTGCCGGAAAGAACTTCAGATCCCCTCGATCTAGGGACGATGGTGGCGGCGGCTACAGACGGTTTCGTGGATTTCTGATCGGGTACTCAGGGTTTCTGCATCGGGGGCTTCTTATAGGCGAAGGGGGATACCGAGAAGGTGGCCAGGGCCACCAAACCTTAGCTAGGCGCGGGCCCACCTACCCCCGTGCCTGGGGTGGGTCTGGCCCCCCTGGCTGCCCCCTCCGGCTCTCCTCTGGACTTCTTGTTCCCCACGGAAATTAATTGACTTTGTCCTTCGTCCCGTCCAATTCCGAGAATATTTCTTTACTAACTTTTCTGAAACCAAAAATAGCAGAAAAACGGCATCTGGCACTGTTGCAACTTATTAAGAGGTTAGTACCATAAAACATGTAAAAATCACCTCAAAGTATGGACAAGTAAAGCAAAGTAGATACTAAACAAGCATGGAGCATCAAAAATTATAGATACGTTTCCAACGTATCAGTCTCCACGGCCACCACCAAACACGGCCTTCAGCAAACACGGGACTCAAGCATCTCATTGCAGTACCCAAGATGACGACTCCAAGAAGGGGAACAACGAGCGTCACCGCCACCGTTCGAGCAGGGAACCAGGGCTTTCACCCACACAATAGAGAGGAAGAGAAGGACGGTAGCTCGACGAAGCCCTCGATTCACCGCCTCCTCGCCACCCGTGCGGCCGAGAGAGAGGCGGAGAGCACACATCCGGCCGCCACCTGCTGCAGGTCGACGCCATCATCACCACCTGGGGCCTCTGCCCCGGCATATCGATGCCCTCAAGCATGGGAGGGGCCCTCCCAACCTCCACACGAGAGCCGTAGGGACGAATCCCCACCGCCCCCTTCACCAAAGCCACGCACCTTCGGCAGGCGGCCCTTCGGGGGCAACGAGGAGGGTGGAGGAGGAGGGGAGAGGAGGTGGCGGCGGGCTAGGGTTAGGCCCCCTCGTTCGCCTGGAGGGAGCGACACGAGGGGAGCAAGCCTGTTTTTTTTCGATAAACCACCATGATTGTATCTTTTATTCTTTATCTTGTGTTTTAGGTGGTCAACTTGTGTAGCAAGAAGCTAAGCTATTTTTCTCTACATAGAACAAGCTCGCGGATGAATCATTTTAAACCAAGAAAAAACAAAGTAATAGCACCAAACATTTAGACCTATATCTTATTCCATGACATGGATACACAAAAGTGGTGAGGTTCTGAAATAAGTCAAATAACACAATTTTTTAATAAATTACAACAAAAATTCGGTTACAATAGCTAATTACTTTGTAATCATGGCATCTCCTCTGCCATTTAAGGCTCTTTACGATTTTCTTGGTTCGTTTATTGCAGTTCAAAGTTCACATATTAAATTAGTTAAGTGCAGAGGAGCTCTATCTTTTCAGATATGTGTCAACCTAACATTAAAGCAATTAATCAATCATATGGCATCTTATTTTCGCTTTTCACAATGGCGGTTGATCTTCCATTGCAGGGACTACAAAGTTATCATGTAGTACATGATTCACATATATGTCCCTTATAATATGTCATTAATCCTAAATAAGACCTAGAGGGCTAGGATACACTTTAAGACCTGCTAGCACTTGGTACTGAAAACACCAAGACGTGAAAAACATATTTCAAACATGAGAAATTGTGGGACCATCATTTCAAACATACACACCTGTTGACGTTAAGCTCGAAACTTCTGTCAAGATATTTATTAGAAGTTTAAGCTTTAAATCCCATATCAAGGTATTTAAATATATGGATAGACATGACAAGTAATAACTACTCTCTAAATATTCAAGGAGCACACAATGTTTGTGGAAAATGGTATTTTGTGTTTTTAAGTATAGATATTGAGAAAAAATAATAGAAGCTACTATAATATGTCGAGCTAAAATAACAAGGGTGTGATTATAGATTATATAGCTTATAAATAACTATATCTTAGTCGACATAGGTAGATGTCTCAAGATCTTGACAACTTATTTTGTACTTGCAAGTCTAATGTTTAGTTTTAGCGGTGAATTAGAAATAGTTATTCCCTAGAAGATATGGATAGTTGTCCTTTCAAGATCTTTGCGAATATTTTTGCACTTGCACGAGTCCCATGTTTAGCTTATATGGTTCTTAGCGGTGACTTATTAGGAGTAATTATTTCTCATGTGTCTGAGAAATAACTAAACTTATGAGATAATGTAACGTTTATGGAACAAAAATATGGATGAGTGGAACAGTTAGTGAAATTGTAGAAAGGAGTACTAGTTAATATTGTATCAAAAAACACATTTAGTAACAATATATACTAAAACAAAAGGTACAAAAGTTTAGTATAAAGGTTGATTATACATTATGCATATCCAACAAATTTCTTTCGTGAAAAACTAAACTACGGTTTTGTGTTTGTGGTGACCATCAAACTTAAAGATGAGTGGTTAAGCTTTCATAATGTCATCATGGATGTCATAGGCCTCCTGACAGGGGCGAAGCCAGAAAGCACGTACCACATGAGGAAATGTACCACTAATATATACGCTTGCATAACTTGTATGGCTAGATCCATTAGTATATTAATTAAAAATTACATAATGTATATTCTAGCAAACTCATATAAACAAGTAACAATAATTGTTGATATATCATGAAAAAATAAAGTCCGTTTACAAAAGTAATTACCTCTACTTTTTTTATGTCTACAGTCTCTCATCTTATGAAAATGGCCTCTCATAACAGACCTTCAAGCCATTAAAAGATAACACATGAAGAAACTCTAAGTGGCAGGTCGAGAGATTTCACATCATGCGACGATCCATAGGAGAACTGGAGAAGGACACCGGCCGCACCATGGACGGAGAGCGATTCGGAAAGAAAAAATAAATACTATCCCACAACCAGCGAACTTAAAATCATGGCAGTACACTTCTATGGGCTGCCAAAGCTGCCTGTATTGGGCTTGGACTGGTGGACACACGTGATTAGGTTAATGTATTCTGATTAGAAGGGGTCAAAATCGATTTTCACCGGATCACTTTGATGTACTGGGAAGTATGTACACGGGAGTATACTCAAGTCTATAGGGTCAATTGACCCCAAGTCTACAATGTAGCTCCGCCCCTACCCTCCTGAACCTCACAAATTAATTAGTTTATGAAGACATGTTTATTTTATTTTTCACATTTCCCAGCACAAATATATGAAATGATCCCTTCTACACGTGTGTCATTAACGATAGCTATTGACATTCATCATGCCACATGTTCACCTTCTCCTGGACAAAGTTTGTTAACTAGCAATTGACAAAAAGGTGCATTATTGTTTTCAGATACATACCAAAGAGCTTGTATAGGGGGTCCAACATAAATAAATCGCTACCAAACATACCATAAAACGTGCATGGAGTCTCCCCCAGCAGGACTTTCTTAGCTTAGAACTCAATATGTGACTCTCATTGGGAAGTCACTCACTTAGGAATTAAGTTACCCAATTTTGCTCATATGAGAAATAAAAGAACTCTTAAGTTAACAAAATAAGTCTCCCAACAACAAGTGGTCGTTGAAAGAAACAAGAAAGCATAACTTTAAGGTACCATCTTCCGACATGTGCATCCACATGATACACACAACTAAAATTATTATTGAAAAATTACATGAATTAGCAGCACAAGACAAGTAACTAGTGGCAGACCTTGACCATCATTGTAGGAGAGGCCAAAAGACATTAGATGGAAGTTGAGGGGCCAACTTGAAGTATTTTGTGTTTTATATGGTAAAAAATGGTAAATACTAGGTAGTATTGTGCAATTTTAAATTGAGTTGGGGGCATGGCTTTTTTGGCCTCCACTAAGGTCCGTCGGTGCAAGTAACTACAAAAATAAAATACATAGTAACTCAAAGAAACTATTGAAGGGAATATGTTGTCCAACTAGGAAAAGAATGGAGATGCGCACACACACTAGGTTTTTTCTTCACAACTTCATTGGTTCTTTTATTGTAACTCAAAGTTCACGTTAAATATTTAGTGAAGTGTAAATGACCTCTGCCTTATTGGATCTGCATAAACTAAATGCATGGAGTTGTCTAGCAAATACACCACTTATTCCTCAGCAACATGTCGATTCACGCAACAACACAACAAGAAAGACAATACATACTAACAGCAAAGAAACTATTCAAGGAAAACATGTTGTCCAACTAGGAAAAGAATGCACGCACACACACATACACACCGGTGCCTTCAGCAAGGCCAGTCCTACATTATCGTCTGAATGAAAGAGGCATCACTCTTTGCAAGTTTGTTGGTTCTTTTATTGTAACTCAAAGACACATTAAAGAAATTAGTGAAGTGTAAATGTGCTCTGCCTTATTGGATCTGCATAAACTAAATGCACGAAACTGTCTAGCAAATACATCACATATTCATTAGCAACATGTTAGTTCGTGCGACAACACGACAAGTTTATAGATTAAACTTGTTTTGTCCATTTCACATCCAAAAGAGAAGCTTACAAATGAAACGAAGATATGGCCGTTGAGCAGAACTTGTGGACCAAGAATCCCCATATGGGTGGTACAAGTGATTCCAATCTCATCCACCACGACTCTATACTTAGAGCATCTCCAAGAGCATTGCTATATTTTGCCTCAATTGCTATTTTACCAATTGAGCCTAAAAAAACTGCTCCAACAGCTTTTCTATAAGTGGTCCCCCACTGAAATTTTTTATGAAGCTTCTTATAAGTTGTGGCCAACTTTGTATATTTGCCAATCCAATGCCAAATTGCTAAAAAATTTAGCAACCCTCTAAAGTGGTCCCTTGCCTCCCATTTGTTCCATTGACATGTGGGACCAACCTTTTTAGCAATTTGAAGTGTACTAGTATGCCGTGTAGTGTACGTGTCTGATACAGTGTATGCATGCATGTGTAAGCGTGTGCATGTGTATACAGTGTCGTGTATACGCGTGTTGTGTGTGCCATGTATGTGCGTACGTGTGTATACGTGTGGCCATATACGTGTGTTGTGTTTATATAGCCTAGTATGTGCAGCAATGTACATGTATGTACAACCGTGTATTTGTGCAGTCATGTATTTATATATGTGTATGCGATGTGTTTTAGTCTGTGTACAATGACGACCTCTGCTATAACTATATACATGTATCTATACTAAAAGAGAGTCCCATTGACAGATGAGTCCTACAATTTTGGCAATTGCTATTATAGGAGGGGCTGGGAAACATATTTGTGTTTGGATTGCTAAACCTCCTCCCTCCTCTTCCTATATCCGATTTTTAGCAATCCAATATACAAATGCTCTTGGAGATGCTCTTAGCAGGGAGCATCATATACTACTTGTGGCACTTGGTATGTTAACGTAACAACATCGTACATGTGTTTGGTTGTTAAAAAATTGAGAGCAGATACCACTTTAGGGTACGATGTCACAAATTCACAATACATTTGGAACCCCAATATAACATTGTAGAACGTTGGGTAGGTTCTTACAAAAAAAAATGCAGTCTCACCTGTGCCAGTTTTCTCTACTGTTCGGGAGTAGCATCACACTGATTTGAAAAACATTGTGAAATCGTGTAGGATGAACCGAATGTGGTCTGGTTTAGACAAAGAGAAAATAATGCTGTTGTTTTGTAGACAGGACGCATCACTGATAGCTATGCACACGGTTAACAATGCATGAATCACTGATAGCTATGCACACAGTTAACAATGCATGATGGGAACATAGGGAAACAGAGACATACTTGTTCGATCTATATTTTTTATTTTATCGTTAATGTCGTTGTTCTTGTTATTGGCTGTTCATCATCGTGTGACAGTGAAATTTTGCAAATTGTCTTTATGCGGTGTGTGCGCCATGACGACAGCATCAATCTTCTCTACGGAGCGAATGGACGAGCTAGAGAATTTTAAGTTCGATTGCATCTTTGTTGTTTATTATTATGGCTTAATATGTCAACGTCTTCATTCTATTGCTCCGTACATGAACCAGTTCAACAAAGAAACCAGAAATCAATAATAACTGAAAAAGTGGTACAGACTCCGATAGGGATGAAAACGGAGTGAAAACGGACGGAACTGAGTGATGCCATATTTGTTTTCATTTTTTTTTTGCGGAAGTGGAAACGAATACAGAAACTCCGGAAACAAAAACAGAAGCAGATTTTGTCAGAAACAGATATGGACCGAATACGGCGCAAACGCGGAACAATACAGATTTTACCCGAAACCAAGAGAACTCTGAAATCATGCAACAAATCTCGAGCGTTTAAGAAAACCAACAAAGTTGTTCCCTAATTATAGCACGGTGCTAGGTTTACAAGGGAATAATGAAAATATCAAATCATGGAAGCCTACTCGATTGTGTGAAGGGATTACATGGTCGCCGGTTCTAAGATTAGCAGCTTTGCAAGTTTGGTTTGACAAGGTCATGTGATGGTCTATTAGATTTGTCCATGCACATCAACCCTAAAACAGAAATTCCATATTACACGGAAACAGAAATTCCGTTTCCGCGTCTGTTCCGTCAGAAAACGTTGTTCCGTTTTTGTTTCCGTCAAACCAATTCCATTTTCATTTTTGTTTTGCAAAATTCCATTTCTATTTCCGTATTTTCATTTTGTTTCCGTTTTTCGCGGAAATGTCGGAAACTTTCCGCTCCACTTTCATCCCTAGACTCAAAAAACAACATGATAATTTAAAACCAACAGCTACGGTATAAAGGTCCTAGGAAGTAAACAAGCATAAGTAAAAGTTCAGTCACGCACTGTTTTTTATTGGAGTCTCTTCACGTGCCGTTTAAGGCTCTTTGCAACTTTCTTTGCTCCTTTATTGCAACTTGAAGTTTACATTAAAAATTTGTAAAGTGCAAAGGGTGTTCTACCTTTTCGGAACTGCGTCGACTAAACAAGAAAAGCAATCATAGAAACAGCACATATATTCCTCAGCAAGATGTCAGTTCATGCAACAGCACAGATAAACTTGAGTTCTCTCCATTTCAAAAACAGAATTGATGGACCAAGATTTCTGATGACTTGTACATGCCAACTGAATAGTATCCCTCTGTTCCATAATGTAGTATGCTATGGCTATGGCAGTTCCCATAATGGGAAACTGCCACTACAATATGGAAACAGAGGATGTAATTGCCAAGAACATAATACTTTTGGCACTTGGTATCTTAAAATGACAGCATTGTACATGTATTCAATTGTGAAAATTCGAGAAACCACGATATCACAATACAGGTTGGAACCTCAAAATAAGGTCACAGATCATGTGGAAAAAGAACACTACCATTAAGGACTTGGTTACTTAATCACATTAAGTGGCACAGTAATATTGAAGGATCTGCTTATTTCTAATTAGAATTCCAAAACAAAAATCCCTACCAGAAAGGGAGGTAGGCACACAAAAAATGCAGAGATATCTTGGGAGTACACCTTGCTCCTGATCCAGAACAGGATACAATTACAATTTGCAGAATTCGAAGCTAGAGCAAAACAATAACCATCTATGCATTCTCCATCAGCCGCAAGACCTCAGTTTCCGTGGGCAGCGAAGGGATTGCACCCTTCTTTGTGGCTGTGATCGCGCCACATGCATTGGCAAATTTAATCGCCTCCTCAAGCTTTTTCTGGTCCTGCAGCACTCAGAACATATCAAATTAGTGAACCAGCTATCTTGGCGGCACAGTAATGCTAAAGAAAATGTCTGTGCACAACTTACTTGCAACGATGATGGATCTTGGACAATTTTTTTGAGCAGAGAACCTACAAATGCGTCACCAGCACCTGTCGTGTCAACTTGTTCTACTTTGTAAGATGGGACAGATCCACGGAAATCCTACAATCAAATAGAACAAATTGTAAATCTCAGTTACTTGGCAAAGCCATAACCCAATGAAGGGAGTACTTATGTGAACATAGGGAGAACAGTCAGCAATGAGATAGTTCAAACAGTAACTAGTAAAAGCTTCTGAAAGCATACCGTGGTGTAGTACTTGCATCCTTGGTCTCCAAGAGTGACCAGGAGGAGCTTAAAGGTAGGGCGCCACAGCTTCATGACAACATCATCCTCCACCGAGTTGATGCCAGTCAAAAACTCAAGCTCGACCTCGCTGACCTTGACAATGTCTGCCTGGTCCCAGATACTCAAGATCTTGGTGCGGGCCTCCTCACGGGATGGCCACAATGCCTCCCTCAGGTTGGGGTCATAGGAGAGCAGCGCGCCGGCCTCCTTGGCAACCTCCATGGCGCTGGAGGTGTGCCGACCAGCAAGGCTCAGCAATCAAACTTATTGATCCATAGTGGAAGACTGCAGCCTGAGCACAATAATAAGTTGTTAGAGATTTTACCTCAAACATGTAGAACAGTGCAGTACAGCAACTTCACAACAAATCGATAGGTTTAAGGGTTATATCATAAGAATTGCACACTTTCTGATCAATTCAATAAGCAGAGAGACAACTCAAACCATGAACAGTTGAACCATCTATCAGAATCTGACATGTGATAATTCTGGATCATAGTTTTATTATACATACAGAGGTAGAAAATGGAGCCAAATTCGTATCAACCGAACTATTCTGAATCATCTAGCAGCATGATACAGATTGCAGAGGTTCAAATCTGAACAAAGTTCATATCAACTGACTATCTGGCGTGCACTTTTCTGCCTAAAGTCTCAGATTACCAAACACCAAACATGCAAACATTGATTTTCTTAAAAGTATGCTAACCAAGGCTAGAAAGGATTTATTTGACACTAGGTTGACAATTTCATTTATTGTGCATCGCTACGAAACAAACTTCCCACTGGACACCATTGTACATGACACGGCTAATAATGATCTATCAGTTGAACTCAGCTATCGTGCATCGCAAGGAAACAAAGTTCAATTGGACAGTATTGTACATGCCACGGTCTAACAATGATCTATCTGGCACTAGTAGACACTTCCAATTATTGTGCATCAGAAAGAAAAAAAAACTTCCCACTGGACACAATTGTACATGACATAGGCTATAGTATTCTACCTGGCCGGCTCAGGCCGATGGATCCAAGAACCACAAGATTGACTTGGTCCATAACTGGCATCCCTAGATTAGTAATCTTGTCTCACCCAAATTTATGCATGTTACTAAGATGAATCGATCAGATCCAGGAAAAGAAGAAGTAGCAATCTTGAACGCACAGCAAGATCCGACCAATATGGAGCACCAAAGGCGCCGTATTTGCCAAGGAATATCTGGATTCCACGGAAGATTCAGCCACCCAATCACCCGAATTTACACGAGACGAAAAGGACACGCTTTAGTAGGTGCGGGGACAGGACAAGGGAAACTCCAGCCGCCGCCACCTAATGCGCACCAGATCAGCAAGTAGTATGGGAAACCTAGCGCTGGCGTCCAGATCCAAGTCGGACGGGGCTGGATGGGATCGAGTGGGGTTCCCCAGATCACGGAGATGACGAGGGCTCGGGCCGGTGGGAAACGGTGCGATGATGAGATCATGATAGTTAAGGAGTAGTACTAGGGATTGGCTTACCCTCTTGAGGAGGTCGACGTTGAGCTCGTCGGCGGTGAGGAGCATGTCGGCGCTGGGGTTGCGGTAGAACATGAACTCGCGCTCCCCGTCTGCGCGGAGCGTGACGAAGGCGAGCGCGGTGCGCGCGCCCGCGTCGAAGACGACGGCGGAGTCGTCGACGCCGTTCTCGCGCAGGATGGCGGCGAGCATGCGGCCGAACTCGTCGTCGCCGAGCTTGCCCGCGAAGGCGGCCTTGCCGCCGAGCCTGGCGACGGCGATGGCGACGTTGGCGGGCGCGCCCCCGGGCGCCTTGACGAAGGCCGGCGCCTCCGCCAGCGACACCCCCGCCAGCGTGGGCACGAAGTCTATCAGCATCTCGCCGAAGCTGACCACCAGCTCGCCCCGTCCCGCCATTTGTTCCACCACCGAGAGTAGAGAGGGAGAGAGAGGGGCACGGGCAACACACGGACGGAGAGAGAGGGAGAAGGAGGGGAACGGAACGGAACGGGGCGGTGATGATGTGGGCGCGTGTGGGGGATTTTCTTTGGCGAGGTGGCGAGGCGGCCGGTTTTATAGAGAGGAGAGGGGACGGGATCAGGGGATCGGGGTTGTTGCCGACGGTGTTAATCTTGGTAAGTTTTCGTCCGCTAATTAGGGGAGCTTTGCCTTGTCAAAACTTGGATAAGGATCTTTTTTCTTTGGAAATAGATAATAGAAAATGGTATGTGCGATTTCAGATCTTCTATACTGTATTTTTAGAGGAAGGAGATCTCAAATTCTTTTATTACGACTAATAAAGTAGATGTCTAAGAATTTCTTTCTTCCCAAGGCAAATAATGAGTATATTACTACTAAAAAAATAAGCTATAATATCGAATATGTTTCCATAGCTATGCCTTGTAAAAACTTGGATATTTTATATTGAATGGTGAATGCAATTTCAGATCTTCCACCATATTTTTAGTGGATCTCAAATAAGAATTTCTTTCTTCCCAAGGAATATAAGGATTTGAAGTTCGCATAAGTCCATTAACAATGTTCTTCTTTTTTTTCACCGATCTATTAAGAATTATAAACAATAGTATAAACAGTCTAAAAAATAATAAAAATTATAAATAGGTCAATAAACCACCTAAAGGACGACTACATATGCTAGAGCGGATTAGGATTTCTACTCTTATGGATAAGAGAGAAACGTAGAGAACATGTGCAGTTTCGTAGATAAGAGGTGAGAAGCCGTATATAAATATTCTTGGACACAAACATGTATAACTTCTACATAGCCATCAACTTCAAGAATATCTATTTTGTGGATAAGCTCATCTAAGAATAGACACCCCTTGTTTTTCTACTGCATTCTCTGTTTCATGTTACAAAAATGTGTGGCGAGGGTTGACGGCTCTCGATCTGGTGTATAATCGTTCAACAATTCTGCATTAGTTTTGAAAGTATGAGCGATGAACTGACAAATGTGAATATTCTGCAATTAGTTGCTCTCGCATCGCATTATTATTGGTCGCACTTCTAAGCTTTTAAACAAATAGTATGAAACACATCATGAACATTGGTTGTATCTTGTGCATCTACAAAATTTTGTTCCAAATATGATCATATGTGTCCTGTGTAAAAAAGAAAAGAACCTAAATGAATAGAATCATGTGTTATACATGCAACATTTATCTATTTTGTCTAAGAATTTCTTTCCCGGGGCAAATAAGGAGTGTACTAGGAACGATGATTTTAAGCTAACCTTGAGGGCATATAGCCGATTTTTCGCCGAAATACAAGGATTTTCTTTTTCTCGTTGTCTTGGATAAGAGAGAGGGAAAATATAATAACCGTCCTTGACGTAGCATTTTATTTTTACTCTTATGGATAAGAGAGCATGTGCAGTTTTTAGACAAGACATGAGAAGCCATGCATAAAACATGAGCAAGTTGTTCGATGAATGACTGTGTGTAACTTCCACATAGCCCATCAGCTCCAAGAATAGCGATTTGTAGATAAGCTCATCCAAAAATAGACGCTCCTTGTTTTACTGCAGTCAGCTCGATGTTACCGAAATGTGTGGCGAGGAGATTGAGGTTTCTCAAGCATGGTTGGGCTTGTTTATGGATTTGAGGTTTTGGCTTATAAATCATGGAAGTATTTAAATCTTAGCCAACCAACAAACTGTAAGTCTAATGTTATTGCTATTTTGGTATCAGAAATGTGATTCGGTTTTTTCATATTAACTGATCAAACTTTTTAAAATGATTGATCTAAGACAAATCTAGAAGTACACTTATATGCGAAAGGAGAGAAGATAATATAGGCCCGAATCCATGAACCGAAAATAAACTCAACGGAACGGCGGACAATCGTTCGATGTTTTCGTGTGAGTTGAGCGTGAAACGATTAGAGATGAAGAGCCCATGGCATTCGTTTTGCTGCCAACCCATTATAGCACGCCTAACTCGTTAACTAATGTGGAAGAAAAGAGAAAAAGGCACCTAATAATTAATAATAACCCAAAGACAACAACCGTCCAGCTCGGAGGTCGGGGTCCAGGTCCAGCGCAGCTCAGCGCAGCCCGGCCGGGCGGGCGGGTCCGGCGTGCCATGTACAGGTGGACCCCAGGCGAAGCGAAGCCGGAGCCACCCACCGACAGCGACCGACGCAGGAATGGATGCACCCACCCACCGACAGCGACCGAGGAACAAAAGAGCGGCTGGACGCCGGAGCCGCCGAGGTTTGGTTTGGTTTGGTTTCGTCACGGACGCACGGTCAATCCCGGCCTGGTGAGCGGGGCCTCTCCCAGTCGCAGAACCAGCAGCCGTCCAGTCCAACGGCTGGGCTCATATGTCAGGGTCAGGACGAGCGGTCGGGCCAGCTGACGGTCACATGTCCCTCCTGCGCTGCGCGGCGTCGTCACGCGAAATTGACACGTTCTTCTTGCCTCGCTACCTTGCTCCCTCCATCAGTCCATTCCCAATGCCTATGCTCAACGACCCTGCAACTTGCAAGGGAACTTCTTTTTTTCTAAAAAAAAAAACTACTCCGTACTACTACTTGCAATTGGTATTCTCGTGTCTTGTCGGCGTAGTATCTCTCGGTGTATATATATTCATTCTTCTGCGGCATTGGAGACGTACCAGGGGGGCGATCGTGTAATAATCCTGTGGATATGCGGTCAAATTCGAGCGTAGCAGTCCAGTCCTCCCTCGGAAGGTCCAAACCATGAATGAATGGCAAAAGGGTCGCGCGGCCACACGCACGCAGCTGCACGGGCGGTCCTGTTACTAGCAGCAGCAAACACCCTGGCGGAGAGGGAAACTTGACGCGCGCACTTGCTGCCCCAATTTTCTGCTCTCGTCGGGCTGCCACGGGCGCCGTCTGTCGCATCAGCAACGTGCACGTGCCTAATTTTTCAAGCGGATCTAGCAAGCCCGGTGCATCTCACGACACCGACCGAGGGGCATCTCCACCGCCGTGCACGAACCAAACTGCGGTCCAATAGGTTCCGACTGGTGGACGCGCTCTATTCATCTATTGGGACCGACTTGTCCAACCCATCCGCGTACTAAATTTAGAAAACGTTTGCGTTAGAGCTGACAGTAGGCACGTCATCCTGTCTAGGCCAAGGGCCTGCATGACAACGATCCGACGGTCTTCTTCCACTAACCAACGATGTAGGTTGTTTCAAGAACAACTAGACACCTGCTCAGGCAGCGCTGCCCGGCATCTGCTCTCCTGTCGCGACCACATCAACAGTCTCGTTTAGGTCTTCACGCCGGCATCCAATGCCATGGCGTTTTAACAAGCCACCCGCAGCAATCTTTTCCCACACTTCCCTCCTTCCTCCCATCCTCTAGCCATTAGACCACCACCGGGCTAGGTAGCCATGGCCAGCGACACTGGAACAAGAGAAGGGTGTCTTGGACGACCACCAGGCCCTAGTTGTGGCCGAGGCCGTCGAGAAAGACGTGAGGGCATGCGGTCCGCCACCACCATCTCCGTCGCCACCACTGTCGCCACCCCACAACGAGTCCGTCGTCATCAACCTCAACGGGTTTGAGTTCGCCGTGACAATCCACTTGGCCATGACCTGGGAAAGGCTGCGTCTCCCCCAGAAGTTCGACTCCAGTGGTACTCGTATCATATAAACAACATAACATAATTATGACAAAAAGAGTTAATTTTTTTACTATTAAATTAAAGTTTGGCATGTATTGTAATTTAGCCCCTTGTGACTTGCAAAATCAACCATGCGGTCCAAATACCCCACCAGACGGTCACGGAAAAAATGTCATTCTCGTCCTTCTTGCTTGCGTCCAGCTCGGCAAGGCCGTCGCCACCGTCATGTATGTGCAAAGCGTCCCTACTTTGTTAGCTTATGTCTTTAGGATTAACATCATTGGAATCTTAATCTCATATTAGAACACCATCAGAGTGTAGAATTGAGCACTAACCAAAAAAGGTGGGGTCATTAGGGTACATTAGCATTGGCCCGTGGCCGCATGCCTGCTTGATGTGGGCATGTCGTAGCCCATGGCTTGGTCGCTAGACAACAGCGAGCAGGAGCGCCTTTTTTTTTTTGAGGTAGCGAGCAGGAGCGCCTTCGTTGTGTGAGTCGTTCGTCTACAAGCAAACGAGCTCTGGGTCGTCTTCGTTGTCCCACGGGTTGCGTGCGCGTTCACGAGGTGGTCGTTTCATTAATCCTAGCATTAGGTCTTTTGCACCTGAGAGATACGGAGTCTGTTCAATATCAATGTAAGTATATGCGTCATAATGATTTCAAAAAAAAAGTATATGCGTCATCATTTTTATTCCCGGGCCTGAACAACAAGCCTTGGTTTAAATGGAAGCTATAATTTTGATTAGGTTGTATTGTGTACCTTATCGTGTCCTCGTGCCGGTCTCTTGTGGCATGCGGGTTTGGCGAAGGCGTCGTTTTATTGGAACATTGGGCTATAGATCATCTTTGTTTCAGCGTCTTCTGCCTCTCGTGAGTTATCTTGGCTGTTAGTTTGTAGTCTTAGTAATAGTGTTATAAGGTGCATCATGCATGCCATCTTGGCAAAATGATGATGTGTCATAATAATTAATAAAGTCTTTCATAATGGAGTGTATCTTAGCATGTTATCATAGAATAAATAAATGATTAAGACAAAACATCTCCATTGCATTGTTTCTTACTCGTTAAGAAATAAATGATTAAGACAAAACATCGCACGTTATCATAGTAAGTGGTGTCTCTATATTTAATAATTTAGAGGACATGGATGCATGTGATTGGCTTAAGGCTGGTCATAGTGCTAAGTTAGACTAGTAACTTGCACATGTTACTAGTTTATGTTACTACCTTCATAGTGGATAGTAAGGCATGTGACAATGGGAGTCTCTTATCCTAGACAAAATGCTGATGTGGCATGTCATTTAAGTAAGATAGAGAGAGTTGTTATATCTTAGGTAAGATACACCCTTTACACGAAACCATAGGCAAAACTAATGGCTAGCCCCAATCCCACGTCTACATGTCACCAAATTCATTAAATGTAGAAACAATTCTTAAGAAACAACCCATTATAAAGGCACCTTAATTATTTATTATGCCTATGATAACGCTAAGATACGATTGCATTGTGAAAGGCCTAACATGTGTGTGATGTCATGCAAGGTTTAATAAATTACGTTGTAGACTCATATTGTCTTGATATGTGTGATATTAAATTTGCTTAGTTGGCATTGAATGCATATGTATATTACTAGCTAAGTTACTCTCACTATGACTAGCCTAACAATGTTTTTTGTCTATGGTCTTGTGCAAGAGGTGTTTCTTAACTAAGATACAGCCTCAATCTCTTTCTTTATTAACTATAGTACCACATAAGCAAAGTGCCTAAGATATAGAGCTAAGAAACTCCATTGTGAAAGTCCTAGAGAGAGAAATGCTAATGGTACTCATAATATGATACGGTATCATAGCACATACAACAAAATTTAATATCAAATACATCTTGTACATCAAATTGCATTGAGATTCTATAAATAATTAAATGTCATAAGACTATGATACAACTATATGATAATTAAATGCCATCATCTAGTTGCAATTTAATATACAAGATGTATTTGATATTAAATTTTCTTGCTATATGCTATGATCGTATCATATTATGATACCACTGGCACCTCTCTTCATTAATTGTTATGCCACATCATCATTTTGCCAAGGTGGCATGTATGATACACCTCATGATATTTTAACCACTAGGGCTAGCCTAAGACTAGTCAGAATAAAGAGTATCATATAGTAGTATCATGTATATGGTACTAGTATATGATATTATCTCCATAATCCATAGTATCATGTAGTAGTATCATAGTCTTAGTGTATTTATTGTTTTGTAAAATCTCAATGTAAAATTGTGTACAAGGTTTATTTGATATTAGTTTTTCTAATTTTATGTGTTATGACCTATGATACTAACCCAATCTCCTTCATTATTAATTGCAGTGACACATAAACATTTTGCATGCATGTAGTGCATGATACTACCTATGATACCTCCATTGGGGCTAGTCTAAGGCCTTTTCTAATGGGTGTTTCTTAGCACGGTATCATATGCAAATTGTTTATGTGACACTATACTTAATAAAGAGAAAAGATAGGGTTGTATCTTAGAGCAAGAACAATGGAGCCGCTAGCTGCTGGCTATATGTCTCATGCCAAGTCATCTACAACCATAAATGAGTACTTACACACAGACCTGAAAGTGTCAGATCCGAATATCGGTTGATCACTAGCAATCATGTACATACAACACCGGAAAGCCATAGGTGTTGAATACACAAAGATTTGAAACTATATTATTGTCTCTAGTGCAAGTGGGAGACTGTTGGAGATATGCCCAAGAGGCAATAATAAAGAGCTTGTTGGTTAATATATGATCATGGTTTCCTGATCACGAACATTGAGATGTTATTAACAACAAGATCATATCATTAGGAGAATGGTGTGATGAACATACTCCTATAGATAAGCGTAGCATAAAGATCAAGTCATTTCAATAGTTCATTTTGTTGGAGATATGCCCTAGAGGCAATAATAAATGTAGTTATTATTATATCTTTGTGTTTATGATAAATGTTTACATTCATGCTATAATGGTATTAACAAGGAAACATTGATACTTGTGTGATTTGTAAACTTAATTTGAAGTCCCTAGTATAGCCTCTATACTTCACTAGCTTGTTGGTTGATTAATGATTGTGGTTTCCCTATCATGAACATTGAGATGTTATCAACAACAAGATCATATCGTTAGGAGAATGATATGGTGGACATACTCCTATAGATAAGCGTAGCATAAAGATCAAGTCATTTCAATAGTTCAATTGCTATATGCTTTCTGATACATAGTAACCTAATTCATTCGACCATGAGATCATGCATATCACCTTTACCGGATGGATGCTTTGATGACATCAAACACCACACCGTAACTGGGTGGCTATAAAGGTGGCATTAAGTGTTCGGAAAGTGTTGGTTGAAACACATGGATCAAGAGTGGGATTTGTCCATCCACATGACGGATAGATATACTCTGGGCCCTCTCGGTGGAATGTCATCCAATTGGCTTGCAAGCATGTGACTTGGTCACAAGGGATCATATATCACGGGAACGAGAAAAGAGTACTTATCAGTAACGAGGTTGAACTAGGTATGCAGAGATACCGACGATCATAACCTCGGATAAGTAAACTATCGTGAGACAAAGGGAAATTGGTATCGTATGTAAGTGGTTCATTCGATCGCAAAGTAATCGTAGAAATATGTGGGAGCCATATGAATTTCCAGATTCCTCTATTGGTTATTGTTCGGAGAAGTGTCTCGATCATGTCCGCATAATTCACGAACCGTAGGGAGACACACTTAAGGATTCGACGTTGTTTGAGTAGTTATGGTATTATGAGAAAGAGTCCGAATGTTTTGAGTCTCGGATGGGATACGGATATCACGAGGTGATCCGGAATGGTCCGAGAATAAGATTCATATAAGGAAAGTCCGTTTGAGTTCGGGAATGATTCCGTGTTTTCATCGGGAATGTTCTAGAAGGTTCGGATTGTCCGACACTCGGGAGGGGTACATGAATGTGTCATTACTTATTGGAATGATTGCATCATGTACTAAGTGTTCTTCTGTCCCAAATAAAGGATTAAATTGAATCCTAAACAGAAAGTCAAATGTCCGGTTTGAAAGTCAAAGCCAAAACAAGAAACTGGGAAACAAGCAAGAGGAGTTGGAACCAACCCGGAGGAGGAGTTGGACTCCTCCAGCCGGGCCCCCTAGGCGAGTTGGGAGGACTCCTCCCTCACTGGCGCACAGACCCCCTCCCATAAAGGAGGCGGGGCTCCCTAGAGACACACAAGTTTCACCTCTAGATCTCCGGTTTAGAGCCGTTTTGGTTTAGAGCTTCTAATTGCTTTAGCCAGTGTTTAGAGCCTTCTAATTGGTGTGTCTAATTACTAGACCACTAATAGCCTCTCTCAAAACTCCACCATACTCGCACCGCTTAAGGCGGCCTCATGATCTCCCTCTACTTCCTGTACCACGCCACAGGCCGCCGGAATCGCGAGGAGAGTGCTACAACCTCCGTCACTGGAACAAGGGAGAGGAAGGTCTTCGAAAATTTAACGCAGTGACCGATCGGGAGCGCCAGCCGAACGCGCCGAAGGATCGCTCACACGATCTTGAGATCGGAAGAGTACGACATCACCCACGAGAATCCGCCTCGTTAAACACTTTGGAATCTTCGAGGGTAAGTTATTCCATCGACTCGTTGCTACAATCTAGTAGATAGATCTTGGCTTGTTTGTTTATATGCGATAGAAAATTTTTATTTTCCATGCTACAACCCCTACAAAGGGTATCGAGCCGTGTCTATATGTAGATCTACAGACGAGTAGAACACAATGGTCATTGTGGGCGTTGATGCTTTATTGTAGATTGCTTTTTGTGTACTTTGCATCTTGCGGTATGTTGGGATGAAGCGGCCGGGCTAACCTTACATGACATCGTTCATGAGACTTGCTCCACGCTGACATGCAACTTGTATTGCATAAGTGGCTTTGCGGGTGCCTGTTTCTCCTAGCATAGTTAAGATCCAATTTACAACGGGTGATCAACAATGCTAGTATCAATGTTGTGGTTCTTGTTCGTAAGTTAGAACGACACTTATTGAAAGCCCCAAACCACGTAAAATATGCAAAGAAAGTAGAGGCGCCTAACTTTGTTTTTTGGGTGTGCGTGATGTGATATGGCCATGATTGTGATTATATTTGATGTATGCAATGTTCCTTATTGTAAGTCGGCAACCCGTGAGCCATATGGTTGTCTTTAATTTATGTTAAGACCCGTGTGTCTATTCAAAGTAGTTGTAATAGTTGAAACCGGTGGACGACAACCATGGAGAAGCGTCATTGACCTTGATGCAATGCCGGTGATGATGGAGATCATGTTCGTGCTTGAAGATGGAGATCGGAGGCACAAAGAAGAAAGGCCATATCATATCACATATATATTGAATTGCATGTGATGTTAATCCTTTATGCATCTTGTATTGCTTAGTAGACGATGGTAGCATTATAAGATGATCCCTCATGCACATCAATTTCAAATCATAAAGTGTTCACCCTTAGTTAGCACCGTTGCTAAAAGCTTGTTGTTTCGAAGCACCACGTGATGATCGGGTGTGTTAGATTCTGCAAGTGTATACAACGTGAGCAAGATTTGCTCATGCGAAACTAAGGTTTGATCTTGACGAGCCTAGCATGTACGCACATGGTCTCGAACACGGATCACCGAAAGGTAAAGCATGAATCATATAGTAGATGTGATGAACATGTCGATTGTTCGCCATTGAAACTATGTCAACTCTCGTGATGATCGGTGTTGATGGTGGATTTGGTTCGTGATCACTAAAACAATGTGAGGGATATTGTTTTGAGTGGGAGTTCACCTAGTTTAATTTTATTATTAATTTGAACTCAATTTGTCATAAACTTAGTCTAAACTATTACAAATATGTTGTAGATCAATGGCAGCCCCTACCATCAATTTTAATGCTCCTAGAGAAAGAAAAGTTGAAAACAATGGAAGCAACTTCATGGATTGGTTCCGCAATTTGAGGATTGTCCTCACACTAGTAATTTGACCTATGTCTGGATGCACCGGGTGACCCACTGCAGCCAATGCTTCCGATGAAGTAAAGAATGTTTACCTCGCCGGAAGAATCAAGATCCATAGTTCAAGGTGCTATCTTGTATGGTTTAGAATCGAGCTTCGTAAAAGGTTTGAGGATTCGACCCATATGATATTGTCGAGGATCTCAAATTGATTTTGAGACTCATGCGGCAATTGAAAGCTATGAGGCTTCAAAAGTTCTTTAACGCAATATGGAAGAGGGCAGCTCCATCGGAGCATGTGCTTAAGATGTCCGGCACGCAAACAAACTTCAAAGCTTGGGTATAGTGATTCCTAATGCTTTGGGGATTTACCGTGTCCTCCAATCACTACCACCAAGTTACAAGAACTTTGTGATGAACTACAACATGCGTAACATGAACAAGACGCTGCCGTAACTCTTTGCCATGTTGAAATCTGCGAAGTGGATATCAAGAAAGAGCACCAAGTGTTGTTGGTCAATAAGACCACCAAATTCAAGAAAGGCAAGTCTAAGCAAAGGGACACTTCAAGAAGGGTGGTAAGAAAGCTACCACACCGAAGAAGACCAGGGCGGACCTAAGCCGATACCGATCGCTTTTACCGCAAGGGAGAAGGTCATCGAAGCGGAATTGCCCAAAGTACTTGGATTTGAAGAACGGCAACATCAAGAAGAAAGGTATATCCGATATACATGTTATTGATGTGTATCTCACTAGTACTGTAGTAGTGCCCGGGTATTTGATATCGTTCTGTTGCTCATATTTGTAACTCAAACAGTGCCGCAGAATAAACGGAAGCTAGCGAAGAACGAGGTGACGGCGCGTGGGAAACGGATCAAAGGTTGATGTGATCGCGGTCGCACGCTACCCTTCATCTACCATCGGATTAGTTTTATACTTAAATAATTGTTATTTGGTGCCTGCGTTGAGCATGAACATTATATCGGGATCTTGTTTATTGCAGACGGTTACTTGTTTAAATCGAGAATAATGGTTGTTCTATTTATATGAGTAATATGTTTTATGCACATGCACCTTTGATAGATGGTCTATTCTTATTGAATCTCGATAGTGGAAATACACATATCAACAACATTGAGGCTAAACGCTTGAAATCAAGCGATAATACGACCTATATGTGGCAATCGTCTTGGTCACATCGGAGTGAAACGTATGAAGAAACTCCATTCGATGGACTTCTTGAATCACTTGATTTTGAATCACTTGAAAGATGCGAAGCATGTCCGATGGGAAAATGACTAAGACTCCATTTTCTGGTATGATGGAGCGAGCTACGGACTTATTGGAAATCATACATACCGATGTGTGGTCCAATGAGTGTAGCATCGTGATGGTTATCGTTATGTTCTTACATTCACAGATGACTTGAGTAGATATGGGTATATCTATTTCATGAAACATAAGTCCAAACTTTCGAGAAGTTTAAGGAGTTTCAAAGTGAGGTAGAGAATCAACGTAACAAGAAGATTAAATTTCTACGCTCGATCGTGGAGGTGAATATCTAAGTTACGAGTTTGGCGAGCATTTAAAGAAGTGCGAATACTTTCACAATTGACACACCGGGAACACCACAGCGTGATGGTGTGTCCGAACGTCAGAATCGAACTCTCTTAGATATGGTTCGCTCTATGATGTCACTTACGATTTACCGCTATCATTTTGGGGTTATGCATTAGAAACAGCCGCATTCACTTTAAATAGGGCACCGCCTAAACTGCTGAAATGACACCGTATGAATTATGGTTTGGGAAGAAACCTAAATTGTCGCTCCTTAAAGTTTGGGGATGCGAAGCCTATGTAAAGAAGTTACACGGACAAGCTTGAACCCAAAGCGAAAATGCGTCTTCATAGGATACCCAAGGAAACTATTGGGTATACCTTCTATCATAGATCCAAGGCAAAACATTCGCTGTTAAGAATGGATCCTTTCTAGAGAAGGAATTTCTCTCGAAAGAAGTGACTGAAGGAAAGTAGAACTCGACGAGGTTGTCGAACCTTCTCTCGAATTGCGAGTAGCGCAAAGACCGGAAGAAGTTCTGTGGTGCCTGCACCAATAAGAGAGGAAGCTAATGATGATGATCATGAAACTTCGGTTGAAGTTGCTACAGAGCCTCGGAGGTCAACGAGAACTCGTACCACCTGCATTGGTATGATTCCGTTATGAATGTCATGGTGGTGGACAACACCGATGACCCCGAGACATATGAGGAAGCGATGATGAGCCCAGATTCCAATAAATGGCAAGAAGCCATGAACCGAGATTGGATCCATGTACGAAAACCAAGTATGGACTTTGGTGGACTTAACGGATGGCCTAAGGTCATCGAGAACAAATGGATTTTCAAGAAGAAAAGATGCCGATGGTAATGTATCGTTTATAAAGCTCGACTTGTCGCAAAAGGGTTTCGACAAATTCAAGGAGTTGACTACGATGAGACTTTCTCACCGTAGCTTAAGCCGAGTCTGTGAGGATTATGTTAGCAATCGCTGCATATTATGATTATGAGATATGGCGATGGATGTCAAAACAAAGATTCCTCAATGGAGACATTGATGAAGAGTTGTATATGATGCAACCCAAAGGCTTTGTCGATCCTAAAGATGCTAACAAGGTATGCAAACTTCAACGGTCCATCTATGGATTGAAGCAGCATCCGGTTGGAATCAACGCTTTGATAAGGTAATCAAAAGTTTTGGTTTTATACAAACTTATGGAGAAGCTTGTATTTACAAGAAAGTGAGTGGGAGCTCTGTAGCATTCTTAATACTATATGTGGATGACATATTGTTGATTGGGAATGATGTAGACCTTCTTAATAGTGTCAAGGAATATTTGAATAATAGTTTTTCAATGAAGGATCTTGGCGAAGCAGCTTACATATTAGGTATAAAGATTTATAGAGATAGATCAAAACGCCAAATATCATTGTCACAGAGTACATATTTGGACAAAGTTCTAAAGAGATTTGGAATGGAAGAAAGCAAGAAAGGGTTCTTGCCCATGTTGCCCAATACGACCTTGAGTAAAACTCAAAGTCCGACATCGGCGTAAGATAGAGAAAGGATGAGTAAGACTCCTATGCCTCACCCATAGGATCTCTAATGTATGCCATGCTATGTACTAGACCCGACATTGCATATGTCGTTAGTTTAACTAGCAGATATCAAAGTGATCCAGAGAGTGGATCATTGGACATGATCAAAAACATCCTTAAGTACTTGAGAAGAACTAAGGATATGGTTCTTTCTTATGGAGGTGATGAACACGTTGTTAATGGTTACACCGATGTTAGTTGGAACACCGATCCGATGATTCTAAATCACAATCCGGATACGTATTTATTTTGAATGGTGCAGAAGAATGGAGGAGTGCAAAGCAAAGCGTTGTGGCGAGATCTTCAACCGAATCGGAATACATGGTCGCTTTGAGGCTTCACAAGAAGCGATATGGATGAAAGAGTTAATTAGAGCCGGTGTGGTTCCAAGTGCCTGGACCCAATGTCTATCTCATCGTGATAACATGGGCGCCATAGCCAATGCGCAAGAACCAAGGTCACACAAGAAGTCAAGCATATCAAGTCGCTTTCACGCTATTCGAGAACATATCCAGATGGGGATATAAAGATTTGCAAAGTACACACAGATCTGAATGTGGCGGATCCGTTGACTAAACCTCTCCCGAGGGCAAAACATGACCAACACCAAACTGCCATGGGTGTTCGGTATATTACCATGTAATCTAGATTAGATGACTCTAGTGCAAGTGGGAGATTGTTGGAGATATGCCCTAGAGGCAATAATAAATGTAGTTATTATTATATCTTTGTGTTTATGATAAATGTTTACATTCATGCTATAATGGTATTAACAAGGAAACATTGATACTTGTGTGATTTGTAAACTTAATTTGAAGTCCCTAGTATAGCCTCTATACTTCACTAGCTTGTTGGTTGATTAATGATTGTGGTTTCCCTATCATGAACATTGAGATGTTATCAACAACAAGATCATATCGTTAGGAGAATGATATGGTGGACATACTCCTATAGATAAGCGTAGCATAAAGATCAAGTCATTTCAATAGTTCAATTGCTATATGCTTTCTGATACATAGTAACCTAATTCCTTCACCATGAGATCATGCATATCACCTTACCGGATGGATGCTTTGATGACATCAAACACCACACCGTGAATCGGGTGGCTATAAAGGTGGCATTAAGTGTTCGGAAAGTGTTGGTTGAAACACATGGATCAAGAGTGGGATTTGTCCATCCACATGACGGATAGATATACTCTGGGCCCTCTCGGTGGAATGTCATCCAATTAGCTTGCAAGCATGTGACTTGGTCACAAGGGATCATATATCACGGGAACGAGAAAAGAGTACTTATCAGTAACGAGGTTGAACTAGGTATGCAGAGATACCGACGATCATAACCTCGGATAAGTAAACTATCGTGAGACAAAGGGAAATTGGTATCGTATGTAAGTGGTTCATTCGATCGCAAAGTAATCGTAGAAATATGTGGGAGCCATATGAATTTCCGGATTCCTCTATTGGTTATTGTTCTGAGAAGTGTCTCGATCATGTCCGCATAATTCACGAACCGTAGGGAGACACACTTAAGGATTCGACGTTGTTTGAGTAGTTATGGTATTATGAGAAAGAGACCGAATGTTGTTCGAGTCTCGGATGGGATCCGGATATCACGAGGTGATCCGGAATGGTCCGAGAATAAGATTCATATAAGGAAAGTCCCGTTTGAGTTCGGGAATGATTCCTGTTTTCATCGAATGTTCTAGAAGGTTCGGATTGTCCCAAGACCGGGGGAGGGTACATGAATTTGTCATTACTTATTGGAATGATTGCATCATGTACTAAGTGTTCTTGCTGTCCCAAATAAAGGATTAAATTGAATCCTAAAATGAAAAGTCAAATGTCCATTTGAAAGTCAAACGCCAAAACAAGAAACTGTGGGAAACAAGTAAGAGGAGTTGAACCAACTGGAGGAGGAGACTCCTCCAGCCGGCGCCACCTAGGGCCGAGTTGGGAGGGACTCCTCCTCCCTGGCGGCCAAGACCCTCCCATAAAAGGAGGGGCTCCTCCTAGAGACACACAAGTTTCACCTCTAGATCTCCTTTAGAGCCGCTTTTGGTTTAGAGCTTCTAATTGCTTTAGCCAGCGGTTTAGAGCCTTCTAATTGGTGTGTCTAATTACTAGCCACTAATAGCCTCTCTCAAAAACTCCACCATACTCGCACCGGCTTAAGGCTCATGGGATCTCCCTCTACTTAGGTACCACGCTGTGCCGGAATCGCGAGGAGAGTGCTACAACCTCCACGCTTGGAACAAGGGAGAGGAAGGTCTTCGCCGAAATCAACGTGTGACCGATCGCGAGCGCCACGGAACGCTACCGGAAGGATCGTCTACACGATCTTGAGATCAGAAAGAGTACGACTACATCACCCACGAGAATCCGCTCTCGTTAAACACTTTGGAATCTTCGAGGGTAAGTTATTCCATCGACTCGTTGCTACAATCTAGTAGATAGATCTTGGCTTGTTTGTTTGTATGCGATAGAAAATTTTTGTTTTCCATGCTACGAACCCCTACACATTTGCTATAAGCTTTTCGATACATAGTAACCTAATTCCTTTGACCATGATATCATGCTAATCACCATCACCGGATGGATGCTTTGATGACATTAAACACCAGAACGTAACTGGGTGGCTATAAAGGTGGCATTGAGTGTTCGGAAAGTATGTGTTGAGGCACATGAATCAAGAGTGGGATTTGTCCATCCATATGACTGATAGATATACTCGCCCTCTCAAAGGAAATGTCATCCAATTAGATTGCAAGCATGTGACTAGTTCACAAGGGATCACATATCACGAACGAGAAAAGAGTACTTATCGGTAACAAGGTTGAACTAGGTATGCAGAGATATCGACAATCGACGCTTGATAAGTAAACTATCGCAAGACAAAGGAAATTGGTATCATATGTAAGTGGTTCATTCGATCGCAAAGTAATCGAGAAATATGTGGAGCATGAATTTCCATTCCTCTATTGGTTATTGATCGGAGAAGAGTCTCGGTCATGTCTCAGATAATTCATGAACCGTAGGGAGACACACTTAAGGATTCAATGTTGTTTAGTAGATATGGAATGTAAGTAGGAGACCGAATGTTGTTCGACTCGAATGGGATCCGTGATATCACAAGGAGACCCGGAATGGTCCAGAGAATAAGATTCATATAAGGAAAGTCCAATTCCGGAGTTCGGGAATGATTCCGGTGTTTTCACCGGAATGATCTAGAAGGGTCTAGAAGGTTCACTGGACCGGAAGGGGAAGGGTACATGAATGTGTCATGAATAAGTGGAATGATTGCATCATGTCCTAGGTCACTTGCTTGGGCATTTGTAAGAAAGAAACTGAGCTCCAAATTGAAAGTCAAAAGGCAAGTTTGAAAAGTCAAACTAGGACAATATATCCTGGTGGAGGAAGGAAAGAATTCTTCTTTCCCTCCACCACAAATCAACAAGGAGAGGGAGTTGGGAAAGGATTCAAACTCCCCTCTCCCAAGCTGCCCTCCCTCTCATAAATAGAGGGGAGGGGGTGCCCCAAGAGACACACAACACCAGCCCCTCCCCACACCACCGCCAAGCCCGCCACCGCTTAGCGCCATCACGATCGCCGCCACCGCCCCTAGCAGCCACCTCCTCCACCTCCTCCTCCTCTCTAAACCCTAGATCAGGGAACCCTATTTCTCCACCATAACCTGCTCCGTCTTAGGCGAAGCCCTGCAGGATCTTCCCTCTACTTTCGACACCACGACGTTGTGCTACCGGAATCGCGAGGAGAGAACTACAACCTCTACTGCCTGCTGGAACAAGGGAGAGGAAGGTCTTCATCGTGTATCGAACGTGATCGATCATGAAGCTCACGAACACGGTGCCGAAGGATCGCTCACACGATCTTGACATCGGCAAGTGTACGACTACATCACCCACAATAATCTGCTCTCGTTAACCGCTTTGGAATCTTCGAGGATGAGTACTCTAATCGACTCGTTGCTACAATCTAGTAGATAGATCTTGGCTTATTTGTGTTCATGCGGTAGTTTTTTTTTTGTTTTCCATGCTATAAACCCCTACACCCACCTAGTCGGTCCTAAATCTATGGCCCATGTTCGTCCCATGGGACTGTTAATTTTGGCCCGTCCAATCAGGCTTTTCTCAGGCCGGGCCGGTCGGGCCGAGCTACCCATTCCCAAGTATGCTCTACATGGATATGTTAGTGAAAAACATAAACTATAACTGCACTAGTTGATCGCATGCTGCCACGAAATATAAAATATATGTTGAGAATACATAAATATAGATCTTATATGTTAAGGAAACACAAATATAGGTCTTATATGTGAAGAAACCACAAACAAAGTTCTCATCATCCTCGTAGTTGTTATACTTCGTCATAATGCCTTTTGATTTCAGTTTTCATAATGATGTTGAAAAAAATGTCAACCTTCGTGTCCTTGATTCAATGTCTCCCCTCCACAACCCATGCCTTACCTCACTCACTTCCCTTAAACTTCGTATTATGCTCAAGCATGTCTAAGCACCTCACGTACATGATGTTGTGCAACACTTCTGTGATAGCCAAGAACAAAAAATCTTAAATCTAAATGCAACCAATTTTACTTTCCACCACATTCCAACAAACCTTAAACCTAGCAATGGCGAATTTAGTAAAAAAAATTTGCATTCCATTATGACACTTGTTAAACAAAGAGGCAATATTATCCTCCTTGAATGTTAGACCCGAGCTTATTAAGTTCATACTTAAAACAATTTTAGCCCTGTTGCTCTACTCTTTTCCAACTTTTAGGGTTATTGGTTTTTCCAGGGTTACTTTATTTGTCCTGTTCTGAGAATGACATCTACATAACTTAAAATCCTGTAAAATGGTTTGCATGTGTGATGAGAAGGGCATATATGTTCATAATCCCATGATTTATGCGTTGTTGATTTTCTCCGATTGATTGACATCACCTATTATTTTCTCCGATTGATTGACATCACCTATTATTTTCTCCGATTGATTCCATGTTTTGCTCCGATTGATTGACACTGTCTATTATTTTCTTAACTGTTGACATTATTGGTGTTTGCTTTCTATATTTTCCCCTGACGTGATTGGGCGGTGCTGATTATCTCAATGTTTGAATGTGTTGTCGGATGACCTAAACTCTCCCAATGTTTGATGATGAAAGTGACACCATCACCAAGTCCAGTTTAATAGTAAAGATATTATTGCCATCAAATGTCACTGTATCCTTTTCATTTGATCAATCAAAATATTATTTTCATATACTAATATATAACAAACTTAGATAACTAGTTTGATCGCACACATTTTAGGGTGTCATCTATTTTCTAACCAACATAGTATTTCCGAGAAAGTATTGCAACGCAGGTACGAATGTTGGAGAATAGTTTCTGCTTTTCATGGTTATTTCTTCTTATTATATGCAGCTCTTCTTGGTAGCTTGCTCGAAAGGTGTTTTGGGTCCTTTCGTTGTACGGGAAGCGTGACCACCTCATATATACATTAGATATCATGATCGATCGTATATTATCGATCGAACAAATCATTCTACTGCTTTCATGTCCATCTAATTTTATCCCCTCTCTCGCTATCTTGCTTCTCGTTCTTCGTCATTCTTCATGTTGGATGACAGCGAATACACGAGGTCCTAACTACCAGTGAATCGATCTAGGGGCAGCCCATAGCCCCCACGCGCCCCGACAGGTCCCTCCGTGGTGTGTGGGGTTTCGGGGTCCGCAAAAGACTTGTAGGATTGTCTTGTGTATCGCACTCATCGCGATAGGTACACAGTGATGTGTTCATGTGCAAGCAATTAGTAAGTTTGTCCGTCCATGCCGCACGGTTCACCACACGTCTACACCTACCAAACTTATGTTTTAAAAAATCTTTAGGAAAACTCAAACAATGACACTAAGTAATCTCAGATTTACATTAAAAGGAACACGAAATTTTGATCAAATCGAGCAAAAATATGACCAAAAACTATTACATAATTCATAAGAAATGCCTCAAAAAATTTCGAGACTCCGCCATTTACTTGTATTTTGCAGCTTTTGGGTTCGATAGCATTTATTCCGTAGACATTTGTCCGAGCACCATCCAGAGAAACAATATTTGAGAAAAAAAAAAGTTGGTCCGGTGCCTGCCTTGCTCTTCCATGATCCTGACGCCTATGATCACATACTCCCTCCGATCCATATTACTTGTCATTAAAATGGATGTATCTAGCACTAAAACATGTCTAGATACATCTATTTTAGTGACAAGTAATATGGATCGGAGGGAGTAGTATTTTTTTTTATTGAAACAGGGGGTAAAAAGTTTTGCCCTCTGTGTGACTTCACAACAAAGAGCGAAGTACACCCTTTAGTAGAGCGGAGGGGCCATCTAAAAAAAAAAAAGAGTAGACGGAGGGTGGAGTATGTAATCACTCTCGTGGATCGGTGTGATGATGGTGTCAAATTCAGGTGTGTACACCCGCAAAAAAAAAAAATCAGGTGTGTAGGCCTCAAAATTCCAAACAGCCAATGCCAGAAGGGTGATCACGGCCAGACGCAGCTGCATGAGCAGTCCTGCTAGCGCCATGGCAAGGAGGAAACCTTGACCGTTTTCATATACGCAGCTCGAGCACCATCGGCCGGCCGCATGAGTGACCTTCTTGCAACGACAGATGCATATGCTGGATCAGAACGGGATGCGGATCCTCTTCTTTTCCGCGGGAACGTGACGTGCCCCGTGGAAACGTGGAACACAGTTGATTCTTCAGCCGTCAAAGTGGATAAGAACAGGATCATCCCGGTCTTCGGTCTGAATCTGATCCACTCAGCGCAGCCATATCGATCGATGCAACGTACCGGTTCCATTTTTCCGGCCTGCCAACTCCGATAGTCCGATCCGTGTCAGCTAGCAACGGATGCCATGGGCTACAGGGGAATACCATTCCGATTCAGAATGGACAGGGATGGGTCGAGCACACAGACACCCGTGCATTGACTTTCTTCGTCTCCTGGTCGCCGATGTTGATTTTCATTGAGTTAATAACATATTTATTCCCACAATTTGTTTGAGACGTATAAATTAATCTCACAACTTGCAAATAGAGAAACCGCAGTCTTACAACTTGTTCTGGAAGAACAAATAAGTCCCGAATCAACCTGGGGCCGACATGTGGCATTGTGATATTTGCCAAAAGAATTTGTCACCTGTGACCTAAGCGCTGATATACGTGTGGGCCCCCACCTATCAGTTTGGGACGAAATAACTAAAATGAGTAAAAACTATGGGCAGTGGAGCACTAGACCTGAAGGTGCTCCAAGCAAGCGTGAGCCACTGCTGCACATATATTTACTACCTTCGTTTTAAAATATAAGATATTTTAGGTTTGTAAAAAAATATATCTAGACTTGTTTAGTGTATAGACTCATATTAAACTTGAGTAAACACTATATACTAAAAGAAGTCTAAATACATTTGTTTTATAAACTAAAACATCTTATATTTTAAACAGAGGGAGTACGTGATATCTGAAAGAACGGCAGTATAATATAACATGAAAGCCATTCACCGTGCTAAGCTATGCATGGTTACCTAATATTTTTTTTGCTTTCATCTCTTTAAATTTGTGTTCTAAGTGCTGACTTGTGATGATGGCATTGCAGAGTGTTGAGTTATGCCGGAAAGACCTAGTCTATTGAACTCGTAAAGTCTTGGCAATTTCATTTTACATCAAGATTCTCACAAATTCAAGATAAAAGTCTATGGACCATGTTAAATCATATTATAGTGCTTCGAAGATAATAAGCCTAATTATTTATTCTATAATGTAAGAAATTAATAATTGACTTCTTTGCTTGACGTTATTGTTGGAATTTGAGGTATTTACATGTTGGGCTTTTGGCCCGGAATGAATACAAATTTTGAAATTTTTATTAAATTTAGTCTCACGTTGCTAGTGGAAAGAGAGTTGGACCACCTTAGAGTATCTCTAGTAGATATCGCATATTGGCCCCGCAAATTTTTGCGCCGATATGCGGTACCGAGGCCCAAAATTAGCCTTTTCAGATACTGTAAAACAGCCCATACCGCAAATATTTTTATCGTTTCCCGCAAACCGTACCATCTGACGTGCATATATTCATGATGGGAGGCCACTTATGCGGTAAAGCACATCCTCTTCCTCACATTCCCCACGCGCAGAAACCCGCCCGACCTCGTGCCGCCGACACCGTTTCCGCGCCGTCTGTTGCCTCCGCTCAAATTGCCACCACCCATCGTCGCATTAACCTCCCCGTACCCATGACCGGCCGATCGTGCCGCAATATCGCCGGCCGTGGCGGCGCTTCTTCGTGTCGTGGAGCGGCCGAGCTCGCGTTTTGCCGGTCTCCGCGGAGGAGGCCGCTCGTCGGCGCTATGAGGCCACGCGTGCTCGCAGAGCTCTGGCCCGCAGCCGCTCTTCATCGCTGGCTTGGGCCAGCTTCGGGCTTTTCGGCCCTGGCCGCAAGGACGTGGAGGCGGGCGGCGCCATGGCGCGCGCTTCGTCCGTGCCTCGCAGCGAGCTCCGGCTGCCACGCCCGTGCGCACCATTCCCGCCACGTGTGGCCCATGTCGTCGCCGATTCTGACGACTCCAGCGACGCGTATGGCCCACGGAGGACGACGATGTCCGTGAGGCGAAGTTCAGTTCGCTCGGGACGATCGTCTCCGATGTGTGGGAGCGTGCCAAATACTGCCGCGTCGAGCGTGACGCGGATCAGCGCGAGGTCCGTCGTGCGATGCGTGAACACCAGGTGCGACTCAGGCTTCTTCATCGTGGACAATTCTATTTAGTATTCAAATTAATTAATTTGGATTTGTCTGGATACGAACTTATCTTACTCCAATTAATTTGGATCGGAGGATGATGTTAGTTGATTCCTTCTGATACCATGATAACCCACGGATTGCTATTGTTTTACTGGGGTGCGAGTTATTAATGTTGTTTGCTACTCCCTTTAGAAATATAAGATGTTTTAGGTTTATGAAAAAGATATATTTGGACACATTTTAGTGTCTAGATTCATTTGAATCTATATAAAAAGGTGTCTAGATATATCTACTTTATAAACCTAAAATATTTTTATTAATGTTGTTTGCTACTCTCTTTAGAAATATAATATGTTTTAGGTTTAAGATGTATCTAGACATATTTTAGTGTCTAGATTCATTTGAATCTATATACTAAAAGGTGTCTAGATATATCTACTTTATAAATCTAAAACATTTTATATTTCTAAACGAAGGTAGTACTTGTTACCTCCAGCGATGCATGGCGTTCCTTATATATATTAGAAAAGCTTTCTGTCATATATCACATATATATAGGCGTGTTCTGCACTGGCGCGCACGTTGTTGTAATACCAACAGGTCGTGTGCTTCGAGTCCGAGAAGGTCCAACACATTTTAGTTAATTGGTCCCAAACTGACAGGTGGGTCCTGTATGCAGGTCAGTACTTAGTCACACCTAACAAATTAAGAATATATGCCAGGGCCTTTTTGTAAAAATTAAAATGCCACATGTCCGCCCCATTTTGCTTTTGAACCTATTTGCTCTCTCGCTACAAGTTGTGGTACTGCAATTTTTCCATTAGCAAATTGTGGGGTTAATTTGCACGTTTTTAAATAAATTGTAGGACTAAATATGTTATTAGCTTATTTTCATTGCAGCCAACATTGTTTAACTGTCTGGGATAGTTCGGCGCAATTTTACTTGTCTTTAAAATTGATGTATCTAGACATATTTTAGTGCTAGACACATCTATTTTAAAGACAAGTAATATGAATTTGAGGGGGTAAAAAAAAAAGAAGTGACCGCTCCTCAAGTAGAGTGAAGTAGTTTCCGAAAGCAAAGTTGCCTCTTCGAGTCTTCAGTCGTTTACAAAAAGGATTTATTAATTCTAACTATCGAAACAAGCTGCAAAATCAGTCTCTACTAGCTGTTCCTGACCTCGCCGAGCAAAAAAGGCTACGGTACCACTAATCTAGATCTGCAGCAAAAAAGGGTTAAAATCTACTCACTCCGGTTTAAAATATAAGATGTTTTAGTTTTGTAAAACAAATGTATCTAGACTACTTTTAGTATATAGGTTTACTTATGCTTAAAATGAATCTACACACTAAAACAAGTCTAGGTACATTCTCTTCACAAATCTAAAACATCTTATATTTTGAAACGAAGGGAGTAGTCAGTTTGTCACTTGGCCGATATGACCGCAGTTTAAAACCAAGGGGTAGATCTGCAGGTTCGCGAAACCGGCCGGCCTATCTCGCCGGTAGCGGTAGCCGTTTCCAATACTAGTTTAGCTTGTTCCGTAACATGTGTCAAACCAAGTTAGGCATAGTTTTTTAAATCATTCAGATTGTATTTCAGACGATGAGCCTCCTAGCTATTTACTTTCTAGCATCATAAACGATGTAACTCTTGTTTAAGTGGCTGTAAGTTCTTGACGCACTCTTTTTCCTTACCAGAATATCTAAGGGGACTAGAAGATTTTAATGAGACGGTTTGTATGTCTAATATATAATTGTTCAAAAAAAAAACCAAGCTCAACATGGTTTAGTTTTTGAACACCGTGGAGCAGGTTTCCGAACGGATTGCAATCATCCTTACAGAACCATCACCTGAAACGAGGAGAGATGCTTCATCAGGTGGATAGTAGTAAGAAACTAAGAACGTGTTTTGTTTAGCTGTTTACCAAAAAAAAACAATCAACGAAAAAAATATTGAACGAGACGACGCCTCACCCCCTCTGTTTGAAACAGAGACCATTTACACGTTTTGGGCTGTACTGGGAGCCGCCTAAAAGGCCTGCTTTGTAGCTCGGCATACAGAGTCAGTCTCCTCTTGTTTGTTTGGAAAAGAAAAATAAGCTGCCTCTAGTCATTGTTGTCGTGTTGTAAAAAAAAAAGTTGTCAAAAAATATTCATGGTTGTCGCCCTCCTCATCTTCCTAGTGCTTGTCATCGTGCTCGCGAGGTCCAAACCCTTGGACGGTCGAGGGGAGGCGAGTGCGATGATTCGATCTCTTTCCTCCATGGCGGCCATCCCTGTGGTCCTCCTATGCTTCTCCCGTCTCTGCCACGGCGTCAAGCGGCTCGGGACGAGGGAGTGCGCGGAGCTAGATTTCACCGGCCTCGCCCTCTACTCCGATTGCAAAACGCACTCGACTAGTTCGTCAAGGACCAGGTAAGCGCTTAATTGGCTCGCCCTTGCATCCACTCGTCATGTGACGATGGTATGATTCGCGATCTGAACTGAGCAAGATATAAGAGTGATTTTTTTTAATAACAGCAGGAGAACTGATATATTCATTGCATTAGAGGAGGTAGGTACATAGACCCGTACTTTTCGGTTAATTTGAGAAAACCAGTGAAAATCTTTACATCCACAAGAAAATCACTAGAGATAACAAATAAAAGCACACCACCGGAGCAAACGGTATCATCTTAGATGATACATCGTGTTTACGATTAGACGACTTCGATTTCATCGTAGCAGCGCCAGTGTCGCTCCAAACATATAGCATTGAAAAAGCTGCCATGAGCTTGTTCGTCTACTTCAACGCCACCGGAGAGAAAAGACATATGCAAAGAAAAGCGGGCATGTGCCGCTCTATTATCAAGAGGACAATAAAACATGACTCGTTTGACGCCACCCGAATGTCAAGAATGCTCTTGCCATCGATGGCAAGACACCAGCACTGCAACTCCACCAATAACATGCCGTCGATGATGTCATGCCAACATCTCGACCCCAAACCAGGTGCTCCCTCCAAAAGATCTTGTTTTTGAGGTGATGCTTCATCGAAGTATCAACATGGAGGATGCTGACAGATCTCAGTTTTCACCGGAAAACAAGATGCGAGAATGGGATAGGTGTCGGATCTCCTCGATTACGCCTTCAACATGGCGAACAACACCCACAAGCGTTTGTTGTCACCCGCATCAACGAAGTCAAGCAAGATTTACATCCAGAGAGCCAAACACACCTCGCCGAGAACAAAGTGCCCGGCCTCATCAAAAAAAAAAAAAAACCCGGCTGTCACCTGCCTGGCACGAGCACCATCGGCCGCATGACATGAGCGCATCTGCGCATGTGTAGCTTGTTGCAACGAAGAGCGCGGATCCATGAATCAGCACATAAGACGTGCATATGTTGGATCTGAACGGGATGCCGATCCTCTTCTTTCCCGTGGAAATGTGGAACACCGTTGATTTTTCAGCGGTCAGTCAAGATGCATAAAAACAGGACCTTCCCGGTCTTTGGTCTGAATCTGATCCACTCAGCGTAGCCGTATCCATCGATCCAACGTATCGGTTCCATTTTATCGTCAGGCCGGTCCCTGTCAGCTAGCAACGGATGCCATCACCTTTAGGGCAATATACCATTCCTCTCTAATCCTGTTCCAGGGATCATCCAGCACGGACACCCGGTGCATTGACTTGCTCCCTCGTCTCGTCGCCGGTGTTGATTTTCAGCCGCCTCTATTCAACGTCGCCTTAACTGTCTCGGATGGTTCGGCACAATCTATCAGATAGTACCTTGTTTTCAGCTTTGCTCGGTAATCAGGGTCCGCCATTGGTGATCACACAAGATCCTGAAGCTCCTCAGTTCACAAAGGGATTAGTTCTGGATAACAGAAACAAGCTGCTGCAAAACAACCAGCCTCCGCTATCTGTTCCTGACCTCGCCGAGCAAACAAAGACAGCAGCACTAGTCTAATGTCAGTTTATCACTTTGGCTGACATGATGGCTGCGTTTCAAAACCGAAACCACTGTCCAATGCGTAGATCTCCCGAAACCCAGAAACCCGCGTGCGCCTCTCGCCGCTGGCCGTCTCTAGTGCTTGCTTAACTCGTCGAGTAACATGCGTCAAGCCAAAGCGCAACTTGCTTTAGTTTTTAATTGCAACCATCCTTACAGAACAATCACCTGAGACGAGGAGAGATAGTTCATGTGGACCGTAAAAGATCATGTTTTGTCTAGTTGTTTACCAAAAAAAAAAGGAAAATTTGTTACAGGACATCGTTATTTTCTAGCGTTTGCCAAAACACACCGTGCAATTATATCTTTTGTCAGTTATTATTACAGTTTTGCGGCTTGCCAGAACACCACACGACTAAAAAGAGAAAGTTTGACACATTTTCTTCAAACCCAACCATAGCATGATCACTCGGGCAAAGGTGAAAAAACTTCCCCTTTTTAACCGTGCGCGTGTTTTGGCAAATATGCCACAAAATTATAATGGTACCTGGTAAAAACACAATCGGACATTGTGTTTTAGCAAATGATAGAAAATAACGTCCTATAGCAAATATTTCCCAAAAAAAATAAAAAAAGCGACACCCTCCCCCTCGGTTATTTCAAACAGAGCCCATTTGGACGTTTTGGTCCGTACAGGGAGCCAGCAAAAAGACATGCTTTGTAGCTTGGCATTCAGAGTCTCTTTTTGTTTGGAAAAGAAAATATGTTGCTTCTAGTCATCATTGTGGTCCTCCTCTTCCCGGTCCTCGTCGTGCTTGCGATCTCCAAACCCTTGGACGGTTGAGGGAGGCGAGTTGGGGGAGAGTTAGATGATTCAATCTCTTTCCTCCACGGCGGCCATCGTCGTGGTCTTGATCTACTTCTCCGGCCTCTCCCGTGGCGCGAAGCGGCTTGGGATGAGGGGGTGTGGGGACCTGGGGTTCACATGCCTCACCCTCTGCTTCGACTGCAACACGCTCGACGAGTTCGTCAAGGACTAGGTAAGCACGTTGACAGGCACAAGCCTGACAAACAAGCAAAACTATAGAGCTAGGCTCAAGAATAGAGGATGGATTCAGATTGTGGAGTCTATTATAGTAGAATTCTAGGATTACAAAGGAAAGGTAGAGCCGATCCTCAATAGAGGTGGCTAGGGTTCTCCCTCTGAATCAGGGGCTAAATAGAAGAAAGTAGAGCTACCTGACAAACAAGTGGGCAGTTGGTGTTGTGTAACACCCTCAGAATCGGACCTATGCAAGTTTGGGCAAAATTCACCAAACCCGCATAGAAACGATTCAAAGGTGCCCACCAGGCACTTTCGTGCGGGTGGAAAACGAAGTAATAACATTACACAACAGTCCTCGATGGGACCCACAGAACAGATATATATAACAGCGACTCAAAGAGTCAAGAATACAGATATATTATACCAAGATCCAAATCACCTTGAAACGATAGGGCGTCCAGCTACGGACAAGATGCAAATGGGGCTAAGAGCCCTGAAGAATAACCAATGGCGTCCATAACCTGCCAGGCCAAGCGGAAGGGTAACCACCTAACGGCGTCGATCTCAAACCCTTAACAAAGGGGTGCCGAAAAGGCAAAGCGTAAAACAAAGAAGGAGCGTCGATCGAGGCGATTACGGCGAGGCTAGAATTGGCGGTCGCCTACATAGGTATAATGGTGGTGGCGGCGGCATGCACTAAACAACCTATAGAGACTCGATACAATGGCGGATATCGAGAGAGGATAAGAATGACCTAACCGGTTCAACACGAAGCTAGCACCAAACAAACCCATCCTGGTGTTTCCCTCGAGACCAAACGAGGAAGTCAACCGAGGAACTCACAGGTTGGCGTTTTATTCGATTATAGTTGCAGCAATTACTAGTCGTATAGATAATCGTCACGATAACATAAGCGATGGGCACTTTTAGTTAACCATTCAGTTATAGTTGCAACAATTACTAATCGACATCTGAGATAGCATGAGATAAACCCAAAACCCAAAGTGGTTGGTACTTTTATTCAGCCAATTCGTTGTAGTTGCAATACTTACTAGTCAGTACATTTGTCGGCGACAACCAAACAAGCAATTGTGGGCGTATTAATTAGCCATTCCATTATAGTGAAGCGATTACTAGTCATTATAAGTCAAATTTAGAGCAAGAACTTTAGTTATGCTTGTCTATGATCGAGATATCGTGCTCCAAGTCGTCCATAACATGCGGACACGGCTTTCGTAAAGTTTTACCGGCGGGGTGCACCAATAGCAACACACGCCGATCAACCTCGGAAAAACCAAATCAAAACCCAACGAGGCTTTCACGACTGAACAATCACAGTTGAAATATTTCAGGGGCCACCCTTAAGTAGAACCCATAGGAGTAAGCAAGCTCGAGGGCCTCAAGGTTTGGCGGGGCGGTGTGAACGAGGAACCCCAAAGCGGAGCTTGTTGACACCATGGAATCGTGGTCCGATCCTAACAGATGCGATGTGCAACCTCGCAATCGTAAATAAAGCGGTAAAACATGGCATAAGTACAGGATCGTAAATAAAACCTCAAACTAGTTTGTGGCCCCAAGAAATAAGAATGAATCAAGCTCTGGCTCAGGGGGGTCCCATATACCTCCCGGATGTGGATAGCGCGCAAAATCAAGGAACAGGTATCAAGTACTCGGGGTCTTACGGGACACAAGTGGGCGTTCGGAAACCAAATATTATCTATCACCCACCGATGCCTCTGCTTATTCAATTTTTAGTTGTTAAACAGAAAGTAAAGTGACGATAAGTAAAACTAGAATCATCTCCAACATCAACATGCGGCAATACATCAACAACTGTGGCATAGACAACACGCGACAACACTTGAGCAAGCGACTACGACACGCAAGTCCAACTAGCTACCAAACAACAGGTAATAGGATGTGTCCAAGGCAATATACGGCTGCAGGGGATATCAAAGGGTACGAAAACTAGAGCATCGCAACACAGATAGCAATAGATCAACAGGAGGGAATAAAGACTATAAAATTAAGATAGGTAGAAAGGGGGAGATGCTCGCCTGAAAACATTGTCGAAAGGTTCATCCGAAGACCGGGGCGAAGCTCACATCGACTCAACGGCCTTATCCGCGAAGAAGCAAAACACTAGAAGAAACACCGGATGCACTATTTAATACAACGGCAGAAGATCGGCATGATGCATGTATGATGTATGGCATGGCAAGGTGCGATGCAATTAGGTCATATTAAGCGGAACCGGGGTTCCGGCAATTAATTAGGTGGTTCAAGTTGTTTAAACCCCCGCATATTAAATGTTGTTTAGCAAGTCAACAGGCGGAACCGGTTCTCTACACATGTTTAGATGAGGCCAATATGAGACTAGTTTTGCCCGCATATGGGCCCCATATTTAATTATGAGGTGAATCGGCATAAGGCCCCCAAACCACAGATATGCATGCGAGATGACAATTAAATATGCAACAAGTTGTTATTATGTTATAAAATAGGGTTCTCGGATAAGAGTCACACTTTAGGGTTCTCGACGATCTTGGGGGTTCCGGGGTTCGGGGTTGGACAGGTCCAGGGTCCGGTCTCGGGGTCCAGGGTTCGACGGAAGCGTGCTCGGACTCCGGGGGTTAGGGTCTTGTCGCAACCGGGAAGCAGGGCTTGGGGTCATGGCGACGGTCCTGGCGTCCTTGATGGAGAACTCAGGGTTCCGGGGTTCGCGGTTTCTTGTCGACGGTCTTGGCGATAGGGGCGAACTTGGTCGATGGTCCTCGGGGATCCGGCGCCGGTGGCCTTGGATAGACCTTCGGGTCTCGTATAGTGCCAGTCTTGTCAACGAGGAGGTCTTGTCGAGGTGGGTATTGTCGTGGCACTCGGGACTGCACCGGAGATCTTGTCGGTGGATCTTCGAGTAGTGCCATACTCATCTTCGGAGCCTCTTCATAGGAGATGAGCAACTGCATTTGCAACCCACACCTAAGCTGCAGGAGGCCATGGTAGAAGCAGGGCCCATCCATCCGACAGGAGACAAGCTGCAGGAGGCGCTTGGGGGCAGCGGCGGGCAGAACGGCCGGGAGCGGGTCCGTCAGGCAGAGGCGGCGAGGGACGCGGCAGGCCGGGGGCGAGGCGGCGTAGCGGAGCGGCCACAGACGCTGAGCAGCGGGCGACGCAGGCGGGCAGACCGCCGTGAAGGGCGGCTCCGGGCGAAGCCGCTTGGGTAGAGGAGGGCTTGGGCGAGGGATGCGGGCGGCTCGGTGCAGGCGCGCGGCGGCGTAGGCCCAGCGCGGTGGCGGGCGGCGGAGGGCAGCGGAGGCGGAGTTCTTGCAGCGAGCTTGACGGGTTCCGGAGGCGGTGGTGGAGCGGAGGAGGTGGCGGGCGGCGGGATGCGATGAGGCGGGCGGCGGTGAGGGGCTCGAGCGTGGCGGTGGCTGGGCCTTGAGCGGGAGGCGGGCGCAGCAGAGAGAGGTGGGGCAGCGGAGGTTGGTGGAGGCGCGCGCGAGGGCTTGCGGCGGGATGCGGGGTGGCCGGGGATGCGAGGAGGGAGAAAGGGACGACGGGGACGGTCAGCGAGCGGCGGAGGTCGCCACAGGAGAGGAGGCGGGGCTAGCGCGTGGTGGGGGGGGGACGCTGCGGGGGAGAGAGAGAGAAGGCGCTGCGGGGCCGGTGTGGGGCCAGCGGGTGGTGGGCTGTCGGTTGGGGAGGCAGTGTGGCGTGTGAGTGCGTGCGTGCGTGAGTGGTATGCTGGGTGGGGGTTTGACTGGTGGGGAGAGGGGGTGAGAGGAGAGAGAGATGGCCACGTGGCAGGTTTAGATTGGTCAGGGGAGAGGGGGTAGCTGAGGTGGCGTGCAGGGATAGGAGGGAGTGAGGTGGAGAGGGGGCTGGGGTAGATTAGTTGGTGGGTTTAGAAAAAGGGGCGGACCGATTATTATTCCTGGGGGTGGTCGTTCGGGTCAAGTTGGCCCGTTCGACTGCCCCCGCTAAAATTAATAAAAACTGTTATTTGTTTTAAACGGGCCGCATGCAAACCGATAGCGCCAAAATAAAATATTCGGGACCCGTGTTCGTGTTTGAATAAGATGGGCGTTTGGAAAACAAATCGGGTTTTCGAAATAGTTTTGGCAAACAATGCATGATGATGACGATGCAATGCACAAATTCAACGCGATTTTCTAGTTGTGGTTTTGCGGGATGCCACAATTGACACCACTAACAAAGGATCTCGCTCGAGATCCGCCTCATGGTACCGAAGGAAGGTCGGCGATCTGCGTCTTCTCGCTCGATGTAGATCCTCGCGACACCACTAACAAGGGGTCGTTGTCCTCGTCAAGAGAACACTCCGGATAAACAACGGGCGGTTAAAGGTAAGGTCACCTCTAACTTCCATGGAAGGTAAAATTGCATCGATCCACCATTCAATGTACATAAGCGAATGATAAGAGTAGTGGTATGGTCGCGACTCCATCCCGCACTCAAAGCATTACTATGTGCGAATAGAGATTATGCAACCAACCCTGATTCGGATCAAGATCTCGACGGCGAGGTTCGGATCAAGGGATGCGCACGCATCGGATCCGATGTAGATGATGTCGTCGCGTCGGAAACACGGAAGGAACAAACAAGGAATACATGATGGTAACACCGTGACGGATTCATCAGCAGCTTGAACACCGGATGGTAGAACACCGTTACCAAAGAGGAAGCGAAACCTAAAAGGTACGGAAACCCAACCACGAGAATTCACGGACTCGAAGCAAGAGAAGAGAGCGGATTCAAAACACGAGATAAGAGGAGAATAGCGAGGGGTAGTAAAATCAGACCTAATCGTAACTATCCAACCGATTTTTCAAAATAGTTTTGACACTCTACTTCCGTTAGCTAGGTTATCCTACAGTGGACTTGTGGGTATCGCTGCCGAGCTCGATACCACTCAGTAACACCCTCATAATCGGACCTATGCAAGTTTGGGCAAAATTCACCAAACCCATAGAAACGATTCAAAAGGTGCTCACCAGCACTTTCGTGGGTGGAAAACGAAGTAATAACATTACACAACAGTCCTCGATGGGACCCACGAGCAGATATATATATGACTCAAAGAGTCAAGAATACAGATATATTATACCAAGATCCAAATCACCTTGAAAGCGATAGGGCGTCGACAATACGGACAAGATGCAAATGGGGCTAAGAGCCCGAAGAATAACCAATGGCGCCCATAACCTGCCCGAGCCAAGCGGAAGGGTAACCACCTAACGCGTCGATCTCGAAACCTGCTTAACAAAGGGGTGCCGACAAAAGGGCAAAGCAGAAAACAAAGAAGGAGCGTCGATCGAGGCCAAGACACTACGAGGCTAGAATTGGGTCCTCGCCTACATAGGTATGGTGGGTGGCGGCGGCAACATGCACTAAACAACCTATAGAGACTCGATACAACTGGCGGATATCAGAGAGGGATAAGAATGACCTAACCGGGTTCAACCTGAAGCTAGCACCAAACAAACCCATCCTGGTGTTTCCCCCTCGAGACCAAACGAGGAAGTCAACCGAGGAACTCACACAGTTGGCAGTTTTACTTATTCAGTTATAGTTGCAGCAATTACTAGTCAGGTATAGATAATCGTCCTGATAACATAAGCAGTGGGCACTTTTAGTTAACCATTCAGTTATAGTTGCAACAATTACTAATCAGATACAGATAGCATGAGATAAACCCAAAACCCAGCAGTGGTTGGTACTTTTATTCAGCCAATTCGTTGTAGTTGCAATACTTACTAGTCAGATACATTTGTCGCAAGCGACAACCAAACAAGCAATTGTGGGCAGTATTAATTAGCCATTCCATTATAGTGAAGCTGATTACTAGTCATTATAAGTCAAATTTAGAGCAGTAAACTTTAGTTATGCTTGTCTATGATCGAGATACTGTGCTCCAAGTCGTCCATAACCGCGGACACGGCTTTCAAAGTTTTACCGGGGGTGCACCAATAGCAACACACGCCGATCAACCTCGGAAAAACCAAATCAAAACCCACGAGGCTTTCACGATGAACAATCACAGATTCAGAAATATTTCAGGGGCCACCTTTAGAACCCATAGCGAGTAAGCAAGCTCGAGACGGCCTCAAGGTTTAAGGACGGGTCTGTGAACGATGGAACCCCAAACGGAGCTTGTCGACACCGCGGAATCGTGGTCCGATCCTAACAAGATAAAGCAAGTGCACTCGCACAATCGTAAATAAAGCGGTAAAACATGGCATAAGTACAGGATCGTAAATAAAACCTCAAACTAGTTTGTGGCCCCAAGAAATAAGAATGAATCAAGCTCGGCTCGGGGTCCCATATACCTCCCGGATGTGGATAGCGCAAAATCAAGGAACAGTATCAAGTACTCGGGGTCTTACGGGACACAAGTGGGCGTTCGAAACCAAATATTATCTATCACCCACCGATGCCTCTCGCTTATTCAATTTTAGTTGTTAAACGAAGTAAAGTGACGATAAGTAAAACTAGAATCATCTCCAACATCAACATGCGGCAATACATCAACAAGCGTGGCATAGACAACACGCGACAACACTTGAGCAAGCGACTACACGCAAGTCCAACTAGCTACCAAACAACAGTAATAGGATGTGTCCAAGGCAATATACTGCAGGGGATATCAAAGGGTACGAAAACTAGAGCATCGCAACACAGATAGCAATAGATCAACAGGAGGGAATAAAGACTATAAAATTAAGATAGGTAGAAAGGGGGAGATGCTCGCCTGAAAACATTGTCGAAAGGTTCATCCGAAGACCGGGGCGAAGCTCACATCGACTCAACGGCCTTATCCGCGAAGAAGCAAAACACTAGAAGAAACACCGGATGCACTATTTAATACAACGGCAGAAGATCGGCATGATGCATGTATGATGTATGGCATGGCAAGGTGCGATGCAATTAGGTCATATTAAGCGGAACCGGGGTTCCGGCAATTAATTAGGTGGTTCAAGTTGTTTAAACCCCCGCATATTAAATGTTGTTTAGCAAGTCAACAGGCGGAACCGGTTCTCTACACATGTTTAGATGAGGCCAATATGAGACTAGTTTTGCCCGCATATGGGCCCCATATTTAATTATGAGGTGAATCGGCATAAGGCCCCCAAACCACAGATATGCATGCGAGATGACAATTAAATATGCAACAAGTTGTTATTATGTTATAAAATAGGGTTCTCGGATAAGAGTCACACTTTAGGGTTCTCGACGATCTTGGGGGTTCCGGGGTTCGGGTTGACAGGTCTGTGGTCCGGTCTCGGGTCCGTGGTTCGACGAGCGTGCTCGGACTCCGGGGGTTAGGGTCTTGTCGCAACCGGGAAGCAGGGCTTGGGGTCATGGCGACGGTCCTGGCGTCCTTGATGGAGAACTCAGGGTTCCGGGGTTCGCGGTTTCTTGTCGACGGTCTTGGCGATAGGGGCGAACTTGGTCGATGGTCCTCGGGGATCCGGCGCCGGTGGCCTTGGATAGACCTTCGGGTCTCGTATAGTGCCAGTCTTGTCAACGAGGAGGTCTTGTCGAGGTGGGTATTGTCGTGGCACTCGGGACTGCACCGGAGATCTTGTCGGTGGATCTTCGAGTAGTGCCATACTCATCTTCGGAGCCTCTTCATAGGAGATGAGCAACTGCATTTGCAACCCACACCTAAGCTGCAGGAGGCCATGGTAGAAGCAGGGCCCATCCATCCGGACAGAGACAAGCTGTGAGGAGGCGCTTGGGGCAGCGAGGCGGGCGCGGGCAGCAGGCCAGCGGCCAGGCAGGCGGCTTAGCCAGGCGGCAATGCAGGCAGCGGCAGCGGAACGGCGAGCGGCGAAGCAGACCGCCGTGATTTGGCGGCTCCGGCGGCCGCTGCTGGGTAGAGGAGGGCTTGGCAGCGAGATCTCGGGCGGCGCGGCTCGGCGCTGGCGGCGAAGTGTGCGGCGCCGTGGCCGCGATCGCGGCAGGCAGCGGAGGGACGCGGAGAGGCGGCTCCCAGCGAGCTTCAGACGGGTTCCGGGAGGCGGGGTGGTGGAGCGGCGGAGGAGGTGAGCGGGGGCGGCCGGGGATGCGATGAGGGGCGGCGAGGAGGGCTCGGCGTGGCGGTGGGCGGGCTGGCGGAGGCGAGGCGCGGCCGAGAGAGGAGTGGGGCGGGCGGAGGTTGGTGGAGGCGCGAAGCGAGGGCGAGCGGGATGCGGGGTGGCCGGGGATGCGAGGAGGGAGAAAGGGACGACGGGGCAGTCGCGGGCGGCGGAGGTCGCCAAGGAGGAGGCTGGGCTAGCGCGTGGTGGGGTGAGGACGCTGCGGGGAGAGAGAAGGCGCTGCGGGGCCGGGGTGGGGCCAGCGGGTGGTGGGGCTGTCGGTTGGGGAGGGCAGTGTGGCGTGTGAGTGCGTGCGTGCGTGAGTGGTGTGCTGGGTGGGGGTTTGACTGGTGGGGAGAGGGGGTGAGAGGAGAGAGAGATGGCCACGTGGCAGGTTTAGATTGGTCAGGGGAGAGGGGGTAGCTGAGGTGGCGTGCAGGGATAGGAGGGAGTGAGGTGGAGAGGGGGCTGGGGTAGATTAGTTGGTGGGTTTAGAAAAAGGGGCGGACCGATTATTATTCCTGGGGGTGGTCGTTCGGGTCAAGTTGGCCCGTTCGACTGCCCCCGCTAAAATTAATAAAAACTGTTATTTGTTTTAAACGGGCCGTGCGCAAACCGATAGCGGCCAAAATAAAATATTCCGGGGACCCGGTGTTCGGTGTTTGAATAAGATGGGGCGTTTGGAAAACAAATCGGGGTTTTCGAAATAGTTTTGGCAAACAATGCATGATGATGACGATGCAATGCACAAATTCAACGCGATTTTCTAGTAGTGGTTTTGCGGGATGCCACATGTTGGTAAGGACATGTGTAAAGTGTCTTCTCCTCCTTGCTTGGGCGGGAGGCACAAAGCCAGAGTGTGACAACTCCTCCGCCATTAGTCTAGACTTGTCCTCAAGGCTGAAATTTAGCGAAAACCTTCTGGATGAATGATGAATCATCCCAAGTCGCTTCTGTCTCTGGTAAGTTTGTCCATTTGATCAACCATTGAACCACTAGCAATGCAATGTCACCTTGTACTCTTGGTATAAGCTTCCTTTCCAGTATAGCTTCAGGAACCAGAAGGATTGTTCCATTAGGGTTTAACAATGGAAAGTGTGCCATGGGAATTGCTTTGGGGCCCAAGTGCTTCTTCAATTGACTAACATGAAATGTGTGATGAAGTTAACATCCTTTCGGCAGCAATAGTTTGTAACAGGTATTTCCAAATTTTTCAAACACATGAAAAGGTCCACAAAATTTTGAATGTAGCTTCAAACATCTATGAATACCGAGATAGGTGTGCATGTATGGTTGAATTTTGAGATATACCATGTCTCCAATGGCAAGTTGTCTTTTTGTTCTGTTTTTGTCTGCCTGATTCTTCATTCTTTCTTGTGCTTTCACTAGGTTTTGCTTGATCTGTTGTGCTATCTGTTCAGTGTTGATAGTAGAAGTTAAGCTTGGAGCATTTTCCTCAGGTGGTAGTATCAGCTCAGCTGACTGGGGAGGTGGCTTGCCATATAAAGCTTGGAATGGTGTCATCTTCAGAGATGTGTGAAAAGATGTATCGTACCACCACTCAGCTGGGGATAACCAATGGTTCCATGTATTGGGTTGTAAGAATGCCATGCATCTGAGGTAATTCTCCAAACATTGGTTTACTCTTTCTGTTTGTCCATCTGTTTATGGATGATAGGAATTTCTCATGTGAATTTTCACTCCCATTGACTTGAATAGATCTTGCCAAAGGTGGTTGGTGAAGATTCTGTCCCTATCAGTTACTATCTGTAGGGGTTCGTAGCATGGAAAACAAAAAATTTCTATCACGTGAACACACACAAGCCAAGATCTATCTACTAGATCGTACTAACGAGTCAATAGAGTACTAACCCTCAAAGATCCAAAGCGGTTAACGAGATCAGATTCTCGTGGGTGATGTAGTCGTTCACTTGCCGATCTCAAGATCGCGTAGACGATCCTTCCGGCGCTGCGTTCTGGCAGCGCTTCCCCAGTTGTTCACACGTTCGATACTCGATAAATACCTTCCTCTCCCTTGTTCCAGCAGGTAGCGGAGGTTGTAGTTCTCCTCTTGCGATTCCGGCAGCATGATGGTGTGGTGTCGGAAGTAGAGGGAAGATCCTGCAGGGCTTCGCCTAAGTTGGAGCAGCTTATGGTGGATCTAGGATTTCCGGTAATCTAGGGTTTAGAGGGCCGGAGAGGAGGAGGCGTGGCCGGAGGCGGCTAGAGCAGCGGCGGCGACGCAGTGGCTAGGTGGGGAGGGGCTGGTGTTGTGTGTCCTTGGGGCACCCCCTCCCCTCTATTTATGAGAGGGAGGACAACTTGAGAGAGGGTACTTTGAATCCTTCCCCAACTCCCTCTCCTAGTTGGCTTGTGGTGGAGGGAAAGAAGGATTCTTTCCTTCCTCCATGAGGATACATTGTCCCAGTTTGACTTTTCAAACTTGTCTTTTGACTTTCAATTTGGAGCTTAATTTCTTTCTTACAAATGCCCAACCAAGTGACCTAGAACATGATGAAATCATTCCACTTATTCATGACACATTCATGTACCCTTCCCCTTCCGGTCCGGTGAACCTTCTAGACCCTTCTAGATCATTCCGGTGAAAACACCGGAATCATTCCCGAACTCCGGAATTGGACTTTACTTATATGAATCTTATTCTCCAGATCTCTTCATGATATCCCGGATCCCATCCGAGACTTCAAACAACATTCGGTCTCCCTACTTACATTCCATATGCACTAAACAACATCGAATCCTTAAGTGTGTCTCCCTACGGTTCGTGAATTATGCAGACATGACCGAGACTCTTCGCCGATCAATAACCAATAGAGGAATATGGAAATTCATATGGCTCCCACATATTTATACGATTACTTTGCGATCGAATGAACCACTTACATATGATACCAATTTCCCTTTGTCTCATGATAGTTTACTTATCAGAGGTCTAATCGTCGGTATCTCTGCATACCTAGTTCAACCTCGTTACCGATAAGTACTCTTTTCTCGTTATCGTGATATGTGATCCCTTGTGAGCCAGTCACATGCTTGCAAGCCAATTGTATGACATTCCACCGAGAGGGCCCAGAGTATATCTATCCGTCATATGGATGGACAAATCCCACTCTTGATCCATGTGCCTCAACACATACTTTCCGAACACTTAATGCCACCTTTATAGCCACCCAGTTACGGTGTGGTGTTTGATGTCATCAAAGAATCCATTCGGTGATGGTGATTAGCATGATCTCATGGTCGAAGGATTTAGGTTACTATGTATTTGAAAGCTTATAGCAACTGAACTATATTAAATGACTTGATCTTTATGCTACGCTTAACTATAAGAGTATGTCCATCACATCATTCTTCTAATGATGTGACCTTGTTGTTAATAACATCTCAATGTTCATGATCAGTAAACCATGATCATATATTAACCAACAAGCTAGTTTAACAAGAGGCTTTACTAGAAACTCTTACATGTTTACAAATTACACAAGTATTAATGTTTTCGGTTAATACAACTATAGCATGATGTGTAAACATTTATCATAAGCATGAAGATATGATAATAACCACTTTATTATTGCCTCTTGGGCATATCTCCAACAGTCTCCCACTTGCACTAGAGTCAATAATCTAGTTTCAAATCTTTGTGTATTCAACACCTATGGCTTTCCGGTGTTGTATGTACACGATTGCAAGTGGTCAACTGATCTTCGGATCCTACACTTTCAGGTACGTGTGTAATTGCATGTCTTTGCGTCTCTACGCATCACTCATTCTCTAATGAGATGGCTTTGTATAAATTTGGTCCTTTGGTGAGACCTTTAGTTCCTAGGGGTTAAAACATGTTTACAATATTGTTGTACAATATATCTTCATAGTATTATCCCGCTGTGAACTACACCTAGTTTGAGATAACAAACTACTTGACACAAATGCCCTCTTTTGTTGCTATAATAGCAGTCATATACTTAGCCTTTTGTTGTAGTATCTATCACAATGTCTTAACTTTGGAACTCATCCAAATCCATTATGGAACTTACTTTACATCATATTGTGCCACCCTTAGTTTAGATCGAGATAAACTTAATTTGTACTCTGTGACAAAACTAGTTTCAATGTAGTACCCTTTACAATGAACTAACAATCTATTTGTCACTTCTACAAAATAATATATTCTTAGTTCTTCCAAAAGATCATAAGAATATCCTTACTATAGTCTAATGATCATATTATGAATCATTCTGGTATATGCTCATAACATTTAGAGCATAGGACATATCTGGATTTGTACATATCACAATATGATTGAAAAATATTTTTTGTGATTTTATTCATCAAGTATCAATCAATACTTGAATCTTTGTATCACTTACCAAGTGTCGATACACTTGAATTTCGATTTAATCCTTTGTGTGTGGAAAGAACCTTTCTTGTCATTTCCATATTGAACTCATTCAATATCTCATCTATGTACATTTGGCACAACCATATTAGCGTCTCAATCTATATATATATATTGATGCCAAATATTCGGGTTTTGCCTTAGTCTTTTATCGAGATTAAATTCTTAATATGTGTTAATAAAAGATACATCATTTCCAGTCAACAATATGTCTTACACATAATGTATTATAAATATTTCTTAGCGCTCTCACTTAATTTCTTGCAAATGAAAGCATCTTCATCATCTCTGATGAATTGAAACTCTTTTAACAGTTTCATCATGGTGAAGATTCCAACTCTGCGATGCTCACGTCAACCATTGAAGTTTGCATATGCTTTTAGCATCCTTTAAATTAACAAAACCCTTTGGACTGTGTTATGCACACGTCCTAGGTAACAATTCTATTAGAAGAACTTGTTTTGTTTATTCAACTACCACATAACAAAATTATATGTAGTGGTTGCTACATTAATCCGTCTAGACTAAATATCGCTATGAAAGATCAAATCTTATCATAGTCAACCTTTGAACATTGTTGTGAACTATTTCCTAACATGTCGACTATTTCATAGATGTGAAACATCCATGTCTATTTTTTTATAGATCCAAACACGACTGTAAGGTCTTACACCTTTCCAGAGGGTCATTCAAGTTCAAAGCTTGATTTCTCGTGTATGGAACTATCACGGATTTTATGGCTTCAAGCCATTTGACGGAGTCAGGGCCCATCATCGCTTCTTTGCATGTAGTCCATTCATTATTGTTAAATAATGATTCAACCCTCAAATCTTGGTATTTGATTGTTTACCCGACCTACTTGGTTCAATATGAACTTAGACCTCCGTAACCACAACCTTTGAGGCACGTGATCCATGAGCATTGTTGCTGCCTCCAGAACACTTTTCGGCGCTGCGCAACTTTGCACATAGAGCTAAGGTTCTTTTAACCTTATCAAATTTATATTGTCCTCCACTTAACTTTTCACAATTTTTTTTTAAGAAACCTGATGTTCTAAGCGACACACACATTTGTCTTTATGGAGTAATACTCAACTGTTATTTTAAATAACATACAAAGACAGGTTCATCCGACTTTGGTTGCAAACATCTTTCTTATGCATAGCATACCAATGTTTAAGAAAGGACAACTTGGGTTTTATCCCAAACCATAACTTTATATGGTGTCATTTCAATGGATCATGATGGAGCTCTTTTCAGTGAAAAAGCAGTAGTCTCTAAAGCTTTTAATCTTTAAAATATAATGGCAGTTTAATTACACCTTTGATATAACCATGTCAAACAAGGTTTCATTGCATATCTCGATTATTCCATACTCATATGGTGTTTCGAGAAACGCAAATTCATGGAACGATTCCTCAAATCTTAGGTGTTATGCTAAACTTGTAACTCAAATATCTTCCTTTATGATCCTATCATAAATTCTTTATTTTATTGTTACATTGATTTTGCACTTCATATTGAAAGTCACTGAACTTTTCAAATGTTTCACACTTCATCCTCATTAAGTAAAATATTCATATATTCACTCAAATTTTTGGAGAAAGCATGTAAAATTGAAATCCATCGCTCTCGACTACACGTAATGGACTTCATATGTCAAATATGTACAAATTCCAATAATCTCATCATTCGTTCCCTTTTGGCCTATGAACGGAGTTTTAATTATCTTTAGGAAAGTTTCACAAGCGTCATTTGATCAAAAATCAAAAGATTCCAAAATTCCATCCACATGGAGTTTCTTCATGTTTTCTTTCCAATATAATTTAAACGGTGATGTCACTTCGTAAGTGATCTTTCAATCAATTTGTCTTTCGAAATTTTTAGCACTAGTTTTATGGATGTGATTTCTCCAACGAGATTTGTAAATCGTCCATCTTTTATGGATTACGACAATTATTTGAACAACCCTTTTGTTCTCATAATACCTGATCGAAATAACAATTATTGAAGCAAATCTTGAAGGTAAGTTTTGATTTCAACGAGCAATAACAACCCTTTATTTGTTCTCGATGAACATCATCACATATTCTTTTGCTAGTTACTTAGGATATTGTAGCTCATGAATTGTGTTGTTTTGTATGACGATTCACACCAACAAATTCAATATCCAATACTTAAGAACCACATTGTTTAACAAGCAAAGAATATAGCCATAACATGAATATCTTCTATATACATAAGCTGAACAATTCTAGTCTTTTCTCTTCTGTCAAATATTTCTTAGATTTATCTTTCAGTATTTCTTTATCCTTTCAAAAGAATCTATCAACATCAACAGTGGCGCAATCCTCATGACACATAGTCCAAAGCGTGTATAGTTAAATACCAATGTCTTTGGACTTGCACTTTGAAGTAGATCACCATCATGAAATGTTTGGTGTTCTTTCAAATTACATTTTCTTTAGTAATCTTTTAGTGTAGTAAACATTTTACCTACATCAAATATTCGTCCTTATCATGGAACTATTCATTATCAAGCTACTTTAGCTTATAACGGTGAATTGCGAGTATAATGTTGCTCTCCAAAGGCTTTTGGAGTATTAGGACGACCAGCATCTCCAGCCTTTTGTAAATTCTCATAAAATATGATAACATGACTTTAACCATATTATAGTCTATCATGTTGCAACCAAAACTTTGTTTCAGATATAACAATATCTTTCACACATGATGGTTTCTGAAAAAATTCTTTCAGCTCCCCGATAACCTTGATATTAAAACAATATTTTGAATATCAAGAATCATGGAGACAAACATGATATTTATATACTAACACTGGAATTGTTACTCTTGATTTAATACTAATTATTAAACTTCAAGAAGTAACCAGAACCTACTGAAAGTTTGCAATAGGACTTTTAAACTTTAGATTAACACATAAAAACAATACGATACCAGTCCGTGAAGTAACTATTCAGAATTCTATAGTTCTATTATCTCAATTATAACTAAGCGCAAGGTGGTAAACAAATGCCAATGACTACAACAACTATGCAAATTCACTTTGATTTAATTTATGATAAATAGTGTTCAACTTTTAATCATATTGCTATTGAACTCTCACTCAAAACAATATCCCTCACATTGTTTTAGTGATTACATGAACCAAATCCACTATACCAAGTCAGATCATCACGTGACATGATGTAGTTTCAAAGGCGAACAATCATCATGTTCATCATATCATCTATATGACTCATGCTTTACCTTTCGGTATTCTGTGTTCCGAGACCATGTCTATACATGCTAGGCTCGTCAAGATGTAACCTTAGTTTCCGCATGAGCAAATCTGGCTTGCTCCCATTGTATACACTCGCAGAATCTAACACACCCGATCATCACGTGGTGCTTCGAAACAACGAGCTTTGGAAACGGTGCCTACTAAGGATGAACACTTTATAACTTGATATTTTGTGAGAGGGATCATCTTATAATGCTACCATCGCGATCTAAGCAATCCAAGATGCATAACAGGATTAACATCACATGCAATTCATAATATGTGATATGATATGGACTTTCTTCTTGTGCTTCCGATCTCCATCTTCAATCACGAACATGATCTCCATCATCACCGGCATGGCGTCAAGGTCAATGGTGCCGCTCCATGGTTTTTGTCTACCAGCATCAACTATTACAACTACTTTGAATAATAAACACGCATGTCTTTAACGAAATTAAAAGACAACCATAAGGCTCCTGCCGGTTGTCGACTTACAGTAAGGAAGATTGCATACATCACATATAATCACAATCATGGCCATATCACATCACAGCACACCCCTACAAAACAAAGTTAGATGCCTCTAATTTTCTTTGCATGTTTTACGTGGTTTGGGGCTTTCAATAAGTGTCGTTCTAACTTACGAATAAGAACCACAACGTTGATACTAGTATTGTCAATCACCTGTTGTAAATTGAATCTTCACTATGTTGGGAGAGACAGACACCCGCAAAGACACTTATGCAATACAAGTTGCATGTCGAGCGTGGAGCAAGTCTCATGAACGATGTCATGTAAGGTTAGCCTGGGCCGCTTCTTCCCACCATCCCGCAAGATGCAAAGTACACAAGAAGCAATCGACAAAAAAATCATCAACGCCCACAATGACCATTGTGTTCTACTCGTGCAATAGATCTACATATAGACATGGCTCTGATACTACTGTAGGAGTTCGTAGCATGGAAAACAAAAAATTTCTATCGCGTGAACACACACAAGCGAAGATCTATCTACTGGATTGTAGCAACGAGTCAATAGAGTACTAACCCTCGAAGATCCAAAGCGGTTAACGAGAGTAGATTCTTGTGGGTGATGTAGTCGTTCACTTACCGATCTCAAGATCGCGTAGACGATCCTTCCGGTGTTGCATTCTGGCAGCGCTTCCATAGTCGGTCACACGTTCGGTACTCGATGAAGACCTTCCTCTCCCTTGTTCCAGCAGGCAGCGGAGGTTGTAGTTCTCTCCTCGCAATTCCGACAGCATGACGACATGGTGTCGGAAGTAGAGGCAAGATCCTGTAGGGCTTCGCCTAAGACGGAGCAGGTTATGGTGGATCTAGGGTTTCCGGCGATCTAGGGTTTAGAGGTCCGGAGAGGAGGAGGCATGTCGGCGGCGGAGCTGGGGGCAGCGGCGGTGCGACAACTAGGTGGGGAGGGGTTGGTGTTGTGTGTCCTTGGGGCACCCCCTCCCCTCTATTTATGAGAGGGAGGACAACTTGAGAGAGGGGAGTTTGAATCCTTCCCCAACTCCCTCTCCTAGTTGGCTTGTGGTGGAGGTAAATAAGGATTCTTTCCTTCCTCGACCAGGATACATTGTCCCAATTTGACTTTTCAAACTTGCCTTTTGACTTTCAATTTGGAGCTTAATTTCTTTCTTACAAATGCCCAACCAAGTGACCTAGGATATGATGAAATCGTTCCACTTATTCATGACACATTCATGTACCCTTCCCCTTCCGGCCCGGTGAACCTTCTAGACCCTCTAGATCATTCCGGTGAAAACACCGGAATCATTCCCGAACTCCGGAATTGGACTTTCCTTATATGAATCTTATTCTCCGGACCATTACGGATCTCCTCGTGATATCCTGGATCCCATCCGACACTCCGAAGAATATTTGGTCTCCCTACTTACATTCCATATCTACTAAACAACATCGAATCCTTAAGTGTGTCTCCCTACGGTTCGTGAATTATGCAGACATGACCGAGACTCTTCTCCGATCAATAACCAATAGAGGAATCTGGAAATTCATATGGCTCCCACATATTTCTACGATTATTTTGCGATCGAATGAACCACTAAAATACGATACCAATTTCCCTTTGTCTCGCGATAGTTTACTTATCCGAGGTCTGATCGTCAGTATCTCTACATACCTAGTTCAACCTCGTTACCGATAAGTACTCTTTTCTCGTTGTCGTGATATGTGATCCCTTGTGATCTAGTCACATACTTGCAATCCAATTGGATGACATTCCACCGAGAGGGCCCAGAGTATATCTATCTGTCATATGGATGGACAAATCACACTCTTGATCCATGTGCCTCAACACATACTTTCTGTAACATCCTAATTTCAGCAACCCTGATTAAATGTCCAAAAGGCAAAAATCAGGGGGGGCAAAAACTTTTCCTGCATTATGTGCTTACTTGTTTGCACGTGCTCAAGCAACTGTTTGGGTATTAGTTGTTTACTCCTCATCTCAACACTAGTTTACAAAAACTATTTTACAAAAGAGATGTCTTGGCTGATATTTCATATTCTCAAATGTTCTGGCATTTCAAAAACCTTAGCCAAGATGACTTTGACACAACCAAATAATTTACTAGTTTCTATTGCCAAAACTATGGAGACATATATATATATACTCTCTTTATGTTTTCAAGACAGAACCTTCAACTACTCTTACCTCTAGGTTTTCCAAAACCTCTTTTAAAACTTTTCTATTCCAATCTTGGTAGGAATACCAAGATGATCCTTATCTTACCTCAAAGAAAAGACCCATTTCAAAATACCCCTTCTTACCTCTAGCTAAGCTTGATGGTAACCCCAGTAGTACTTAGATGAATTGCCTTGATCTACTGATTGATGAATTGCCTTGATCTGTTGTTTGTCTTGTTTGCTTAGGAATTAGAGTGAGCTAATCTATTAGCTAATCCCTTAGGACCCAATCATTGTTTGTGATCATCAATCTCAAATAAAGCATCCAAATCTGGATCTATCCTAAGCCACCCAAGTGATCATATGATCTCATGCTTATCTCAATCCAGGGATAATCCCTCTTGATGGTTTCCAACTTAGTGGAGACCCAATCTAAACATGAATCCTATCTACTTAGTTAGTACATCAACCTCCTTCATATAATCATGAGTTTGGAACCTAGCATCCTCTTAAAATCATCTACACTTGCACTCTAGTCTAAAACCCTAAATCTGCCAAAATGGCTAAGTCTGGATTTCTTATCTGGATACCATCTTTGGAGATCTACCTTTTCCAACCTATGTGCATTATTGAGAATGTACTTGAACCATCTTGTATTACATCTTTAGTACTACCAAGGCCCACTCTTTACCTTGGCTAAGCCTTTCTAATTCCCACTTGTCCATGATGGTTTTGTAGTCAAGATAATAACCTTTTCTGCAAATCTTATCATCTTGCCTACTTTGGCAGAAGCTCACATCTATATGCCATCTCACGTTGACCAACTATTTACCTGGTTATGATCTACTAATCATGGCCTATCAATCCCCATTTCAGTTGTTTCAATTGGAGCCTTGTGCTTCCTAAACCCACATGGTTTACGAGGCTACCTGATGTATCCGTTATGGCAGCCTTATTTTCAACAAAGTTTGCCATCTCCTCTACCCACCCCAAATCCAACTAAGTCCAACTCTGGCTTCCATGATTATCTATATTACATGGTATATCCATCCATATACCCCTTGTACCTAGGTGAGCTCTGAGCTCCCTAATCCAACCATGTTTAGGTGGCATCAGAATAACCAAACCCTAGATCCTCCCACATCTAGTATCCATCCCTTTCACCACTTTTCTTCAAAACCAAGGTTGACCTTGATGCCTACATCAAGTTTACATCATCCACCTTGGATATAAGCATCCCCAAATAATTCCCATAATTATTTGGATTATTAAACTATTTAGTTTCCTCCACTTACCAAATTCTCAAAATCCTTGTCTTTAATGGCAAGTTTGATTTTATCCAAATCACCTTTCCAAATCAAGGCACATTTGATGCCTATTTATCATATCCCATCTTGCCAACTCAAAAATAAATATTTTTGAGATTCTGTATTATTTCTTTTTGCCCTTTTTTTAAATGATAGAAACAAGAAATAATTCCCTAAAAATACTTTTCCACCTCAATAAATCCCAATAAAATTCTACAATGTGTTTTATGGTATTTAGGACCATATCACCCCAATAACCGAGCTTGTACAATGTAAAAATATCATTCTTGTTTCCATAATATACTTCAGCACTTTTTGAAGAAGTGCATTTAAATGAGATTATAATCTCTAGAAAAATCCCATTTAAATCATGGAGAGATTATTTGACCTACTCCACCTACCAGTACCATTTACACACTTTGGCCAATGCAACATTTTCAACTTTCCTCACAAGCCTCCACTTAATCAATTTTGCTAGAGCAATGCAAACTTGAATCAAACAACAACCAAACCAGCCCCAAACCTTGTCAAGTACTCCTCCACAGAATACCACTCCCTCCTGGTCGACCAGCACTGTAGCATGCCCCCAAACCCCTTGTCCTTTGTGTTTGTTTATAAGAGAGACAAAGGTCATGTCCCTTCAAAGCCATATTAAAACCCTTTGCAGCAGCCTCTCTGCCTCTCCCACCCTCTCTGCTCGACCATAGGGCCACCACCACCTCCCAGAACCGCCCTTATCAACCAACCATATCCCTGTCCCACTCCTCAAGCTTCTCCATGAGCTTGTTCCACCATAGACCATCCTCTCTCAAGATAAATAGGCCAGAGGCCCCGTCCCCCATCCTTGCTCCCTCATTTCTCCCCCTGACCACCAGAGAGCCTCCCCAGAGCTCCCTCTCCTCTTCCCAGCCCTGCCCTACTCGAGAGGAGAAGGAAAAATGGCCTCTCGGCCATTGCTCAAACCTTGAGCATAGTACCTGCTCCTCTACTCCATTCTCTCTGCATGCCCTCTCCCTGAACTCCCCTTGCTCCTCTGAAGCTAATCCTGTGCTTATCTTCAACATGCAGCCACCCTGGAGGTGTCTTCATCGAATTTTGTCGCCCTTTCCTCCGGTGGCCGTCGCGGGAGAACCTCTCCGTCGAGGAAACGGTCCAAGTCGCACACCGCCAGGACCACCGTCACCGACCGCGCCCTCTCTCAGAGACTGACGATCCCTAGGTAAGCATCCCCGACGAGCTCCCGCACACATGTTGTCGGTGCTCCCACGCGAGCATCCTCGCAGTACCCAAAAACCCCCTTGGCGCCCCTAGTTGTGCTCGCCGTCGAAATCTGCCCCACCGTCGGGAAGCCTCTGGTGAGCCTCCCCGATGAGCCCGGTCTCCAGCTAGGGTTCCTCCACCGCTGCCTCGTCTCTCTAGAGAAGACAAAGCCCGGCCGTCAATCTGCACTAGATCGAACGATCGGAGGTGCCCCATACCCCTTCGCCACGGGCCCTGCTAGTAGGACAACCTCTGGGCCGGAGTCGGTCCCGCGTCGCCTGTGTGCGCCCGGAGCAGCTGGGCCAGCCTGCCTCTATGCGGCCCAACGCCATTCCTTTTCTCTTATTCTTTTATTCTAGATCTGGTAATTGTAGTTGCAGGTTTAAATCTAAAACAAATTGTAAAATGCCTCAAAATATTCAGATCTAATTTTCCCAGGCACCTGTAGGTTTTCCCCAACATGCAGACCAGGTTTTGCCTTAATTAGATAAATAAGATATATATGACAATATCAGCTACTAGGATCTATCAATATCACTAAATAGTTTCTCCAGAATTTTTTACAAATCCTTATAAAGTCAAAACAATTTCTTCTGGAAGGTATGGTTCATACCTTTCATGTCCCACTGGCCCCACCTTAGTTTTCTTCCTAGTTTGCCCCTGATAAAATATCAAAAAAGAGACTTTCTAACTTTAGAAAATTTCTAGGCCAAACCAAATTAGGTTTGGACCTAATTCCAACTCTCAGTTGACACACCTAACCATATCCTACTAAATCCAGCAGCTCATAATTTTATGAGTCTCTGTTGAAATTTGGTGAATTAAACTATTCTGTGCATGGTTTATTCACTATTAAAATCATTACAGTAGCTCTGCCACTCCAAAAATTTTGATTCTAATTTATACAGAAAGGTATTCTCAGTAACTAACATGTGTCTTTGGAATCACATCAAAAGCTTCTGTAGATAAAATATGGTGAAAAAGACAAATCCTAGCAAGTACTGACTTTGAGAATTTCTTCAGGCCATTCTGGTAATTTTTTTAAAATGAATCCAACTCCTCTTGAATCAGTCCACCAAATTCTACTTAACCACCCAAGGAAATAATTTTTGGAACTCCAGAACAGTTCTGGTGAATTATTTCCTAAAACCAGAGCTTTAATCACCATAAAATCCATTATAAATCAAGGGAAATTGATAAAATAGTGAAACCACTTTGTTGGCTTCATTTTATCAATACCTATCTGATGGTACCATTTCTATACAATAGTATCATACATATCAAGCCCTTGGTCAAAAATTTCTCCTAGTTAGTTCCTAGACTATAAATCCAAAGGGGAGCTTTTTCCCTAATGCCACCAAATCTTTTGCCAATCTTATCCACCAACCTCCAACATCTCACTGATGTATATCTTGTAATTATCCTTTACTTGCTGTATGGTTTGATGTTTGTATGCCATGTATTGATTGGTGTATTGTTTGTTTACATGTATGCTGAATAACGGCGATAATTGCGATTGTGTGACGCCAAGAAGAAGGAAGGATTGGGGTTATCTTTATTATTATTGTACTTGGTATTCTGGTTATCTAACGCCATCAAGGGACTTCTCGCTGGTCACAGGCAAGCCACCATTCCTGAACTCATATATTAACCTACTTCTGTTTATCAACTGTTTTATATCTCGTTTACGAATTGCATGATCAAAGGCATGTTTTGTTCCAAATAAAAAGACGTGAGTAACTTGGCTCCTCCAAGCTACGGATGTGTGTCCATTAGGACACCTACCCTTTTTACACCTACCTTTACCCCTTATATCGAGGATAAGATGATTAGCATCTTCCCTATTGGAAGCCCACAAATTTTCAATAATAAAACTATTTCGGGTTTTACCCTACTACAAAGTTTTCAAATTAAAACCCTTGGAAATAGGCATCATTTCCGAGTGGAAGTTTTTCTAAAAGAAGATATGAGGTGGATGAAGAGAGAGTCAAGAAAGAGAAAGAGAAGGGATGGTCTAAGCCAATGTCCGGAACAATTTTATCCGTGCAACGACATTACCCCAGACGCTGGGGCTTAACTCTTAGTTTGTGATCCTTAGCCGGGGCTTCATTTTCGCTAAAGGAGAAATCACGAAATCCGGGCTTCTGGGACCCGAACTGGTGCAACAATTGGGTCTCTCACGGACGGTGTGCTTTTAGGTAGTACGGATGGAAGATTGTCACTAGTGCTATCTCGGACTTGATGCCGAGATAGGAGACGGAAGGAAGGACCAGGGTCGTCGTACCCCATACTCCTACCGGAGAGAACAACCCAAAAGGAAAATCCGTCGTTGCTAGGGATGGACAAATGAAAAGTTTAAGTTTGATTATCCAAGCCCATCTCTACCGTTTGTAGCAGGCAGTGGTTTTATCCCGGCGGATGTATTGATTCTTGTGGGTAAAGTGCACAAACTCTGCAGAGTCTAATCTATTCGAATAGCCGTGTCCACGGACAAGGACGGTTGGAAGGGCAAGTGCTAGGAGGACCCTTCTGATAAGTTGAGATGAAATAAAGGATGTGACTTGGTCACGAGGAAAGATAAGAACAAGTTTGGTTTTGACCAGAGATGGTCGAAGACGTTTTAAAAAGGGCTTTACGACAAAACTGTTTTAAATATTTTTAACAAGGATGTTGAATGTCCAGATTTTTAAAAGGAGGCATATTTTCCAAAAAATATTTTTCAACAAAGATATAGAGATGCCATTGTAGGTTTTCTTCAGAGAACAACTTAGTGTAGAGTTATCTCGCTAGAGCCGAATATGCATTATCTTTGTTACCTTGTTTCGGTGGTTTGCGAGTAAATTCAAAGTACTCACTGGTATTGTCCCTGGCTATTTACTTGGCCAGATTGCAGATGTTAAGAAGGAACGAAGGTGTTGACGTCTATGCGAGCTTGGCCGTCTTCCCAGTCAGTTGCATGTAGGTTAAGGCATGGGCTCTGCGCTGAAGACTTCTGCTATTTGAGATGTATTCGCCATAATGGCCACTTTGTAAGTTTGTACACGTTAATATATGGATGTTGTAATGATACTAGTCGGTTATGATCATGGCTCACTGATCATGGGAATGTGAATTGTATGCATAACGGGTATTCTCGGACCGTAAATCCGGGGTGCCACAGACATGGTATCAGAGCCATCCTGACTGTAGGAGACCTTAGTTATCATGGACGTTAGACAGGACAACCCCTATTTCCGAAAACACCGACTTTCGAAAACTATTTTCTCAAAAGCTTTTCAAAGGATTTCTTATCTCACCTGCTCTGACTTAAACGACTTGAAAATTGAGTACTCTACATCTCGTCTACTTCAAATGTTCCATTTTCAAAAACAAAGACCAAATCAGAGAATATGAAGACGGAGATCCCGGAATGAAGCGACACCAAGACAAGCAAAACAAAGGAGCTACCAACGACGACAAACACTACAAGATCGCCCTACCAAAGGAGTCCTTCACCGCCCCCAAGTTGATCAAGTACGGCACCGATGACAACCAATGGCGAGACCAAAGGTCAAGACCCCTGTAGCGTCCGTACTTCGGATTAACATTCCAAAAAATAGGATTCCCCTCTTATGGCGTGTAGTCACCTTCTTAGTACCCATGGTAGGCCTGTAGGGTTCGCAGCATAGAAAACAAAAATTTTCCTACGATGTGAACTATGTACCAAGATCTATCTACTAGATACAAACAACGGGCGGATGTATATCCGTAGAGAACATACCCTTGAAGACCGAAAAATCTTAACGAGTTCAACTCGTGGTTGATGTAGACGTTCTCTTGTCGATCTCAAGATCGAGAGGAAGTCCTAGCGCCGCAAATCAGCAGCGCATCCGTGCTCGCACACACGTTCGAGGCAACGAGTAACCTCCGCCTCCTCTCTCCAGTGATGCAGCGGAAGCACAACTCTTTCTTGCCAAATATCCACCGGGAACATGTATCTCGCTAGTCCGAGACCATGGGGGATAAATTCTAGAGGGGGAGAGAGATCCTTCACGAGGAGGTGTGAGAGACAAGTGTGGAGGGGGATCCTTTTATAGGAGGAGGGGGGCACCCAAGGGGGTGGCCGCCATGGGGCTGCCCCTCCTCCATTCATGTGGGTGGACACTCCACTCACAAAATGTCCTTTAAATTCCCTCCACTCAAAAGTCCACTCAAATTCCCATTAAATTTCCACCAAATTTAATGCAAACTCTCATTAAATAAAACTGTTTTATTTTATTCAGAATTTTGTCAATTACTTTAATGACAAACATTCACAAATAACCCTTGCTAGAATTCCATTTCACATGCATAACCACTTTATGCAATTTCACCAAAACCTGTTTTATCTAGTGAAATAAATTTCGCGCTTGTTCATTCTTCGGCATGAAACTTTTGCTCCAATTGGATGTTGGTGTCTCTTAAGTGTGTCACCCTATGGTTCGTGAATAATGCGGACATGATCGAGACCCTCTCGGATCAATAATCGAAGCGGATGGAGACACATACTGACTCCCAGACATTCAACGATGACTTTCTTGTGATCGTCGGAACCTTTTACGCTAGTATCTTAATCCCTTTGTTTCACGATATATTACATGTCCGAGATTCGATCATCGGTATCTCCATACCTAGTTTGATCTCGTTACCGACATGCACTCTTTTCTCGTTCCCGTGATATAACATTCTAGTGATAAAATCACTTGCTTGCAAGCTAATCAATGTGATATCACCGAGAGGGCCCAGAGTATATCTATTCGTCATCGGGATGAACAAATTCCACTCTCGATCCATGAGCCTCAACATAACACTTTATTAGTTCTGAATCCATCTTTATAATCACTCTGTTACGGTGTGACGTTTGATGTTATCAAGAAACTCTTCCGGTGTTAGTGATTGACATGATCTCATGGTCTAAGGATTAGGATCACTTCGTAAGTTGTTATAGCAATATAAACTCAATTACTTTGATCGTAATGCTATACTTGGATGAATGTTCATCACACCATTACACTAATGTTGTGATCCCGTTATTAACAACATCCAATGTCCATGATCAGGAAACCTTGATCATCTTGTTAATCAACGAGCTAGTTTATGAGAGAGGCATAACTAGGAACTTTCTGTTTGTTTATTAAACACACTTGTATTAATGTTTCCGTATTAATACAATTATAGCATGTAAAATAAACATCTATCATATACTTGGAATACAAATAATAAACACTTTATTATTGCCTCGTGGAATATTCCTTCCTCCCACTTGCACTAGAGACAATAATCTAGTTACATAGTGATAAATCTAACACCCATTGAGTTCGTGTTGATCATGTTTTGCTCTAGGGAGAGTTTTAGTCAACGGATCTGCTACATTGAGATCCGTATGTACTTCTAAATCTTTATATCTCCATCCTTGACATGCTCGCGGATGGAGTGAAACCGGCGCTTAATATGCTTGGAATGCTTGTGAGACCTTGGTTCTTTGGCATTGGCAATGGCACCATTGTTGTCACAATAGATCACCATTGCTGTCACAATAGATCACCATTGGGTCCAACGCGTTTGCAACCACTCCTAGTTCGGATATGAACCCCTTCATCCAAACTGCTTCCTAAGCCTCTTCTGAAGCAGCAACATATTCGGCCTCCGTTGTTGATCCCGCTACCACAGGTTGTTTGGAGCTCCTCCAACTAACCGCTCCGCCATTCATGAGAAATACGTATCCGGATTGAGACTTAGAGTCATCCAGATCGGTGTCAAAGCTAGCGTCAACATAACACTTAGCAACGAGCTCTTCTTCACCTCCGTATACAAGAAACATATCATTAGTTCTTCGTAAGTACTTAAGGATATTCTTGACCGCTATCCAGTGTTTCGAACCTAGATCCGATTGGTACCTACTAGTCAAACTAATAGCATGTGCCACATCCGGTCTTGTACATAGCATGGCGTACATTATAGAGCCTATGGTCAAGCATAGGGACTTTGTCCATTATCTCTCTTTCTTCCGCCCGGGACTTTGAGTCTTACTCAATGTCTTGCCTTGCAACATAGGTAAGAACCCTTCTTACTTCCGTCCATTTTAAACTTCTTTAAAATCTTATCAAGGTATGTACTTTGATAGCCCTATTAGGCGCCTAGATCTATCTCTATAGATCTTTATGCCTAATATGTATGACGCTTCACCTAGGTCCTTCATTGAAAATTTGCTGTTTAGATAACTTTTAACACTGTTTAAAAGATCTATATCATTTCCGATCAATAATATGTCATGCACATATAATATCATAAATGCCACATTGCTCCCACTCACTTTCTTGTAAATACAAGCTTCTCCATAAGTTTGGACAAATCCAAACTCTTTGATCACCTCATCAAAGTGGAGATTCCAACTTCGTGATGCTTGCTTCAATCCATAGATGGATAACTGAAGCTTGCACACCTTGTTAGCATCCTTAGGATCGACAAAACCCTTTGGTTGTATCATATACAACTCTTCTTCAATATTACCATTGAGAAACGCGGTTTTGACATCCATCTGCCATATCTCATAATTGAAATATGCAGCAATTGCTAACATAATACTAACTGACTTTAGCATCGCTACGGGAGAGAATGTCTCATCGTAGTCAACTCCTTGAATTTGTCGAAACCCCTTTGAGACAAGTCGAGCTTTATAGACGGTCACATTACCACCAGCATCAGTTTTCCTTTTGAAAATCCATTTGTTCTCCACGACCTTTCGGTCGTGAGGTTAGTCCACCAAGTTCCAAACTTGATTTTCATACATGGATTCCATCTCGGATTTCATGGCTTTTAACCATTTGTTGGAATCTGGGCTCATCATCGCTTCTTCATACGTCGCAGGGTCATCATTTTCATCAACCATGAAATTCATGACAGGATTTCCGTCTGACTCGGGGCTGCAGCGTCTGCTTGACCTGCGAGGTTCGGTACTCTCTTCGAGTTTCATGATCATTATCATTAGTTCCCTCTTCAGCAGTGGAGCCAACTCCGAACAACTTCCCGGTTGCTACTCGCCATACTTTGAAGAGAAGGTTCAAGAACCTCTTCGAGTTCTACCTTCCGACTACTCACACCTTTCGCGAGAAACTCTTTCTCTAGAAAGGATCCATTCTTGGCAACAAAAACCTTGCCCTCGGATCTGTGATAGAAGGAATACCCAATAGTTTCCTTAGGGTATCCAATGAAGACGCATTTTTCCGTTTTGGGTTCGAGTTTATCCGGTTGAAGTTTCTTCACATAAACATCGCATCCCCAAACTTTAAGAAAAGACAGCTTAGGTTTGTTTCCAAACCACAATTCATACGGCATCTTTTCAACGGATTTAGATGGTGCCCGATTTAAAGTGAATGCAGCAGTTTCTAGTGCATAACCCCAAAATGACAACGACAAGTCCGTTAGAGACATCATAGATCGAACCATATCTAATAAAGTACGATTACGACGTTCCGACACACCATTTCGCTGCGGTGTTCCGGCAGGCGTGAGTTGTGAAACAATTCCACACTCTTTCATGTGAGTGCTAAACTCGTAACTTAGATACTCATCTCCACGGTCGGACCGTAGAAATTTGATCTTTCTATTACGATGATTTTCCACTTCATTCTGAAATTCCTTGAACTTTTCAAAGTTTTCAGACTTGTGTTTCATCAAGTAGATATAACCGTATCTACTCAAATCATCCGTGAAAGTAACAAAATAACGATATCCACCTCGCAAACACACTCATTGGACCACATACATCAGAATGTATGATTTCTAATAAATCTGTCTCCCGTTCCGTTGAACCGGAAAACAGCGTTCTAGTCATCTTGCCCATAAGGCATGGCTCACATGTATCAAATGATTCAAAATCAAGTGATTCCAAAAGTCCATCCGAATGGAGCTTCTTCATGCGTTTAACGCCAATATGACCTAGACGGCAGTGCCACATATATGCGGATATATCATCATTAAGTTTAATCCTTTTAGCATCAACATTATGAATATGTGTAACATTATCATTGAGATCTAATAGAAATAAACCATTCATCATCGGTGCATGACCATAAAAGATTTCATTCATATAAATGGAACAACCATTGTTCTCAGATTTAAATGAATAACCACTTCGCATCAAACACGATCCAGATACAATGTTCATGCTCAGTGCAGGCACCAGATAACAATTATTCAAGTTTATAACTAATCCCGACGGCAAGTGGAGAGGCAGCGTTCCGACGGCGATCACATCAATGCTTGATCCATTGCCGACACGCATCTTGACCTCACCCCTTGCTAGCGGTCGCTTGTTCCGCAGCCCCTGATTCGAGTTACAAATATTAGCAACTGAACCGGTATCAAATACCCAGGTGCTACTGCGAGCACTAGTCAAGTACACATCAATAACATGTATATCATATATACCTTTGTTTGCCTTGCCGGCCTTCTTGTGCGCAGATACTTGGGGCGATTCGCTTCGATGGCTAGTCCCCTTACAATAGTAGCACTCGGTATCAGCCTTAGGTCCAACTCCGGTTTCTTTTCAGCAGCAACAGGCTTGCCGCCTTACTTCCTTCCGTTTTCCTTCTTGTCTTTCTTGAAACCAGTGTTCCTATTGATCATCAACACTTGATGTTCCTTTTGATCTCCACTGCAGCTTTAAGCATTGGAGCTCGGGAGAGACTTCTTCATGCCTTGCATATTATAGTTCATCACGAAGCTCTTATAGCTAGGTGGCAGAGACCGCAGAACACGATGGATGCCTAAGTCAATGGGAATCGATATTCCCAAGGACACAAGATTATCGGCGTAACCCGACATCTTGAGTACATGCTCACTAACGGAGCTATGCTCTTCCATCATGCAACAAAAGAACTTTTCTGAAGCGTTGTAGCTCTCTACAGCAGCATGTGTGTCGAAAATCATTTTCAAATCACCCATTGTATCAAATGCATTGCAATTTTCGAAACGCTTTCGAAGTTCCGGCTCTAGCCCATACAATATGCCGCAATGAACTAAGTTATGGTCCTCCTGACGAGTCTGATAGACATTCTTCTCCTCGTCAGGGGCATCATCTAAAGGTGGGGGGCCTAGTGGCGCTTCTAGCACATATTGCTTTTGTGCAGCAGAGAGGAGAATCCTCAAACTCATGGCCCATTCGGTAAAGTTGCTACCGTTCGTTGCTAGTTTCTCTTTCTCCATGAACACATTGAAATTAAAAGGAGGTGGTGCCATCTACAACAAAATTTGTAAAGTTTAGACTAAGTGTATGATAGATTGAGTTCAACGAATCCATATTACGAATGAACTCCCACTCAAAAACGACATCCCTCATGCCTTTTTGGTGATTACATGATCCAAATCCACTATACCTAGTCCGATCATCACGTGAGTCGGTATAGCTTCAAAGGCGAGCATCAAATGGGCATCATATCAACTATATGACTCATGCTTAACCTTTCGGTCCGTGTTCCGAGGCCATGTCTGTACATGCTAGGCTCGCCAAGTTAGAACCTTAGTATTTGCGTGTGTAACTGTTTTACACCCGAAATATGGCCGTGGATCCAAGAACACCCGATCATCACGTGATGTCTTGGAGCGACGAATACATAATCGGTGTATACTAAAGGAAGAACACATTCTTATCTTGATATTTAAAAGAGGGATCATCTTATTATGCTAACAAAGCGCTAAACAAGCAATATAAGATGCTATCAAACATCACATGTTTATTAGTGAAATGATATGGTTCCCGCAGATGATCTCTATCATGTGCATCGTGGTATGATCACTATCATACCTATATGTGTAAATCCAAGGTCTATGGAGTTTACACGCTATGTGTGTTGTAAGAGTATCATCTCATACTTCTACTTACAACACTACCATATCATAACACTAGCCCAAAGAACAATCTAAACTAGACGCCTCTAATTTATCCATTGCAAGTTTTACGTGGCTTAGGGCTTTTGAGATAGAACCGTTCTTACCTACGAACATGAACCACAACGAGGATAACCAAATTGTTGACAACTCGCAAAATAGATATTGACTATAGTAGGAGAGCAGACACCCGCTAGCCACTTATGCAAACTAGTTGCATGTCAAGCGTGGAACAGGTCTCATGTGCGAGGACATGTAAAGTTTGTCCGGCCTTCATCCCACTATGCCACCAATATCCAAAGTTACAACAAAGGAGCAACAACATGATCATCATCGCCCACATACTCATATGTGTACTACCCGTGTAAAGTATCTACGCATAGATCCGGCTCTGATACCACTGTAGGGTTCGCAGCATAGAAAACAAAAAATTTCCTACGATGTGAACTATGTACCAAGATCTATCTACTAGATACAAACAACGGGCGGATGTATATCCGTATAGAACATACCCTTGAAGACCGACAAAGCTTAACGAGTTCAACTCGTGGTTGATGTAGACGTTCTCTTGCCGATCTCAAGATCGAGAGGAAGTCCTAGCGCCGCAAATCAGCAGCGCATCCGTGCTCGCACACACGTTCGAGGCACCGAGCAACCTCCGCCTCCTCGCTCCAGCGATGCAGCGGAATAACAACTCTTTCTTGCCGAATAGCCACCGGGAACATGTATCTCGCTAGTCCGAGACCATTGGGGATAAATTCTAGAGGGGGAGAGAGATCCTTCACGAGGAGGTGTGAGAGACAAGTGAGGAGGGGCTCCTTTTATAGGAGGAGGGGGGCACCCAAGGGGGTGGCCGCCGGCCATGGGGGCTGCCCCCTCCCCTCCTTCATTCATGTGGGTGGACACTCCACTCACAAAATGTCCTTTAAATTCCCTCCACTCAAAAGTCCACTCAAATTCCCATTAAATTTCCACCAAATTTAATGCAAACTCTCATTAAATAAAACTCTTTTATTTTATTCAGAATTTTGTCAATTACTTTAATGACAAACATTCACAAATAACCCCTTGCTAGAATTCCATTTCACATGCATAACCACTTTATGCAATTTCACCCGAAAACCTGTTTCGGTATCTAGTGAAATAAATTTCTGCGCTTGTTCATTCTTTCGGCATGAAACTTTTGCTCCAATTGGATGTCGGTGTCTCTTAAGTGTGTCACCCTATGGTTCGTGAATAATGCGGACATGATCGAGACCCCTCTCGGATCAATAATCAGAAGCGGGATCGGAGACCCATACCACTCCCACACATTCAACGATGACTTTCTTGTGATCGTGAACCTTTTACGCTAGTATCTTAATCCCTTTGTTTCACGATATATTACATGTCCGAGATTCGATCATCGGTATCTCCATACCTAGTTTGATCTCGTTCACGACATGCACTCTTTCTCGTTCCGTATAACATTCTAGTGATCAAATCACTTGCTTGCAAGCTAATCAATGTGATATCATCGAGAGGGCCCGGTATATCTATCCTTCATCGGGATGAACAAATTCCACTCTCGATCCATGAGCCTCAACATAACACTTTATTAGTTACGAATCCATCTTTATAATCACCACATTACGGTGTAACGTTTGATGTTATCAAGAAACTCTTCCGTGTTAGTGATTGACATGATCTCATGGTCTAAGGATTAGGATCACTTCGTAAGTTTTTATAGCAATATAAACTCAATGACTTTGATCGTAATGCTATACTTCGGATGAATGTTCATCACACCATTACACTAATGTTGTGATCCCGTTATTAACAACATCCAATGTCCATGATCAGGAAACCTTGATCATCTTGTTAATCAACGAGCTAGTTTATGAGAGAGGCATAACTAGGAACTTTCTGTTTTTTTATTAAACACACATGTATTAATGTTTCCGTATTAATACAATTATAGCATGTAAAATAAACATCTATCATATACTTGGAATACACATAACAAACACTTTATTATTGCCTCTCAGGGCATATTCCCTTCAAGGCCTTGTTTGCTTATCATGTGCGGGTATGATGCTTGGAATGTGTTGCTTGTCTGCCTTGGATCATCCGACCCTAAAATTTTTGACCACCTTGCTGGCGTGTCCCGATGCTAACTCCCGCAACCTCCTAACCGGAAACCTCTCCTCAGCAGGATGGCCACCTAAGAAAAACCTCGACAACCTCAAGTAAAGCCCTAAGGTGGAAAGACTGCGTCTTTCCACTCAACCCCATTAAACCCTATTGACCTGTCATCGCCAACCATAGCATTCCACCCTAGGTTTATACGTTGCTAACCCCCTCTACCATTGCGCTCGGAGAACTAACTCTGTGGCAGCATTCCCTTCTACAGCCCGAGATTTTTCTCCACCAGAAAACCCTGAGTATGGTCATGTAGATTGGAGCCCCGAAGAAAGGATGCAACCATTGCGGTAAAGAAGGACACCAAGATAGTCAGTGCTTAGGAAACTGCCCAAATTGTGGAGCTCTCCACTCCCCTGCAGATTTCCCTACCCAACTAGTCACCTGCTTCCTCTGTGAAGGTCAAGACCATGTCCCGGCCAACTGCCCCCTCTCCCTCCTGATTGGCAAGGCTCGTCAACTTCCTTGTGTCAACATTGGGAGAAAATCAAGAGAAGGACGTTCCAAGAAAGGCACCTGCTTCTCCTGTGATGAATCGGGTCACTTTAGCCGAGAGTGCCCCTAGCATGGTCTTGACAACACTTCTACCAAGACAAAAGACAAGATACCCACTACCCCCGTAAAGATCCCAAAGCAAGCCTCAGGACGATCTGATGCTAAACAAAAAAATTGTTACACCTGTGGAGACCCGGGCCACTTCGCCCGCAAATGTCCAGACAAGTACTTGATGGTCTCGAACCAAGAACCTCCCCTTCCCCCGAGAAAGCACTACCTGAGGGGAAACCTTTCACCCCAAGGCGGCGACAAGACTCTAGACGTTCCCTCGAAGTAGCCTTGGCACCCAGAAACTCGCTTATCCCCAACTTTGATAGAGTCATGTATCACCCAGAACTAGTTTTGTAAAACTCTAAGTGCCTTATCGCCCTGTGGCACAGACCTATTTTGGTAACTCTTTAAGTACCTCCGCCACCGACCGATTTGAACTCGCTAAATGTATGGATGTTATGCAAGCATGATATCCTTCTTTGCATGTTTTACCCATGACGTTGCATCAAACCAACCCGGAACGACCCCATTCCAAAGGAACTCGTTTTCGAGACCGCCAAAACTCCAATGGCATCCTCCAACCCGTCGGACCCTTACCTCGCTCAGAACTAACTACCTGGAAGCTAGTAGGCACCTTCCCGATAGACCCACCACCTCATGAAGCAGGCCCGATGACGTCAAGGAGATAGATACCTCGAAGAAAAGAGTAGCGCCATTCCCCGACATCATCCTACAACTCCCATCAAGAAAGTCGGCGACATCCCCAAGAACCCCTAGTGTCGCTCTAAGGGGAAAAGATTGCGTATTTCCCGTCCAAAATCCGATAAACCCCTGGAGTCGACCCCTAGTTAGCGTTAAGCAATGACCACCTCTCCAAGCCCAAATCATCGACCCTGCAAGAAGAACAACATTCGGCACTTCTCCAGAATCTGAAGGTACTCCACTCCAAGTTCAACTATATAGCCAACACCCCGGTGTATCAAGACCCTGCAGAGAGAAAAGTCGGCCAAGAGGCAAAAGAATAAAGAAGATTCAACTCGACGTCTCGCCTCAAGAAGGAAGTACCCCCGTCGACGTTAAACTTACCTAGACTTTTCCTAAGGGGAAAAGACTGCATATTTTCCACTCATTTCATCCAAACACCCCAAACCCGAAGCCCCTCAGCCCCAACCCGTGACTAACCACGTTGGTTCTTTGCAAAACTTATTAGCGCCTAATAATTTCCACCGCTGAAATTGTTAAGCGGATGTTATCACCCCAACCCTACTCCTCCCTAATCTCGGGACGAGATTATTTAAGGGGGAAAGGTTTGTAAAATCCCAATTTTAGCAACCCTGATTAAATGTCCAAAAGGCAAAAATCAGGGGGAACAAAAACTTTTCCTGCATTATGTGCTTACTTGTTTGCACGCGCTCAAGCAACTGTTTGGGTATTAGTTTTGTACTCCTCATCTCAACACTAGTTTACAAAAACTATTTTACAAAATAGATGTCTTGGTTGATCATTCATATTCTCAAATGTTCTGGCATTTCAAAAACCCGAGCCAAGATGACTTTGAAACAACCAAATACTTTATTAGTTTCTATTGCCAAAACTATGGAGACATATATATACTCTCTTTATGTTTTCAAGTCAAAACCTTCAACTACTCTTACCTCTAGGTTTTCCAAAACCTCTATTAAAACCTTTGTATTCCAATCTTGGTAGGAATACCAAGATGATCCTTATATTACCTCAAAGCAAAGCCCCTTTTCAAAATACCCCTTCTTACCTCTAGCTAAGCTTGATGGTAACCCCAGTAGTAGTTAGATGAATTGCCTTGATCTGCTGGTTGATGAATTGCCTTGATCTGTTGTTTGCCTTGTTTGCTTAGGAATTAGAGTGAGCTAATCTATTAGCTAATCCCTTAGGACCCAATCATTTCTTGCGATCATCAATCTCAAAGAAAGCATCCAAATCTGGATCTATCCTAAGCCACCCAAGTGATCATCTCATCTCATGCTTATCTCAATCCAGGGATAATCCCTCTTGATGGTTTCCAACTTAGTGGAGACCCAATCTAAACATGAATCCTATCTACTTAGTTAGTACATCAACCTCCTTCATATAATCATGAGTTTGGAACCTAGCATCCTCTCAAAATCATCTACACTTGCACTCTAGTCTAAAACCCTAAATCTGCCAAAATGGCTAAGTCTGGATTTCTTATCTGGATACCATCTTTGGAGATCTACCTTTTCCAACCTATGTGCATTATTGAGAATGTACTTGAACCATCTTGTAGTACATATTTATTACTACCAAGGCCCACTCTTGACCTTGGCTAAGCCTTTCTAATTCCCACTTGTCCATGATGGTTTTGTTGTCAAGATAATAACCTTTTCTGCAAATCTTATCATCTTGCCTACTTTGGAAGAAGCTCACATCTATATGCCATCTCACGTTGACAAACTATTTTCTTAGTTATGATCTAATAATCATGGCCTATCAATCCCCATTTCAGTTGTTTCAATTGGAGCCTTGTGCTTCCTAAACCCGCATGGTTTACGAGGCTACCTGATGTATCTGTTATGGCAGCCTTATTTTCAACAAAGTTTGCCATCTCCTCTACCCACCCCAAATCCAACTAAGCCCAACTCTGGCTTCCATGATCATCTATATGACATGGTCTATCCATCCATATACCCCTTGTACCTAGGTGAGCTCTGAGCTCCCTAATCCAACCTTGTTTAGGTGGCATCAGAATAACCAAACCCTAGATCCTCCCACATCTAGTGTCCACCCCTTTCACCACTTTTCTTCAAAACCAAGGTTGACCTTGATGCCTACATCAAGTTTACATCATCCACCTTGGATATAAGCATCCCCAAATAATTCCCATGATTATTAAACTATTTAGTTTCCTCCACTTACCAAATTCTCAAAATCCTTGTCTTTAATGGCAAGTTTGCTTTTCTCCAAATCACCTTGCCAACTCAAGGCACATTTTATGCCTATTTATCATATCCCATCTTTCAAACTCAAAAATAAATATTTTTGAGATTCTTTATTATTTCTTTTTGCCCTTTTTCTTAAATGGCAGAACCAAGAAATAATTCCCTAAAAATACTTTTCCACCTCAATAAATCCCAATAAAATTATAAAATGTGTGTTATTGTATTTAGGACCATATCACCCCAAAAAACAAGCTTGTCCAATGTAAAAAAATCATTCTTGTTTCCATAATCTACTTCAACACTTTTTGAAGAAGTGCATTTAAATGGGATTATAATCTCTAGAAAAATCCCATTTAAATCATGGAGATATTATTTGACCTACTCCACCTACCAGTACCATTTACATACTTTGGCCAATGCAACATTTTCAACTTTCCTCACAAGCCTCCACTTTATCAATTTTGCTAGAGCAATGCAAACTTGAATCAAACAACAACCAAACCAGCCCCAAACCTTGTCAAGTACTCCTCCACAGCATACCACACCCTCTTGGTTGACCAGCACTGTAGCATGCCCCCAAACCTCCTTGTCCTTTGTGTTTGTTTATAAGAGAGACAAAGGTCATGTCCCTTCAAAGCCATATTAAAACCCTTTGCAGCAGCCTCTCTGCCTCTCCCACCCTCTCTGCTAGACCTCAGGGCCCCCACCACCTCCCAGAACCACCCTTATCAACCAACCATAGCCCTGGCCCACTCCCCAAGCTTCTCCATGTGCTTGTTCCACCATAGACCCTCCCCTCTCAGGATAAATAGGCCAGAGGCCCCTCCCCAGTCCTTGTTCCCTCATTTCTACCGCTGACCACCAGAGAGCCTCCTCAGAGATCCCTCTCCTCTTCCCAGCCCTGTCCTGCTCGAGAGGAGAAGGAAAAATGGCCTCTCGGCCATTGCTCAAACCTTGAGCATAGTACCTGCTCCTCTACTCCATTCTCTATGCATGCCCTCTCCCTGAACTCCCCTTGCTCCTCTGAAGCTAATCCTGCGCTTATCTTCAACATGCAGCCACCCTGGAGGTGTCTTCATCGAATTTTGTCGCCCTTTCCTCCGGTGGCCGTCGCGGGAGAACCTCTCCGTCGAGGAACCGGTCCAAGCCACCCATCGCCAGGACCGCCGTCACCGACTGCGCCCTCTCCACCCTCTCTCAGAGACTGACGAGCCCTAGGTAAGCATCCCCGACGAGCTCCCGCACACACGTCGTGGGTGCTCCCACGTGGGCACCCTCCTAGTACCCAAAAAAAACCCTTGGCGCCCCTCGATGTGCTCGCCGTCGAGCTCCGCGTCTCCTCCACCGCCTCCCCACCACCGGGAAGCCTCCGGTGAGCCTCCCCGACGAGCCCGGTCTCCGGCTAGGGTTCCTCCACCGTTGTCTCGTCTCTCTGTAGAAGAAAAAGCCCGGCCGTCTATCTGCACTAGATCGAACGGCCGGAGGTGCCCCATACCCCTTCGCCACGGGCCCTGCTAGCAGGCCAACTTCTAGGCCGGAGTCGGTCCCATGTCGCCCAGATCAGCTGGGCCGGCCTGCCTCTGTGCGGCCCAGCGCCTTTCCTTTTCTCTTATTCTTTTATTCCAGATCTGGTAATTGTAGTTACAGGTTTAAATCTAAAACAAATTGTAAAATGCCTCAAAATATTCAGATCTATTTTTTCCTAGGCACCTGTAGGTTTTCCCCAACATGCAGACCAAGTTTTGCCTTAATGAGATGAATAAGATAGATATGACAAATCAGCTACTAGGATCTGTCAATATCACTAAATATTTTCACCAGAAAGTTTTACAAATCCTTTTGAAGTTAAACCAATTTGTTCTGGAAGGTATGGTTCATACCTTTCATGTCCCACTGGCCCCACCTTAGTTTGCTTCCTAGTTTGCCCCTGATAAATATATCAAAAACATAGACTTTCTACCTTTAGCAAATTTTCTAGGCCAAAAAATGAGGTTTGGACCTAATTCCAACTCTAAGTTGACACACCTAACCATATCCTACTAAATCCAGCAGATCATAATTTTATGAGTCTCTGTTGAAATTTGGTGAATTAAACTATTCTGTGCATGGTTTATTTACTATTAAAATCATTACAGTAGCTCTGCAACTCCAAAAAGGTTGATTCCAATTTCTACAGAAAGGTATTCTTAGTGCCTAACATGTTCCTTTGGAATCACATCAAAACCTTCTATAGATAAAATATGGTGAAAAGGAAAAATCCTAGCCAGTACTAAATTTGGGAATTTCTCAAGGCCATTCTGTTAATTGTTTTGAAATCAATCCAACTCCTCTTGAATCAGTCCACCAAATTCTACTTAACTACCCAAGGAAATAATTTTTGGAACTCCAGAACAGTTCTGGTGAATTATTTCCTAAAACCAGAGCTTTAATCACCATAAAATCCATTATAAATCAAGGGAAATTGATAAAATAGTGAAACCACTTTGTTGGCTTCATTTTATCAATACCTATCTGATGGTATCATTTCTATACAATAGTATCATACATATCAAGCCCTTGGTCAAAAACCTCTCCTAGTTAGTTCCTAGACGATAAATCCAAAGGGAAGCTATTTCCCTAATGCTACCAAATATTTTGCCAATCTTATCCACCAACCTCCAACATCTCACTGATGTATATCTTGTAGTTATCCGTTACTTGTTGTATGGTTTGATGTTTGTATACCATGTATTGATTGGTGTATTGTTTGTTTGCATGTATGCTCAATAACGTTGATAGTTGCGATTGTGTGACGCCGAGAAGAAGGAAGGATCAGAGTTATCTTTATTATTATTGTACTTGCTATTCTAGTTATCTAACGTCGTCAAGGGACTTCTCGCTGGTCACAGGCAAGCCACCATTCCTGAACTCTTATATTAACCTATTTCTCTTTATCAACTGTTTTATATCTCGTTTACGAATTGCATGATCAAAGGCATGTTTTGTTCCAAATAAAAAGACGTGAGTAACTTGGCTCCTCCAAGTTACGGATGTGTGTCCATTAGGACACCTACCCTTTTTACACCTACCTTTACCCCTTAGATCGAGGCTAAGATGATTAGCATCTTTCCTCTTGGAAGCCCACGGATTTTCAATAATAAAACTATTTCGGGTTTTACCCTACTACAAAGTTTTCAAATTAAAACCCTTGGAAATAGGCATCATTTCCGAGTGGAAGTTTTTCTAAAAGAACATATGAGGTGGATGAATAGAGAGTCAAGCAAGAGAAAGAGAAAGGATGTTCTAAGTCAATGTACGGAACAATTTTATCCGTGCAACCACATTACCCCAGACGCTGGGGCTTAGCTCGTAGTTTGTGATCCTTAGCCGGGGCTGATCGTACTTGCTAAAGGGGAGAAATCCCCTGAAATCCGGGCTGTCTGGGACAAGTCACTGGTGCAACAATTGGGTCTCTCGCGGATGGTATGCTTTTAGGTAGTACGGATGGAAGATTGTCACTATTGCTATCTCGCCGGACTTGATCCGGAGATAGGGTCAAGAAGGAAGGACCGTGGTCGTCAGACCCCATACACTGTAGAGAGAAGAACCCAAAAGTAAAAGCCGCCGTTTCTAGGGATGGACAAATGAAAATTTTAATTTTGATTATCCGAGCCCCTGTCTACCGTGTGTAGAAGGCCGTGGTTTATCCTAGCGGATGTATTGATTCTTGTGGGTAAAGTGCACAAACTCTGCAGAGTCTAATCTATTCGAATAGTCGTGTCCACGGACAAGGGTGGTTGGAATGGCAAGTGCTAGGAGGACCCTTTAGATAAGTTGAGATGAAATAAAGGATGTGACTTAGTCACGAGGAAAGATAAGAACAAGTTTGGTTTTGACTAGAGATGGTCGAAGACGTTTTAAAAATGGTTTTACTATAGTTTTAAATCTTTTTAACAAGGATGTGGAGATGTCCGGATTTTTAAAAGGAGGCATATTTTCCAAAAACTCTTTTTCAACAAAGATATAGAGATGCCATTGTAGGTTTTCTTCACAGAACAACTTAGTGTAGAGCTATCTCGCCACAGCCGAATATGCATTATCTTTGTTACCTTATTTCGGTGGTTTGCGAGTACATTCAAAGTACTCACCGGCATTATCCCTGGATATTTACTTGGCCACATTGCAGATGTTAAGAAGGAATGAAGGTGTTGACGTCTATGCGAGCCGTCTTCCCAGTCAGTTGCCTGAAGTTTAAGGCATGGGCTCTGCGCTGAAGACTTCCGTTATTTGTGATGTATTCGCCATAATGGCCACTTTGTAAGTTTGTACTCGTTACTACATGGATGTTGTAATGATACTAGTCGGTTATGCTCATGGCTCATTGATCATGGGAACGTGAATTGTATGCATAACGGGTATTCTCGGACCGTAAATCCGGGGTGCCACACTTTCCGAACACTCAATGCCACATTTGTAGCCACCCAGTTACGGTGTGGTGTTTGATGTCATCAAAGCAAATATTCAGTGATGGTGATTAGCATGATCTCATGGTCGAAGGATTTTGGTTACTATGTATTTGAAAGCTTATAGCAACTGAACTATATTAAATTACTTGATCTTTATGCTACGCTTAACTATAGGAGTATGTCCATCACATCATTCTTCTAATGATGTCACCTTGTTGTTAATAACATCTCAATGTACATGATCAGGAAACCATGATCATATATTAACCAACAAGCTAGTTTAACAAGAGGCTTTACTAGGGACTCTTACATATTTACAAATCACACAAGTATTAATGTTTTCGGTTAATTCAATTATAGCATGGTATATAAACATTTATCATAAGCATGAAGATATGATAATAACCACTTTATTATTACCTCTTGGGCATATCTACAACACTATCATAGTTGGTAATTAATACGTTCATTTTGTATCACTATTTTATATCATAATTTAATGTTATTCATTGATATATTTCATATTAAGAGATGATACTTATGTTATTTCATCTATTTTGCATGATTGATGACTTTTGGAGGATCAACTACCAGAGCCAGGATTCTGATGGAGAAAACGTTGTCTAGATGAAATATTTCCAAAGATCAAAAAATTCCAGAAAATATACGGGAATTTCTATTTTTCTAGAAGACGAAGGAATCCAGAAGGGGAAGTGGATATGAGCCACAAGGGGCCCACACCACCGCCTAGCGCGGGTCCCCCCTAGGCCACGCCACCAGGTGGTATGGCCACCATGGCCCACCTCTGGCATCGCTCTTCCGCGTATTTAATCCTCCTGAAACCCTAAGACTCGGGGAGCGACCACATAAAGATTCTGCCGCCTCTGCGGGGCAGAAACTACAGAGAGAGAAAGAGCTCTCCGGTAGGCATAAATTTGTCGGGGAAATTCCTTCCTGGAGAGGGCAGATCGTCGCCATCGACACCATCATCAAGCTAGACTTTATCGGGATCATCATCATCCTCACCATCATCTCCACCAGCACCATCATCACCACGCCGTACCGCTATAACAATTGGGTTGAATCTTACATAGTTCTTAGGGGAAACTTTCCCGGTGTTGATTACTTGTTGTAGTTGATGCTATTGAGTGGAACCATTGGATTATTGTTCATGTTCATATTGTTACTTATCATTATTTCATCTCTGATCTTGATCCATATGATGTCTCGTGAGTAGTTTGTTTAGTTCTTGAGGACATGGGAGAATTCATGTTGTTAGTAGTGGAATCATGTTGAAGTAATATTCGGTGGTTTGATATTTAAGTTGTGATGCTATTCTTCTAGTGGTGTCATGTGAACGTCAACTACATGATACTTCACCTTTATGGGCCTAGGGGAATGCATTGTGTATTTGGCTACTAATTGTGGGGTTGCCGGTGACAGAAACCTAAACCCCCATTAGGAAACCATGGCATAAGGGAGTGTAGGATCTCAGAGTTTAATGTTGTGGTGAGGTTTCTATTTTAATTACTTTCTTGTAGTTGCGGATGCTTGCAAGGGGTATAAACACAAGTATGTATTAGTACAAGTATGGTCAGTACATTAGCATAGGTTCACCCACACAACACTTATCCAACCAAAGAAGATTAATCAACTATACGAAGCGAAAGAACTTGACAATATTCCCATGTGTCCTCGAGAATGTTTGGTCATCTTAAGTAATACAACCATCTTGTCCTTTGCTGAAGAAAGGATAGGTCCACTTGCTGCAATTATTATTATTGTTTTTTATTTACTCGCACTTTATTTATCTGCATTACCAAAAACCCCTAAAAATCCGTTTGCTAGTATTTACAGAGAATCCTTGATCCAAACCACTTGTCAACACCTTCTGCTCCTCGTTGGGTTCGACACTCTTATTTATCAAAAGTACTACGATAAACCCCCTATACTTGTGGGTCATCAAGACTATTTTCTGGCACCGTTGCCGGGAAATGAAGTGCTATTAAAGAGTGGAACTGGTAAAAGAAATTTCTACTGTGAGTGTTGTTTTTATTTCTATCTGTTATTTTATTTCAATATGAATAACACACTTAGTTTCCTATTTTGGAAAGCTACTACCACTGCTAAGGTAGTAGATGAACCACCACCTGCTGAATTAGATCCTTTTAAAATACCTACAAAAATTGTTGATAGTGTTATGGATAACTACTATTTTGGAGATGGAACTGTCCATCCTGGTGATCATTTGCTTTTTATACATGAATTATGTGAGTTGTTCAAGTGTGCAGGTATTACAATGGATCAAGTTAAGAAAAAGCTATTCTCTTTATCATTGAAAGGCAGAGCTGAGGAATGGTATAAGCTTCTGAAGAATGGCCAATCTATTGAATGGGAGGAAATTTTACCTCTCTTTTATTCTAAATTCTATCCTCCTAGTGAGATTCATAGAGATCAAAATCAAATATAATTTTTGGCCTCGTGATGGAGAGAGTATTGCCCCAGCTTGAGGGGGATTGAAGTTACTAATGCTCAAATGTCCTATTCATGTCCCCAATAATATTATTATTAATAACTTTTATACAAGGATTTCTCTTCATGATAAGGATTTATTGAATGCTTCTTGTGATGGATCATTTACACATATGAAAGAAGAATCTAAATGGGATCTTCTCGACCGTATTCAAGAAAATACTGAAGCATGGGAGAATGATAAAGGAAGAAAGTTAGGTATAAATTATGATTATGAATGCATTAAATCATTCATGGGAACTGATGACTTTCATAATATTAGTACTATTTATGGTCTTAATTCTCAATGCATTGCAAATTGTTTTAAGGCCTTTGCCTCTTACATTGAAATTCCCAAAAAGGAATGAAACAAGTATCATGCGCCATATAAAGATATTGTTAATTGTGTTCCTGCTAGAAATATTGAAGTTTGTACTGTTGATCGTATTTTTCCTAAACCTTATATTGAGAAAATACCTTTCCCTACTAAGGTAAAGGAACATTCTATGATAGCTAGTACGGTTAACAAAAGTACAAAGAAAGCTATAGAACCTGATGAACAAATAGATGTTGAACCTGCGGTAGCAATTGTGAAAGACCTTGTCACTAAGAATGTAGAAGATGGACACATTATCTTTTGTGAAGATTCTTATAGTATTGTTTCACATCCTAGTAGAACTAGGAAATCTAGTGTCCCTGTGCTTTATGTGATAATTGGTGATCATTCCTATTATGGTTTATGTGATATTGGTGCAAGTTCAAGTGTTATTCCTTATGAGATTTACAAAGAAATTATGCATGAAATTGGTCCTTGTGAACTTGAAGACATTGATGTGGTTATTCACCTTGCTAATAGAGAGACCATATCTACAATTGGTATTGTAAGAGATGTGGAAGTTCTTTGTGGTAAAACTAAATATCCTGTTGATTTCCTAGTACTTGTTTCAGCTACTAGTAAAACTTTTCCTATCATTTTTGGTAGACCTTTATTGAACACTTGTGGAGCTATTATAGATGGTAATAAGGAGAAAAATTTGACTAAATTTGATGGAGAATCTTATGACTTTTATTTTTCAAAATTTTCTAAAGATCCTTATGAAAATGAATTGCCTAATGAGGATTTTAGAGTTGAACAACTTGCTTCTATTGATCCAGTTTTCATCTTAAATCTCTATTTGATGATTTTAAATATGCTTATTTTGATGATAAGAATGTTTTATGTGATAGTTATGTTGTTAACTTTATTCATGATGCTACTGAAAGTTATTATGAGAGAGGGAAACATGGTTTTATGCATCTCAATAATATTAAGTTTCCCCTCTTTATGTTGAAAATTTTGATGTTGCACTTGTTTTGCCTTCCTATGCTACTAGCCTCTTGTTTTAATAATTTATTTTCTTACAAAATTCCTTTCCATAGGAAGTGGGTTAGACTTAAATGTGCTGGATATTTTCTTCTTGATGCTCTATTTTACTTCAATTCATATTTCTTATGTGAGCATCATCGAAATTATCATGCATATCTTAATGGCTATAAAGAAAGAGCTTTTGGGAGACAACCTATTATATTTTTGCTTTTAGTTTATTTTTGTTTATTTGAGTCTTGGAAGTTATTGCCTCTGTAATAACCTCTCCTTATCCTTTTTGTTTGGTTTTTGTGCCAAGATTAGCCTCTAATGAGAGGAAGGTGAGATTTGGGGAAGTTGCTGTCCCGAATCAGATTTTTGTGCTTCGCTGTAAACAATCGTAAAAAATCCCAGAACGTCGTATGGATCTATAATTTTTTGTGTGCCTTCCCCACGTTGTTATCTAACTTTCTTTAGTTGTTAACTTTTCGATTTGATCAATAGAAGATTTTCTAAAAAATCGATCTTTACCTGTAGGTCTATTTTAAAAGATTTCAGCCATCATTTGCATTCGCCTCTTAAATCAATTTACTTTCGAGTTCTTTTGATCACTTGAAAGGAGCTTCTACAGTAGATTATGTTTTGATGGATGTTTTACTTCAGTTGAAATTGAACCCAAGGGTTACTATCTTGCATACACTAATGTTGCTAATGAAGATTGTGTGAAGTTTTGTATGAAAGAAACTTTCAAGTGTTGGGAGAGAATGATGTAAAGAGATGGAGAATGGTTAAAGGCTCAAAAATTATATTTCTGGAGATTCTTATAATGAATATATTGATATAATTAAAGTGGTGACTCCGGAAGAATTTATTAAAGACCAAATTCAGAAATCTGTAGAGTCCGTTTTCAAATAGGTAACAGTTCTGGTAAGAAAAGGTTCACAAAAATCTTTCCAATTTATATTTATGCAGTTTTTATATAACATGGAAGATAATGAGTCAAAAGAGGGATGGAAGGGAGTCTGGGAGGCTCACACCACCCCTTGGTGCGGGCCCACCTGGCCGCGCCACCAGGTGGTGTGTCCACCTCGAAGCTTGTCTCCGGCCCGTTTTCTCCTAGTACATTTCTTTTATCGTTAAACTTTGTGATATATAATCTCCCGGATCCCCCGAGGTCCATATATTGTGTTCTCATCGTGTTTTTGTTTCGATCTGTTTTCGTCAGGCAAATTATTAGTTTTGGAGCCTCCATGTCTTCCTCTAGATCACCCAAGAAGGATTCCTCCGTGGACATCATTAATCCGTACATGAATGAGCTGAAGATCCATCCCAAGGATTTGTTGCTCAAGGATGGGAAGGTACAGATAAAAGAGGTGCAGGGCCCTAAAGGAGAAGGCAGTATGGAGGATCAGATGGAAGCGTTGGAGCAAGAAGTGTTTAGGTATAAGAAGATGGCAGAACGCGAAATGGACGTCATCTATAACATAAGTTCAGAACTCATCACCGAGCACAAGAAGGAGACTGCCAAGTTTTGGGATGATACCCTCTCGCTCTATCAGACCACCAACCAATTACAAGCACAACTCTACGACATGCAAAATAAAAACTATGAATATGAGGCTAGGTTTAAATGCATAAGTTCTATTTCTAGTTTCTGGTAGGGGTGGGCGTTCGGTTAGTTCGAACCGATCGGGTCGGTTCCTCAGTATTTAAAAAAAAATCGGTGCCCAGAAAATGAGGACCTATCGGTCATTCATAAAACTGCTAACCGAGCAGTTCGGTGTCGGTAGGATTCGGGTCGGTCCTCGGTTCAAACTGAACTGACCGATAAATTAGAGAGAGAGGAAACAAAATCAGGTTGTGAAACAGATTTGCAAATAAACAAACCGTATGCATAAGAAGTGAGATTCTATAAGTAAAAGTCATTTTCTACAAAGAACATCACGTGAATCCATCAGCATCGTAGATTATCAAGAATATGCAATCACAGAATCCTGAATACCTGAAGGCAAGGAGGCTTTCCCTCGCCACCATGTCCGCCCCTGGCATAGAGAAGCATCTTCTTCAGGCCACCACCACCAGCCGCCAGCCGCCCGCCGGGAGGAGCTGACCATCGTTGGCCGGGGTGGAGAGGATCCGACCAACGCCTATCAAGGCAGACAGGATCATCGGTTGCAGGCCACCTCCACCGCCGCTCACCGGGGTGATGAGAAGGAGGCTGTCACCGCCCGCTGTGTGAGGAAAAAGTGTGCCGGCTATAGGGAACTACCATCGTCTCCCGCTGGGTTGGATAAAATGGGAGGCGGCGAACCTGCGCTAGGGTAGGGAATCGTGAGTGGAGGGTGCTGTGTACAACTCGAGAAGAAGAAATCCTTACGAGGTTGTATCTGTATTGGGACGTGGGATAGATTACATAGATCTTGGGCCATATAGTACATCTGATCGGTTTATCGGTCACTTCGGGTAACCTTGTCCCAGAACCGATCATCCCGAAATAATTTCGGTTTTTAAAATGTGATGACCGAATATGTGATATAGATTTTTGGTTTTGGTCTATTCAGATCCAGTCCAGATTATTCCGGTTCGGTAATTCGATCCTCGGTTAATATGCCCACCCCTAGTTTCAGGATATTAGAAACCAAGTCGTCCTTTGTTGATGGGGAGCCTTTACCTTGGAAGTCTGATGATGACAAGGAATCGCCACCCCCACCGAAGGAGTAATTCGTCATCAGGTTTTGGCATCCCCTTGGTTTGTTCCAAGCTTGGGGGACTGCCACGATATCACATCATTATCTTTTATCTTTTTACCTTTTTAGTAGAGTAATATCATGAGTAAAGAAGTTATCATATAGGATGGTTTGCATTGTGTAAGTATCTCTCCTCTAGTTGATTATCTATGTATCCCTTGGTGTGAGTGTCGTTATGGAATATTAATGAAAAGTTTTATCATTTACGTTTTGCACATCTTACTGTAGTTTTGCAATTTCTGTTATATGATTGATCTTGTTTTTAGTATTGGTATCACTTTGGGAGCATCAAGTAAATTTAATTGGTTTTGGCAAACCTAGCTTTGGTCAGTAGCAACACTACTTTGAGAATTGAGTGGAAAAGAGAAAAGTACTTGTAGATATATTATTTAATTTTCTTTCTTTCTTGATTGGCTCATAAGCTTAGTATTCCCAAGTTAAGATCGTTTATGCTTCCAAGGAAGATTGCATGATTGTTTTCATCACTTGTATGTTTGCTTGTTTCCCTCAACTCTTATGCTTGCTAACCAGCCTTGCTAGCCAAAAACCTATACTGAGAGGGAATGCTTCTCGTGCATCCAAGCCTTGAACTAAAACATATGCCATGTGTGTCCACCATATATACCCAGTATCATTGTTGCTATTCCAAGTAAATTCTCGAGTTTTATCTATCTTCCAAATTAAAAAATTATGATAAAGTTATTTAGTAAAGCTCTCACGAACTTGATGGCACACTTTATTTTCTTGTACTTAATAAATTTGAAACATTGTGACAATCTTATGATGCTTATGTTCTTGCAAATTATAAGTTGGAAGTTAGCAAAACCATGTTGTCATGGGGTCCGCTTTCGACATTGCACTTATTTATTCAGTTGATATCATGTACTTTTGTTTATGGATGCCGACGGTGTGAAATAAAAGGGGAACTTGTAAGTCCATGGAGTATGTATATGTGTTAGAGAAACGTCTGGGCGGCTAGCCTAAGCCACCTAATAGTGGTGGAAACTTGCAGCATAACCATAGTGGCATTCTATGAAGCATTCTCAATAAAAATATATGCAAATAGCAAATAAAAAGATTGCTGAGATGCTCACTGTCTATTGCCTTGTCATTTTGATATGGGATACCTCCTGTGTCATGGGTCAAGGGGTACCCCATTGGCGGTTCTATATGATACACATACACATACAATGACAAGAACTTGCTTGTGACCAAAGTTGAGTAGCATGAGTTCTGGTACTTGTAATCAAGGGGAATGAGACTTTCAATTTATGATCTGTCAAGCATATAACTCATACTTGCCTCACTTTTAACTTTAATCACTTCAAGATGCTTATGATAGGGGCAATGAGAGCGCAAAGCTAGTAAGTACAATAATTTTTGGAAGCTCTTTATGAAACTTGCTAATCCCTGCTTCCCTCTGTGAAAGGCCTATCTTTTAATTTTATGTTGAGTCAGTAAACCTATTCCTTTCTATCTCAAGCAAGCATTTGAGTTGTTGTGATTCAATCATCCATATGTTGATTTATTCAATCATGTTTCTTATGTTCCTTGTTTTGCACAATGCTCTTATCTGAATGAATATAACTTTAAAAGCTATCATTGTTGGTAAAAAGACTGTTATGTTTGAGCAAGAGACTCCTGCATTATAAACTCCATTATAAAAGCTTTGCTTAAAACTAAGTATGATTTGTTAATTATTCTCTGACTAAGAACAAAGTTTGACATTACCAATTATGATTTACTTTGTGCATCTTTATTGTGACTCCCTTTGCTCATTGCAAGTTAAGTTATATAAGAGTGAGTTGCTTTATATTATGATTTGTGTATTAATAAATGTGATGCTTCTTTTCCGTATTCTTTTTATCGACACTTCACTCCATAAACTTGTGGTCATGTTTACTGAGTTCAGTTTTCACTTGGGGACAAGCGAGGTCTAAGCTTGGGGGAGTTGATACGTCCATTTTGCATCACAATTTTATATCATAATTTACTATTATTCATTGATATATTTCATATTAAGAGATGATACTTATGTTATTTCATCTATTTTGCATAATTGATGACTTTTGGAGGATCAACTGCCGGAGCCAGGATTCTGATGGAAAAAAGCGCTGTCCAGATGAAATATTTCTGAAGATCATAAAATTCCAGAAAATATACGGGAATTCCTATTTTTCCAGAATACAAAGGTATCCAGAAGGAGAAGTGGAGATGGGACACAGGGGGCCCACACCACCCCCTGGTGCGGGTCCCCCATCCAGAAGGAGAAGTGGAGATGGGCCACAGGGGGCCCACACCACCCAGCTGCCCCCTAGCGCCACCACTCAAGTGTGTGCCACCTGCCCACCTGCACCCTTCTGCGTATTTAATCCTCCCGAAACCCTAAGACTCGGCGAGCGGCCACAGAAAGATTCCGCCGCCTCTGCAGGGCGGAAACTACAGAGAGAGAAAGAGCTCTCTGGCAGACAGAACTCTGCCGGGGAAATTCCTTCCCGAAGAGATCATCGCCATCGACACCGTCATCAAGCTAGACTTCGCCGGGATGATCATCATCATCCTCACCATCATCTCCACCAGCACCATCACCACCACGCCGTACCGCTATAACAATTGGGTTGAATCTTGCATAGTTCTTAGGGGAAACTTTCCCGGTGTTGATTACTTGTTGTAGTTGATGCTATTGAGTGGAATCATTGGATTATTGTTCATGTTCAGATTTTTACTTATCATTATTTCATATTTGATCTTGATCCATATGATGTCTCGTGAGTAGTTCGTTTAGTTCTTGAGGACATGGGAGAAGTCATGTTGTTAGTCGTGGAATCATGTTGAAGTAATATTCAATGGTTTGATATTTAAGTTGTGGTGCTATTCTTCTAGTGGTGTCATGTGAACGTCGACTACATAATACTTCACCTTTATGGGCCTAGGGTAATGCATTGTGTATTTGGATACTAATTGTGGGGTTGCCGGAGTGACAGAAACCTAAACCCCCATTAGGAAACCATTGCATAAGGGAGTGTAGGATCTCAGAATTTAATGTTGTGGTTAGGTTTCTTTCTGAATTACTTTCTTGTAGTTGCGGATTCTTGCAAGGGGTATAATCACAAGTATGTATTAGTCCAAGTAAGGTTAGTACATTAGTATAAGTTCACCCACACAACACTTATCCAACCAAAGAAGATTAATCAACTATATGAAGCGAAAACACTTGACAATATTCCCATGTGTCCTCGAGAAAATTTGGTCATCTTAAGTAATACAATCGACTTGTCCTTTGCTGAAGAAAGGATTGGGCCACTTGCTGCAATTATTATTATTGTTTTTTATTTACTCACACTTTATTTATCTGCATTACCAAAAAACCCTAAAATCCGTTTGCTAGTATTTACAGAGAATCCTTGATCCAAACCATTGTCAACACCTTCTGCTCCTCGTTGGGTTCGACAATCTTATTTATTGAAATTACTATGATACACCCCCTATACTTGTGGGTCATCAGTAATCCATGCAGTGTAAGCCTTGGCCACACTTCTGATAGTAATAGGGTCTTTAAGAGCAATGAAATGGGAGTATTTTGTGAACCTGACAACCACTACCGCTATCATGTCTTTATTGTAAGAAGTTGGTAATCCTTGAATAAAATCCATGCTAACATGGGTCTAAGTAAAATGAAGGACATGTAGAGGTTGCAGTAATCCAGGGTATTAGCGATGCTCTTCTTTGTTCAATTGGCTAACTGGGCATTCTTTGATGAAGGAGACAATGTTGTGCTCCATGCAAGGCTGATGGAAGAGAAGCTTGATTCTTTGATATGTATCATTCTCCCCTGAATGTCAACAACTCTAAGATATGTAATGATTGCATTACCTTTTTCCTGATATCAGTGTTTGATCCTATGCCAATTTTGTTTTTGTATCTTAGAATCACGTTTGAATATGAGTACTTCTGCAAGGATGTTGCTAACACAGTTATTTGTTGCATGAGTTATTTGCATTTGTCATTGATCACATAGGAGTTTGTCACTTCTCTGATCTACACAGGGATAGCTGCATATGTGAACAAGGAAGTAATTATGTGCTTCACTCTGGATAAAGCATTAGCTACCTTATTTTATTTGCCCTTCTTATATTCTATAGTATAATTGTAGACAAACAATTTCACCGGTAACTTATGTTGTATTCCTTCTGTGAGTTTTTGCTCTTACAAATATTTAAGGCTTTGTTGATTTGTCTTTATAACCATAGAAGAAGAAGCAAAATAGTGTTTCCATTGCTTGAGTGCTGTTAGTATTGCCATAGCTTATTTATCATAAGTTGAGCATCCAGTAGCTCTAGGTCCTATTGATTTTCTCAAGAAGGAAATGGGTTGTCCTTTTTTGCATCAGGACTTCCCCTAGGCCATAATCATATGCATTTGCCTCCATTGTGAAGGGTAATGAAAAATCTGGCAGGGCTAACATTGGGGATTAACTCCTCACTTGTTTCAATTTGTTGAAGGAAATATGTTGTTCCTCCTTCCACAGAAATCTATCTTTTATTAATGCTAAAAACAATGGATCGCAAATGATTCAATAATTTTTGATAAATCTTCTGTAGTATCCAGTGAGGCCTAAAAAGCTTCTCAATTGTGTGACATTTTTTGGTGTTGGAACATAACTATCGCATCAATTTTCTTTGGATATGTTGATACTCATTTATGAGTAATAATATGACCTAAGTATTCAACTATTCTCTGAGAAAATGTGCACGTTGGCAGTTTAGCAAAGAGCTTGTTTTGCATGAGGATCTGGAATACTTGCTTCAAATGGTCAATGGGATATTGCATTGATTTTCTGTAAATCAGAGTGTCATCAAAGAAAACCAGTGTGAATTTTCTCAGAATTAGGGTTAGTATATTGTTCATCGGTTTTTGGAATGTGTCCGAGGCATTAGTAAACCAAACGGCATGACCACATACTTATAATGCCCTACATGAGTTGTGAACGTTGTTTTACTGATATCAATATCATCCTCATTAATTCATATTTTTTGATACCCACTACTGAGATCTATTTGGGAGAATATTTGTGCTCCAGCAAGTTCATACAACAAATCTTTAATTATGGGGATGTGGTACTTGTTTTTGACTATCTGCAAGTTCACTTTTCTATAATCAGTACATTTTCTCCATGTAAAATCCTTATTTTTCACTAATATGGTTGGGGAAGAATAGGGGCCGCAGCTATCCCTAATTGTCCCTATTAGTAACAGTTCCTTTATTATCTCTTCCATTGCAGCCTTTTGGTGATGAGGTAAACTATAAGGTCTTTGATTTACAATCTTTGCATCTAGAAGTAGTGGTATTGTGTGATCACAATTCCTCCTTGGAGGTAATTCAGTTGGAGTGGAAAATATATCAACATATTCATCCAAGAGCTTTCGTATTGGGGTAGGATAAGTGACCTCTTATTGTTAGTTTCCTCAACTTGTTTCATCATTAAGACAGCTCCACATATGCCTTGTAGCAATAATTTGTTCAATTGCTTGCTCTGTTTAATATTTGTACTTGATGGTAGTGTTTCATCCTCGAAGGTTACTATTTCACCAGTACTAGTAGTTGCTTTCAGTTGCATCTTCTTGTAATCCAATTGGAATGGACTATGATGATAAGTCCAACCTGCCCCTAGGATCAAGTCATATACTTTCACCTGTAATATTTTAAAATCTGACTGAAATGTACCCCTTGGATGGCATATTCACAATCATAGAAAGTGAATTCAGTCCATAGGTGACCTCCATTTTCCACCGTTACTTTCATTCTTTTGCTAGGCAAGATAGAGCATTCAACTTTTGTTGCAAAGGCAGGTGTCATGAATCTGGTAGTGCTGCCACTATCTACTAAATTGAGGCTCCATGTTTACCTATTTGCACTGATAGAATAATACATACTTTGGCGAATTTCCTCCCTTTATTGCATGCATAGAAATCTGCAATGCAGTTTGATTTTGTTGCTCGGATTCTTATGTATCATTGTCAGTCTCAGTGATGTAGATGATGTTTGCTATTTCTTGTGTTGCAGCTTGTAGTGCTTGCACCTGATTTTTATGAATCATTTTACACACTTTTTTGTGTCCTGGGAACCAAGGTTCCTTGCACTTATAGCATAATCCTTTTAGTGTTGCCTGTTGAATTACTGAAGCGGGTGATGCATTAGCTAGCTTTGGTGCCTCCACTGAATTTGCTTTTCTTGCTGAATAATGGACCGTGTTATACTACTTCCTTTGTGGATTTTCTTTCTCTATCCTTCTAGCTAACCACATTGCTTTTTGCATGTTAGCAGGATTGTGACATTGGAGATGAGACTGAATGTAATCTGACAGACCAAAAATGAAGCTATTCATATAGTAGATGTCAGGAAGGCCAGGGTTATTTATTCTCATAAGGTTTATTGTTTCTTCAAACTTCTGAATGTAAATTTAAACAAAATATGTTTGTGCGAGGGCATGAAATTTTTTCACATTGTCACAAATGGATGCCTTAGAAAATCTATCCTCAATGAATCTATAGAAGTTGTGCCAAGGTGTATTAGTAGCACCATATCTTGTTCCTCTCTGCCATTGGATATCATCCCCTTTTAAGTAAGTGACTGCCACTTATATTCTATTTTTCAAGGGTGTTCTTGCAGAGTCAAAGTACAACTTGATTGTTTGAATCCATGAATCTACATTAGTTCCATCAAATTATGGTATGTTCATTTTGGCTGGTTTAACTGCAGGCATGCCCCTTCTTTGATCTTGTTGATGCAGATTGCCCCTTTGCCTTTGTTGCATGTTCAAGAACTTTCTGCTTGTCTTCTCAAATTGCTCCTCATAATTCTCATAATCAGCTTCTTGAAACTTTTTTGCTGTCATGGTCTGCACCATTTTCTTTGTGTTGGTGCATGGGTTGTTTACCAATAGGATCAACAACTTTCTTTGAAAATTGGGCATGTCTGTAAAGCATTTTTGGAGAGCCATCCATCATTAATTCTCTGCCAGCCATGTCATGTAAGGTAGCTGTGCCAATTTGTTTATAAGACCCCGCAACAGTTGCTTTCACTGAGTTGGCTGAATGATAGTTTGGGTATGGTGGGGTGTTGGGATGGTTGCTTGCTATAACGGATGCCTTATCCATTGTTTCCAGGTTGTTTCGATGTTTTCCTAATCCCTTGCAGCAAATAATTTCTCAAAGTTTGACTGAATTGCAATGAAATTTTTCTGTATACTCACAAAATTGGATTTCATAGCCAAACAGAATTCAAGGAACTCCTTTTTATCTTCTTCCATATATTACTACAGAGTTTCGATGTCCAATTGCAAGGATTGGAGTTCGAGCATACCAGTATCTTTCGAGAGGGTTGTTTGCTTCATGGCAACCGGAGGTAGTGTTACCAGCAAGAATCATTCTTACTGAACCTTCTAGTTGAATTGATGTTCCAAGGACGAGTGGGAATTTTATGTGAGCAAAAACTCATAACCGCACTCGATTTGGAGATTTAGTCGCCACCATCGTCGCCGCTAGCACCGCACCACCTCCGATGATGCACGAATCAGGTAAGGAAGGTGGGATTTACCACTGAAGAAGTTTTGTTCATCAACCACTTCCTTAACCCTCGATCTGCACCCGAGTTGTGCCGCCAAGCCGCCACCGATCAGCCGCACACCGCCGCCGAAACCAAGAACAATATGAGGGTATTTTACAAGAGAGCCCAATTCTACCTTGCTCTCAACTCGGTACGCCTCCAAGGATCATAAGGTCTCTGATACTATTGACAAGGCACAAGCCTGACAAACAAGCAAAACTACAGAGCTAGGCTCAAGAACAGAGAATGGATTCAGATTGCGGAGTCTATTATAGCAGAATTGTAGGATTACAGAGGAAAGGTAGAGCCGATCCTCAATAGATGTGGCTAGGGTTTAACCCAAAAATACAAGCATATCATTCTCCCTCTAAATTAGGGGCTAAATAGAAGAAAGCAGAGCTACCCGACAAACAAGCGGGCAGTTGGTGTTGCTAAGGACAGGTGTAAAGTGTCTTCTTCTCCTTGCTTGTGCGGGAGGCACACAGCCAGAGCGTGACACACGAGCTCTCACTTGCATCCACTCTTCATGTGATGATGGTATGATTCGGGTTTGAACCGAGCAAGGCGTAGGAGTGATTTGTTAGGAATGAAAATAGGGACAATCCCCTGTGGGGACCCCTAGAACAACCCCATCATCATGAATCCCTAATTAGTAGGGATATAATTTTCTCAAACCCGTTCTCTAGTGGAGAACATGCTCCATTGTGTTTCCCATTCACCCTTAATAAAAACACATGGTACAATATCATATGACTTTTCATGGCATTCTCTTCATCTAGCCACTAACTCGTGTATACGAATTTCTCATTTTTTCAACAAGGGAATATATTAATATCGCGAATATGGCAATTACACTCGGACCTACAACAATGAAATACCTAAAAACATTGCGGATGCACACAACACCACAAAAAATAAGAAAAAATAAAAAATAAAATATCTTGTTACAGCGATCGAAACCTTGTAGCTGCAGCACAAACCCCTGCCAATAGAACACCTAGAGTCCTGAATTCTGCAAAAACGATGCCTTTAACAAGGAAATAATGCACAACATCGTCATCGTCCGATCATAGATCTAAGGATTTCACTCTAGAGAAAGTCCACGCTCTCAAAACAATGCCTCCGACAAGATAATTGCCAGGCACAACAAATTAAGACCATTCTTTGGATTTTCACCCTAACGTATAAGGTCTTACTCGGGTGTCCTGAAGAGCAAGGGGGATGCACCTTAATACGTTTCCAGAGCCCGTTTGTTTGGGCTTTTAGCTGCTTTCCAATAGAAAAAGGCAGAAAAACTAGCCAAACGGGATAGCAGCGCGTTGGGCTTCGGTCGAAGCGGTGAGCAAAACAGGCCATCCCGGGAAGCACCTCCGAGGGTGCTTCCGGCGGCTTCCCCGCAGACCACGAATCGTTACTGTTCAAATTTACAGACAATATGCCACCAGCGCAGCAGCCCGTCTGCCCGCAGAGCAAACTCCTGGCCCAATAGAAAAAACAAATTGCAAGCCAAACCCACCCGTCGACCCTGGACTCCTAGAGTCGTACTCCCCGCCGCCAGAGGATACCCGCTGCCCGATCTCCTCCCCCGACGCCATAGCTAGCCCCGCCGGCCGACCTCCTCCCCCGCCGCCATAGCTTGCCCCGCCGCCCTGACCTCCTCCACCGCCGCCATAGCTTGCCCCGCTGCCAAGTTCTTCCCGACCCCGGAGCTTCCCCCGCCGCCAAGCCTCTCCCTCCCAAGCACGATGCTTCCCCGTCGGCGACCCTCTCCCTCACGCCGTCGACCTCGTCACAGGAAAGGTGAGACCTCCGTTGATGTATGGCTTTGACTACCACTAGCTTTGATTTGGTGTCCTTGTCGTCCTCGGCACGAGCAGGATCCTCTCGATAATCTCTCCCACCTTGCTTGTACTACCTTTGATGTAGATACTGCGTGCAACGTGAGTAGATACTCTCAATTTGGCTGTGTGCAACTTGGCTGCTCTCAAGCAGGATCCTCTCGAGTAGATACTGCGTGATGTACTAGCTTTGATGTAGTAAGGACGGAGCCAAAAATTTGGGATAAGGGGGGCGAGAGGCATCAAAAGTTCAAAACAGGCCCTGAGTCATACCATTGGAAATATCATAAAGTTTATATAGTAAAAATATACCCTATGCTTTGCAATATGAATGAAAATTGTGTAGTACATATTAATTGAAGTTGGCTATACAATTACGAAGATCACCATTAGTAGGATTAAGGTTGTTGTATTTTTAATTTGCTTGTGAATCATTGGATTTGCATTAACATCGTGTCACAAGGACCAATTATTATGCTTTTTTAATTGATCTGGCTCTCTTTCTCTTGATATCTTACAGAAGCACAAGTGGATAGCCGAATATTTGCCAATAAATCTTCGTGTTTGTATTTTCAGGCCCGGGTAGTTCCTACAATTCGACTTCTACAGTTTTTCCTAAAAAAATATCTAAATCTTCTATAGTTTCTCGAAGGCAAAAACTAATCCAACATTTAGAGACTAGCTGAATACTACGATTGCAAATTTCAGGCAATAAGAATTAGTGGAGGGAGTAAACTAACTTGAATTCTTTGCCTCGCCGCCGCTCTTGCCGGCCGTATTTGCTGCGCCCGAATCGCCGCCCCATTGGTTACATGGTATTTGACCGACTTTGCAGTTGGAAATTGCCCTAGACGAGTGCACATAGGTGGCCAACAGCGACAATGAAAGAAAGGAAAACTTTGGCGGTTGCGTGCGTGCGTGCGTTCGCTGGACCTCTGTTGCTGCTCGCCTGCTTCCGAACAGGCTAGTTACCACTTTTGGGCCTAGTACTAGTAGTGCTAATTTGTTTCCTGGTCTAGGCAGATCAGATGGGCTTGAAGGGGGCAGCCTTTACCTGAGTTTACTCATAGGCAGGGGGCGAAGTTAGTCGAGGAAGGAAGATATTAGCGTTTTCACTTATCGCTATTGAGGTGTGACGGGGTTGTTGGCGGGGGTCTCGCCCCCGCTCGTCCCCCTTGGCTGCTCGCCTGATTTTTTGCATGACATGATACTACTAGAAATTATGTTAGCGCTAGAAATTTTGGTTCATATGATACTGCTAGAAATTATGTGGCTTGCTATGGTACTGCTTGTATTGCTATGTTGTTTGGTGGAAATAAAAAGCTATTTTTTGTAAATTTTTCGGTTATAGCTTGAGATTCATTTGCAATGTCGAAGGCGGTTTGGAATCCATACTACACTAAAGTTTTCTGCGACATTTGTATGGAGGAAATGAACAGCAACAATAGGGAGGGGGTTGCTTGAGTAGAAAGGGTTACAAGAATCTTAGGGACAAATTTGCTGAGAAAACAGGGGATAGAAGAACGCAGAAGCAATTCAAGAACAAATGGGATGCTATGAAGAAGGATTACACGGGGTGGATGGAATTGCAAAATACGACCGGGCTAGGTTGGGATCCTATAGCAAAAACTATGGATGCAGATGATGATTGGTGGAAGAATCACCTAGCTGTAAGTTATCTTGTCTTTATTTGTCTTTTCTACTGATATCTTCGTAATGTTTTTATTTCCAGATTCGTCCTGACCATGCAAAGTTTAGGAACGGTCCACCTGCCAACTTGAAACAACAGGATGTTATGTTTAGGAAAGCTCATGTCACTGGAGAATCAGTTGCCATTGCCGGTGAGGAAGAAGAAACTGGCAATGAAGCTCCAATAATGCTTGATGATGATACCTGCGGGCAAGCTAGCTCAAAGAAAACAGGGAGGCGCAAGCATGTAGAGAAGGATTTTTTCTCGGCTTACAACAATGCATTGAACACAATTGTTTCAAGGCACAATGAGGGCAGTTCTTGCAACAAAGGTGATGAGGTCCCAACTATGAAGGAATTTTTAGCGATGGTTCGAGATTGTGGAGTTCTTGAAGGAACTGCTATCATGTACACTGCGGGCAAGCTAGCTATGAACAAGGATCAAAGAGAGGTGTTTGCAGCATTTGCAACAACTGAGGGCAGGCTCGATTGGCTCCAGAGGACACACGATGAGATGAACAAGTAGTGTGTGCACCATTTATTATTCCTTTCCTTTTTATTTGGTCGGGACTATTTGTGATGACTGTAAAACTACTACTTATTATTCGATTCCTGGGATTAGCTATTGATATTATTTGGTGATAATATTTGTTGATTGATGCGTCTCTAGTAAATTGTTGTGTGAAGCATTTGTTGATTGTTGCATGTCTAATAAATTGTTGTGTGAAGCATTTGTTGATTGTTGCCTATCTAGTAAATTAGTGTGTGAAGCATTTTGACATGTTATAATTTTCTCTTTGCAGATGGATGATGGTGACGATGATCGTGAGTACGAACTACAAAAGACACGGTAGTTGCTCGGAATGGCTCATGATCTTGCTGTGTTGGGGTACTATGGTAATCTCTATAGCCAGAAGTATTTAAATAAAGAACCTAGGAGGATTCCAGAGAAAACTAGGTTTGAATGGGTGAATGAACAACTTGGAAATAGGAAAAGATGCTACAAAATGTTTAGAATGTACCCTGATGTGTTTCATGAATTGCATAACCTTCTAGTTTCTAGATATGGGTTGGTGTCAACTAGAGACATGTCATCTGTTGAATGTCTAGCTATGTTTATATGGATGGTTGGAGGACCATAGTCATTTAGCCAAGTTGAGAACCATTTTAGTCGTTCAACCAAAACAATTCATAGGAAGTTTCACATGGTTTTGAATTGCTTGAACAAGTTGGGTAAGGATAACATAAAGCCAGTAGATCGAACTTTCAAGGATGTGCATCCAAGACTTCAAGATGCACGCTTTTGACCTCATTTCAAAGATGCCATTGGCGCCATAGATGGGTCACACATTCCAGTTGAAGTACCCACAGCAGAGACGGTTAACCATACAGGAAGACATGGTTACACATCACAGAATATTCTGGCTATATGTGACTTTGATTTGAGATTCACCTTTGTTATTGCTGGATGGCCTGGTTCGGCGCATGATACACGCATTCTACAGCGCGCCATTGAGAAGTATCCAATACAGTATCCGACCCCTCCTGGTGGTAATTTTCTATATCTTTGTCTACATGGTACACATATTTATAAATGCATTGTCGTAGTTGTTTAGTTTTTTTGTTCATATGTAGATACATATTACCTTGTTGATTCTGGTTATCCCAGTAGAAAAGGGTTCTTGGCTCCTTTCAAGGAGAACACATACCACATACCAGATTTTCGTCGAGAAGGGAGACCAAAAAATAGGGAAGATATTTTTAACTATCTACACTCATCGCTACGGAATGCTATCGAGAGTGTCTTTGGTATCTTGAAAAACAAGTGGCACATATTGAAGTATATTCCTTCTTATGGTCTAGTTACACAGAAAAGAATTATTCTTGCTTGCATAGCGCTTCACAGTTTTATTAGAGACTCCAACCTACGAGACAAGCAATTTGATCGGTGTGATGCAGATGAGAACTACCTTCCTAAGGTCCAAAGGCAATCAGTAACATCAGCCGGTGATACCGCTCCGAGTGGACTACACACGGTAGACATGAACTCAACACGCGATCGTATCGCTACCGCATTGTACAATGCTAGAAGAAGATGATCGGTTTGATAGGTGTGGATGTATCTATGTTCATTATGATGCTATCTTATTTTGTATAATGGTCGGATATGTATTTTGGACAAACTCTATATGACAAATGATATTTTAATAATGACATATGCGTTTATGCACTTCAGTAGTCAAATATACATGTTATATGAATTACAGGGACATTACAGACAATTTCTTAGCATACAGCTAGGCAGCTAGCCAAATTACCAAACAGTCAAACTCAGAGAAGTAGCTTTACCTGCACAACAGCTTTCCCTGCACAGCTACACAGCCAGCCACAGCCAGCCAGCCACAACCCAAACAAACAGGCCCAGTCGACGCTCTTTAAACCAGAAGCCCTAGTTTCTCGGGGGAACCCGTTTAAGATTACAGTGGCTATTGGCTGAGTTAGTAGGCCTGACCTCCCTAACTCGATTGTTCATCCTTTTTAATGTAAAGTAACCAAAGAAATAGAAGAAGGGACAAGGGTTGGGTAGTCAAAAGTAAGGCAAAAAAGTAATATATTGAAATTGACGATTGTGTGTATTGTGTGCTTAAATTCAATCAGCCATCCCCCCTTCATAATTTATATGGGGCTTCAAAAAGTGATAAGATGGTTGGGTAGTCCAAATTCTCCAAAAGTTATGCATTCAAAAAGGAAACACTACACAAACGTTGTCGCTGCCCGATCATATATCTAAGGTTTTCACCCTGAAAAATTCCGCGCTCTCAAAACAATGCCTCCAATAAGATCATTGATACGCACACCAATTAAGTACAAACCTTGGATTTTCACCCTAAAATAAAAGACCGTATAATCATTCTATGTTGTCACCCCCTCTTATTGATGCCACTTCTATAAGTCAAGAATCACCAAGCAAAGTCTTCATCTCCTCGAAACTCGGTCCGTCATTACAAGACCTCAATGGTCATGAAAATCTCCACTACTTCTTCTCTGTGGAAATTGAAATACGATAGGTCCCATGACAACAAAGCTTCGCATCACACCATCCTGAAGGCGCACGACCAAAAATAGGGGTGGACACGACTGAATACCATCCGATCGAGCAATCTACAAGCACAAAGCACCCAATGGAGATATACGGCGGAGCCTTCTGGAACTCGTCCCTAGCTAGATCAATAAGGCCAAGTATCAAGCAGAACACTGTCTTGACGCAAGAAGAACCCTAGGATCGCCTCCTTTTTTAGGCAGATCGGTATGCCCCCACGTCGTCGCCCGTCGGCTTTCAACAGCAGCCCGAAGATCTTAGCGAGCACCGCCGCCACCACTCGCGCCACGTGGAGATGAGGGGCCGAGCCACACCGAGCACCCCGAACCATCTACGTGCCACCCTCATAGCCACGAAAGCCGCCAAGGACACCGAAGAAGTCTGGGGCTGTTGCGTGACTCCAGCCAAAGATCTCGCCATGCGAGGAGGATGCCCCCCCCCCCCGCCACCACCAACCGTGCTAGGGGATGAGAGTCCGCCACCACCATGAGCCGCATGGCCTTTGACCAGCGGCATCATTCCAAAGCGACGGGCGGATTAGGGGCGGAGGGGAAGGGGAGGGGCGACTAGGGCTCTGCCTGAACCGCCCCTCCTTGGAGCGACGCAAGCGTTTCATTCATATGAATTCGTTATGGTGGCGGTTGAGGTGGAAACATAGGTTTTTTAGGGCTTTGGTGAATTTTATAGGATCTTTTGTAAATTATGTAGAGTTTTTTGAGCTGTCTATATAGACATATAGATGACCCTTGATGTCATATGTGAAAATCTTGTCCCGATGGATATCTGAGTATGAGGTATAGTATACCATAGCCATCCCACTATACCCTTTGGGAATAAAATTAGTTCGGAACCTATCCACATGAGGATGTTTTGGTCCATCTCCACCCCCTAGTGGATGAGATCCCCATGGGTCCGGTGGGTATGGGCTCCATTGCTATTTCTACTCTTAGTACACGTTTATGTACTATAAGGTCATGCTTTGCAACTTATGAGCCTAATTTGCACATGTTAAACATGTTCGTATTGTGACTGGTCATTAAATAAAAGTGTGTCCGCGTCGTCATGGTAAGCACGTGTCAGGTGATGGTAAGTAGTGAGTTCAAATCCCCCGTTCTGTGTACGTACCAAAGTTTTAAATAGCCGGCTATAGCTCGGCTATAATCGCGCTATAGCCTTTTGAGAAGTCTCCGGCTATGGTTATGCCTTTCGTAGGCTAAATGGAAAATAGCCGCTAATAGCCAGCTATAGCCCGGTTTAGCCTTAAATTAGCCTCCAATCACTAGTAGAAAACAGGCCATCCGTTCGCCCCCTCAGAGCATTAGTCCCGGTTGCGCCAGCACGTGTCCCGGTTCGAGCGGGCACAGGGCCCGGAGGCATGCGTCCCGGTAGTATACGTCCGTTTGTAACACAAACCGACTAAAGGTTAGCGTCGAGCACGTGGCGTGGCACACACCTTTAGTCCCGGTTTGTGTTACAAACCGGGACGTATGCTCCCGCCCTCTATAAATGCAACGCCCAAGCCCTCTGCCTCCACTTCGTTTTTTCTCTTGGTGGAAGGTGTGAGGGGTGTGCTAGTTTTTTTTCCCTATGCATGCATTCAAGGTGTTTGATGAAATGTTTGAGTGAATAATCCTGTTCAATTTCTCATAGAACAAAAATATAGAAGGTGTCCGAGACGCACTTGAGCTTTCTCCTCTTTATTTCCCTCGATCGAGGTTAGCAATCTTATCTTTTCTTTGTCATTGATACAATGCATGTGTCGATGTGAATTGGTCATTTCACTATTTATGATGTCATGTTTTTGATAAACTTACTTATATGATGCGATGAGCGGTCGGGAATGGATGTACGGTGACCGGCGCGTAGCCGGGTATATGAAAGGCGTGGATAAATTTATCGATGTGGCTACGGCAAACAAAGAGAATGGTTTTATATGTTGTCCATGTGTTCAATGTCGGAACAACAAGGAGTACTCTTCCTCGAAAATCATCCGCTGCCACCTGATTATGAAAGGTTTCATGCCCAACTATAATTGCTGGACCAAGCACGGGGAAAGAGAGGTTATGATGGAAGATGGTGAAGAAGAAGATGATGATAACAACTATCATCATATGTTTCTTGAATACAGTGATACTACAATGAAAGACAATGGAGAGGAAGGAGGTGAAGAACGGGCATCAGATGAGCCGGTTGATGAACTTGGTAGGGTCATTTCTGATGCAAAGCGAGACTGTGAAACAGAAAATGAGAAGTTGAAGTTAGAGGGCATGTTAGAAGATCACAAGAAATTGTTGTACCCAAATTGTAAAGATGGCAGCACAAAGCTCGGTACCACACTGGAATTGTTGCGATGGAAGGCATAGTGTGGTCTAACTGACTCCTCATTTGAAAAGATGCTGAAAATAATGAAGCCGAAGTTTCCAAAACATAACGAACTTCCCGAGAGTACCTACGAAGCAAAGAAGACTCTTTGTCCTCTAGGATTAGATGTGCAAAAGATACATGCATGCATTAATGACGACATCCTCTACCGCGGTAAGGAGTATGAGAATTTAGATAAATGCCCGGTATGCAATGCATTGCGGTATAAAATCAGACGAGATGACCACAGTGATGTTGAGGAGAGCCCTCCGTAAGAGGGTTCTGCTAAGGTTATGTGGTATGCTCCTATAATACCAAGGTTGAAACGCATGTTCAAAACAAAGAGCATGCCAGTTGTTGCGATGGCACAAAGAAGACCGTAAGAAAGACGGGAAGTTGAGACACCCTCCGATGGGTCACAAGGAGAAAAATCGAGAGAGACTTTCGGACTTTGCGGTGACGCAAGGAACTTATGGTTTGGTCTAAGTACGGATGGCATGAATCCTTTCGGAGAGCGAGCTGCACACAAAGACTGCCCGTGACTCTATGTATCTACAACCTGCCTCCTTGGTTGTGCATGAAGCGTAAGTTTAGTATGATTCCAGTGCTCATCCAAGGCCCGAAGCAACCGGGCAGCGACATTGATGTGTACCTTAGGCCATTAGTTAAAGAACTCTTACAGTTATGGGGCAAACCAGGTGTACGTGCGTGGGATGAGAACAAACAGGAGCCATTTGATCTACGGGGGTTGTTATTCGTAACCATCAATGATTGGCCTGATCTTAGTAACCTTTCGTGACGCATAAACAAGGGATATAAGGCATGCACACACTGTTTAGATAAGATCAAGGTACATATTTGCATAAATGCAAGAAGGTTGTGTACCGCGAATCGACGATTTCTTCCACCAATCATCCCGTAAGAAAGAAAGGCAAGCATTTCAAAGGTGAGGCGATCACCGAAGAAGCTGAACTCCTCACTGGTGATGATGTATTTTGTATGGTCAAGGACATAGAAGTAATCTTTGAAAGGGTCCCGCGGTCAATCAGTTCCGAACGACGCGCTACAGGAAACGCACCCATGTGGAAGAAGAAATCTATATTTTGGGAGCTGCCATATTGGAAAGTCCTCGTGTCCGCTCTTCAATCGACGAGATGCACGTGACGAAGAATCTTTGCGTGAACCTGCTAGGATTCCTAGGCGTGTATGGGAAGACAAAAGATACACCAGAAGCACGGCAGGACCAACAAATTATGAAAGACCCAAAGAACATGCATACACAGAACAAGACGGATAAAGTGCGTCACTTAAGTCGTGCCTATGCTCTTACCAAAGCAGAGAAGGAAATCTTTTTGAAGTCCTTTAAGATCAAGGTGCCGTCGGGCTTCTCATCTAATATAAAGGGATAATAAATATGGCGTAAAAAGTTCCAAACCTGAAGTCTCATGATCACACGTGATTATGACGCAGCTTGCTTCCGATTGCATTGAGGGGGCTTCTACCAAAATGTTCGAGTACCCATTGTGAAGCTGTGCATTCCTCAATGCAATATCTCGTAAGGTAATCAATCCAGATATTCTTCCAAGGTTCTGAAGGATGTGGTACAATGTCTTGTTAGTTTTGAATTGGTGTTCCCACCATCTTTCTTCAATATTATGATGCATCTCTGGTTCACCTAGTGGAAGAGATTGCCATTCTCGGTCCGTATTTCGCACAATATGTTCCCTTTGAGAGGTTCATGGAGTCTTAAAGAAATATGTTCATAACCGTATAGACCGGAAGGAAGCATCTCCAAGGGATATGGAATGAGGAGGTCATTGAGTTTTGTGTTGACTTTATTCCTGACCTTAAGCCGATTGGTGTTTCGACTCGTGGCATGAGGGAAGACTAAGTGGAAAAGGCATGGAAAGAAAGCAATGATATGTAGGGACGGGATTCTTTCACTAAAGCACACTACAGTTCTACATAATTCCACCTTGGCATTCACGATATCGAGGAACACAAGAATATTGTACACTCCAAAAACCCAGGGAAGCCTGAATCATGGATTACAGATGAACACATGAAGTCTTTCGATGGTTGGATGCGGACACATCTCTTGAATGACACCACTGTTGGAGATCAGCTATACTTGTTGGCCGCGTCACCATCTTATACTGTATTGAATTTCCAAGGGTACAAAATAAATGGGAATACATTCTACACGATCGCCCAAGATAAAAAGAGCACCAACCAAAATAGTGGTGTCCGCTTTGATGCAATAGACGAGAATGGACAAAAGGACACATACTATGGTTACATAGAGGAGATATGGGAACTAGACTATGGAGTCTCTTTTAAGGTCCCTTTGTTTCGCTGCAAATGGGTCAACCTAAATGGGGAAGGGGTAAAGATAGACCGGTTGTACGGAATGACAACAGTGGATCTCAACAATCTTGGTTATAGAGATGAACCATTCGTCCTAGCCAATGATGTGTCTCAGGTTTTCTATGTGAAGGACATGTCCTCCAGACCGAAAAAAGAAAAAAAATGCAAACGAATACATCATATGATGAGCCAAAGCGTCACATAGTTCTTTCAGGGAAAAGAAACATCGTGGGAATCGAGGACAAGACAGACATGTCAGAAGATTATAATAAGTTTGATGAAATTCCACCCTTCACAGTGAAAACTAACCCAAGCATTTCGTTAAGTAAAGAAGATGCTCCATGGTTACGTCTGAAGCGATCATAAGGAAGGACATATGCCAAGAAGTTCATGCTCATATTATGTAACTCTAGTTCATGTCTTTCGCGGTTTGTGGCTTCACCGAAAGATATCTTTCGCGGTTTGTGGCTTGACCAGGACTATATATAGGGGGGCCTTTAGTCCCGGTTTTGTAGTCTTTGTTTTTAATATTAATAAATGTCTTGAGTGTTAGTCCCGTTTTGTGGCTGGACTGTAGGGTTCGCAGCATAGAAAACAAAAATTTTCCTACGATGAGAACAACTATGTACCAAGATCTATCTACTAGATACAAACAACGGGCGGATGTATATCCGTAGAGAACATACCCTTGAAGACCGACAAAGCTTAACGAGTCCAAACTCGTGGTTGATGTAGACGATCTCTTGTCGATCTCAAGATCGAGAGGAAGTCCTAGTGCAAGAAAAAGCAGATCCGTTTCGCACACGCTCGAGGCACCGAGCAACCTCCGCCTCGCTCCAGCGATGCAGCGAAGCACAACTCTTTCTTGCCGAATAGCCACTGGAACATGTATCTCGCTAGTCCGAGACCATGGGAATAAATTTTAGAGGGGAGAGAGATCCTTCACGAGGAAGTGTGTTGTGAGAGGAGGAGAGGGGGCCTTTATAGGGAGAGGGGGCACCAAGGGGCATGGCGCCCAGCCATGGGGCTGACCCACCTCTTCCACATTCATGTGGGTGGAGCTCCCACTCAAAATGAAAAGCCTCCACTCCCATTAAAAGCCTCCACTCATAAATCCACTCACATGCATTAAATTTCCACCAAATTTAATGCAAGCTCTCATTTAAATAAAACTCTTTTATTTATTTATTCAGAATTTTGTTAATTACTTTAATTAACAAACATTCACATAAAACCCTTGCTAGTATTACATTTCACATGCGTAACCAGCCAGCAATTTCAACCGAAATAGTTTCGGTGTCTAGTGAAATAAATTCTCGCTTTCCTTTTCTTTTCGGCATGAAACTTTTGCTCCAAATGGATGTCGGTGTCTCTTAAGTGTGTCACCCTACGGTTCGCGAATAATGCGGACATTATCGAGACCCTCTCGGATCAATAATCGAAGCGGGATCCGAGACCCATCTCGACTCCCATACATTCAACGATGACTTTCTTGTGATCGCTTAACCTTTACGCTAGTATCTTAATCCTTTTGTTTCGCGATATATTACATGTCCGAGATTCGATCATCGGTATCTCCATACCTAGTTTGATCTCATCGACATGCACTCTTTCTCGCTCCCGTGATATAACATTCTAGTGATCAAATCACTTGCTTGCAAGCTAACCAATGTGATATCACCGAGGGCCCAGAGTATATCTATCCGTCATCGGGATGAACAAATTCCACTCTCGATCCATGGGCCTCAACATAACACTTTAGTAGTTCAATCCATCTTTATAATCACCCTGTTACGGTGTGACGTTTGATGTTATCAAGAAACTCTTCCTGTTAGTGATTGACATGATCTCATGGTCTAAGGATTAGGATCACTTCGTAAGATGTTATAGCAATATAAACTCAATGACTTTGATCGTAATGCTATACTTGGATGAATGTTCATCACACCATTACACTAATGTTGTGACCTCGTTATTAACAACATCCAATGTCCATGATCGAAACCTATGATCGTCTTGTTAATCAACGAGCTAGTTTATAAGAGAGGCATAACTAGGAACTTCCTTTTGTTTATTAAACACACATGTATTAACGCTCAGTATTAATACAATTATAGCATGTAAAATAAACATTTATCATAAATAGGAATACGATAATAACCACTTTATTATTGCCTCTCGGGCATATTCCTTCTCTCCCACTTGCACTAGAGACAATAATCTAGTTTGAGAACTTTGATTGAACACCTATGGCTTTCTGGTGTTCCATATACGCAATTGCAAGTGGTTAACATAATCTACGGATCTGACGCTTTCAGATCCGTGTGTATTTGCATGTCTTTGCGTCTTCACGCATCACTCATTCTCCAATGAGATGGCATTGTATAAATTTGGTCTTTCGGTGAGACCTTTAGTTCCTTGGGGTTAAAACACGTCGATACTATTGTCATACAATATATCTTTAGTGTTAGCCCTTTACGAACCACACCTTAGTTTGATAACAAACTACTTGACACAAATTCCCTCCTTTGCTGCTACTATAGCAGTCATATACTTAGCCTTTTGTTGTAGTATTCGTCACAATGTCTTAACTTTGGAACTCTTCCAAATCCATCATGGAATCTCCTTTCCATTACATTGTGCCACCCATAGTTTAAATTGAGATAAACTTAATTTGTATCTTGTGACAAAACTAGTATCAATGTAACGCTTTACAATGAACTATTTGTAATTGTTTGTCACCTCTACACAAACATATTCTTAGTTCTTCCAAAAGATCATAAGAATATCCTCACTATCGTCCAATGATAATTTTATGATTCATTCTGGTATATGCTCATAACACTTAGAGCATAGGACATATCTGGATGTGTACATATCATGGTATGATTGATCAAAACATTCTCGTGATTACACTCATCAAGTGTCAAAGCACTTCAATCTTGTTTCACTTATCAAGTGTAGATACACTTGAATCTTGATTCAATTCCTTTCCATGCGACAAGAACCGTTTCTTGTTGATTCTATATTGAACTCCTTCAATATCTCATATATGTCGCTTGGGCAACCATATTAGCGTTACGATACCATCCACTATAGACATTCACGCTAAATATTCGGGTTTTGCCTAAGTCTTTCATCGAAATGAAATTCTTAACCTTTGTCAATAAAAGATACATCATTTCTAATCAACAAGATGCCCTTCACATAATGTATTAGAAATATGTCTCATTCCCACTTAATTTCTTGAAAATGCAAGCATCATCGCCTCCTCGATGAAAACTCCTTTTCATCATGGTGAAGATTCCAACTCATGATGCTTACTTCAACCATTGAAGTTTGCATGCCCTTTTAGCATCCTTTGAATTTAACAAAACCCTTTGGACCGTGTCATGTACACGTCCTAGGTAACCATTCTATTAGAAGAACTTTGTTTTGTTTATTCATCTACCATATACCAAATTATATGTAGTGGTTGCTACTTTAATCCGTTCAGACTAAATATCGCTATGAAAGATCAAATCTTGTCATAGTCAACTCTTTGAACATTGTCATAAAATACTTTACGACATGTCGAATATTTCATAGATGTGAGACATCCATGTCTGTTTCTTTATAGATCCAAATACGACCGATAGGTTTTTACACCTTTCCGGAGGGTCTTCCAAGTTCAAAACTTGATTTCTCGTGTATGGAACTATCACGGATTTTATGGCTTCAAGCCATTTGTGAGTCGGGCCCATCATCGCTTCTTTGCATATAGTCGGTTCATCATTGTCAAACAATAATGATTTACTCTCAAATCTTAGTATTTGATTGTTTATTCGACCGACTTGGTTCAATAGGAACTTTAGATCTCCGTGACCACAACCTTTGAGGCACATAAGCTATGAGCATTATGGCAGCCTCCAGAACCATTTCCTAAGCCGCTAACTCAGCACATTTAGCTAAGGTTCATTAACCTTATCAAAGTTCTATTGTCCTCCCACTTAACATTTATGAAAAATTCCTTCTTCAAGAAACTTTACTTTTCAAGCGACAAACCCTTTTGTCCTCGGTGTTATGGAGGAATAACCAATTGTTATTCAAATAACCTACAAAGACATGCTCATCCGACTTTGGTTGTAAACATCTTACTTATGTTTAGTATACCAAAATTTAAGAAATGACAACTTGGGTTTTACCCCAAACCATAACTTCCATGGTGTCATTTCAACGGATCTAGATGGAGATCTTTTCGAGGTAAAAGCGGTAGTCTCTAAAGCTTTAATATTTTAAAACATAATGGCGTTTTATGAATAACACCTTTGATCCAACCATGTCTCACAAGGTTTCATTACAAATCTCAAACACTCCATACTCCTATGGTGTTTGGAGATGTAAATCTAGGTGTTTTGCTAAACTTGCAACTCAAATAAATCCCTTTATGATAAAATCATAATTCATTTATTTTCTTGTTACACTTGTAACTCAAATAAATCCCTTTATGATCAAATCATAATTCATTTATTTTTCTTGTTACAATGATTTTCCACTTCATCTTGAAAGTCTTTGAAACATTTTCAAATATTTCATACTTCTTTCTCATTAAGTGAACATTCACTCAAAATTCGGAGAAAGCATATGAAGTTGAAACCATCGCCACTACACATAATGGACTACATACATCGATATGTATAAATTCCAATAATTTAGTCGCTCGTTCTTCTTTGGCCTTTGAACGAAGTTTTAATTATCACGTGGAAAGTCTCACAAGCGTCACTTGATCAAATCAAAGACTCAAAAATCCATGAATATGGAGATTCTTCATGTTTACTTTCCAATATAATTTAAACAATGATGTCACTTCATAAGTGATCTTTCAATCATTTGTCTTGCGACATTTTAGCATTAGGTTTTATGGATGTGATTTCTTCAACTTGATTTGTAAATCATCCATCTTATATGGAATACGGTAATTATTTGAACAACCTTTGTTCTCATAATACCTGATTCAAATAACAATTATTAAAACAAATCTTGAAGTCAAGCCTTGATGTCAACGAGAAATACAAACAACGGTTTGTTTGTTTTTGATGAACATCATCACATATTCTCTTGCTAGTTACTTAGGCCATTGTGGTTCATGAATTGCATCGTTCCGTATGAAATTTCATACCAACCAATTCGGTATCCAATACCCAAGAACCACATTGTTTAACAAGCAAAGAATACAACCATAACATGTATATCTTATATATACCTAAATTGGATATTTCCAATCTTTTCTTTTCTGCCAAATATATTTTATAGATTCTCTTTCAGCATTTCCTTTTCCTAAAAGAATTTATCAACATCAAAAGTGGCGCCATATACATGACACATAGTCCAAAGCGTGTATATTCAAATAATAATACCTTTGGACTTGCACTTTGAAGTAGATCACCATCATCAAAATGATCGGTATTCTTTCAAAAACCATTCTTTAGTAATCTTTTAGTGTAGTAAACACTTTACATACATCTTCTATTCATCCTTATCATGACGACTTTCATGATCAAGCCAATTTAGCTTATAAAGGAGAATCGTGAGTATAACATTAGTTTCCAAAACCCTTTTGGATGATTAGGATGTCTAGCATCTCCAACCTTCGTAAATTCTCATCCAATATGAGAACATATATTATACTCTATCATATTGCAACCAAAACATTGTTTCAGATATCGTTATATCTGCCACACATGATGGTTTCTGAAACAATTCTTTCAGCTCCTAGATAATCTTGATATTAAAACAATCAAGAATCGTGGAGGCAAACATGATACTTAAGATACTAACACTGGAATTTTTTACTCTTGATTTAATACCAATTATTAAATCTCACGGAGTAAATAAAGTTTGCTGAAAGTTTGCAATAGGACTTTAAACTTTAGATTGACACTCAACACAATACGATACCAGTAAGTAAGTATATATCCGAATTCTATAGTTCTATTATCTCAATTACAACTATGCATAAGGTGGTGAACGAATGCCAATGACTACAACAAATTATGCAAATTCACTTTGATTTAATTTATGATAAATTGAGTTCTACTAATCCAAATTAGAAATGAACTCCCACTCAAAACGACATCCTCGTGTCTTTTTGGTGATTACATGAACCAAATCCACTACACCAAGTCCGATCATCACGTGAGTCGGTATAGCTTCAAAGGCGAGCATCCATATGGTCATCATATCAAAACATATGACTCATGCTTAACCTTTTCGGTCGTGTTCCGAGGCCATGTCTCATACATGCTAGGCTCGTCAAGTAAGAACCTTAGTATTCAAGTGTAATGCCTTTACACCCGAGATATGCTCGTGGATTCAAGTACACCCGATCATCACGTGATGTCTTGAAGTGAAGAAACATTGTCGGTGCATACTTAAGGAAGAACACATTCTTATCTTGATATCTAAATGAGGGATCATCTTATTTTGCTAATAAAACAAACAAGCAATATAAGATGCTATCAAACATCACATGTTTATTAGTGAAATGTTATGGTTCCCAGATGATCTCTATCATGTGCATCGTGGTATGATCACTATCATGCCTATATGTGTAAATCCAAGGTCTATGGAGTTTACACTATGTGTTGTAAGAGTATCATCTCATACTTCTACTTACAATACTACCATATCATAACACTAGCCCAAAGAACAATCTAAACTAGACGCCTCTAATTTATCCATTGCAAGTTTTACGTGGCTTAGGGCTTTCGAGATAGAACCGTTCTTACCTACGAACATGAACCACAACGAGGATAACCAAATTGTTGACAACTTGTTGCAAATTAGATATTTACTATAGTAGGAGAGACAGACACCCGCTAGCCACTTATGCAAAACTAGTTGCATGTCAAGCGTGGAACAGGTCTCATGTGCGAGGACATGTAAAGTTTGTCCGGGCCGCTTCATCCCACTATGCCACCAATATCCAAAGTACAACTAAGAAGCAATAAAATGATCATCATCGCCCACATACTCATATGTGTACTACCCGTGCAAAGTATCTACGCATAGATCCGGCTCTGATACCACTGTAGGGTTCGCAGCATAGAAAACAAAAATTTCCTACGATGGGAACAACTATGTACCAAGATCTATCTACTAGATACAAACAACGGGCGGATGTATATCCGTAGAGAACATACCCTTGAAGACCGACAAAGCTTAACGAGTCCAAACTCGTGGTTGATGTGACGATATCTTGCCGATCTCAAGATCGAGAGGAAGTCCTAGCCGCAAACAGCAATGGCGCATCCATGCTCGCACACACGCTCGAGGCACCGAGAAACCTCCGCCTCGCTTCAGCGATGCAGTGAAGCACAACTCTTTCTTGCCGAATAGCCACTGGAACATGTATCTCGCTAGTCCGAGACCATGGGGAATAAATTTTAGAGGGGAGAGATCCTTCACGAGGAGGTGTGTTGTGAGAGGAGGAGAGGGGCCTTTTAGGGAGAGAGGGGGCACCCAAGGGCATGGCGCCCAGCCATGGGGCTGCCCACCTCTTCCACATTCATGTGGGTGGAGCTCCCACTCAAAATGAAAAGCCTCCACTCCCATTAAAAAGCCTCCACTCATAAATCCACTCACATGCATTAAATTTCCACCAAATTTAATGCAAGCTCTCATTTAAATAAAACTCTTTTATTTATTTATTCAGAATTTTGTTAATTACTTTAATTAACAAACATTCACATAAAACCCTTGCTAGTATTCCATTTCACATGCGTAACAGTTTCAGAATTTCAACCAAACAGTTTGTGTCTAGTGAAATAAATTCTCGCTTTCCTTTTCTTTTCGGCATGAAACTTTTGCTCCAAATGGATGTCGGTGTCTCTTAAGTGTGTCACCCTACGGTTCGCGAATAATGCGGACATGATCAATACCCTCTCGGATCAATAATCGAGCGGGATCTGAGACCCATCGACTCACACATTCAACGATGACTTTCTTGTGATCGCTTCGAACCTTTACGCTAGTATCTTAATCCTTTTGTTTCGCGATATATTACATGTCCGAGATTCGATCATCGGTATCTCCATACCTAGTTTGATCTCGTCGACATGCACTCTTTTCTCGTTCCGTGATATAACATTCTAGTGATCAAATCACTTGCTTGCAAGCTAACCAATGTGATATCACCGAGAGGGCCCAGTATATCTATCCGTCATCGGGATGAACAAATTCCACTCTCGATCCATGGGCCTCAACATAACACTTTAGTAGTTCAATCCATCTTTATAATCACCCCATTACGGTGTGACGTTTGATGTTATCAAGAAACTCTTCCGGTGTTAGTGATTGACATGATCTCATGGTCTAAGGATTAGGATCACTTCGTAAGATGTTATAGCAATATAAACTCAATGACTTTGATCGTAATGCTATACTTCGGATGAATGTTCATCACACCATTACACTAATGTTGTGACCTCGTTATTAACAACATCCAATGTCCATGATCAGGAAACCTATGATCGTCTTGTTAATCAACGAGCTAGTTTATAAGAGAGGCATAACTAGGAACTTCCTTTTTGTTTATTAAACACACATGTATTAACGTTTCCGTATTAATACAATTATAGCATGTAAAATAAACATTTATCATAAATAGGAATACGATAATAACCACTTTATTATTGCCTCTCGGGCATATTCCCTTCATGGACCGGGACTATGAAGAAGTTGTCCCGATTCGTACTTACCATTAAGATCTGATCTCCAAACGCGCGCGGTCACATATTAGGGAGTGCCTCTATGACCAGTTTCTTGGAGATGCCGAGGATCGATCCGGCATCTCCTCGAACTGGTCGTAGTGGTGTCCTCTCTCAAAAACAATCTTGCAGCTTGTAACTTCTCTAACTAGATCAATACACACTGGAGCTAACTAATTTCACATATTAGGAGTGCCTCTATGACCAGTTCTCGGAGATGGGAGGATGGGCTCGTCGACATCTCAAAACCCGTAGTGGTGTCCTGCTCTCGAAAACCATCTTGCAGCTTGTAACTTCTCTAACTAGATCAATACGCCTAGGATCTAACTAATTTCACATATTAGAGTGCCTCTATGACCAGTTCTGAGATGCCGGAGGGCTGGATTCCGCCGACATCTCCACAAATGCCGTAGTGGTGTCCTCGCTCTCAAAACCATCTTGGAGATGCCTCAAACGGTGGAGGACTGGACTGCAAGGATGCCTATTTATAGTACAAGCATTTCGGCATAGTGTCGACACTTACGAAATAATGTCGACACTCACCCCTATTATTAGTCTTGCTGACTGTTTTGTCGGTTGGTGTCTCCAACCGACTAAGGTTCATCTTTAGTCGGTTGGTGACACCATCCGAACAAGGTACACGCACGACATAATGTCGACACTCACCCCTATCATTAGTCTTTGCCGCCGCCCAAATTTCGAACTCCCTCCAACCGGGACTAAAGATGAACCTTTAGTATATTGAAAATCCGAACAATGAAAATCCTTCGCGTGGTGTCATATTATGTGACATAGTTGAAAGGAAAAATACCAGACTTGGTATATTGATCATGTTTCGAAAAAACCTTCACAAAATGACCTATCATGTTCGAGGTTTCATGGCTTTCGGTCCAAATGACCGATGTTATGTGCTGAATCACGGCATAGTTTGTGATGTTGTGCCTATATTATGCATGCGTGTGAACATTGGTATGGAGAACAATGTTGCAGGAGGAAGTTTTCCTTTTTGTCGCACGGAAAAGCCCTTTTCCATTTTCCGAGCGCAAAAAACGGGTCGTTTTGTGAAGTAACCACCAAAATGCCGTTTCAGAATGCTACCGTCCCATTTTTCTAAAATACTAGACCACCTTACATGGACTATCTCCCAACCAGGACATCTCAAACCTTTTCGTCCTACCGGGTAAAAAGGACAAATGTCTGCCGAATCGATAGGAAGTGGGTCCGGTTTGTACTACAGGTACATGATCTATCGCTCGTGATTTTTTGAAAAAATCATTTTTAGACTCGCAATATGTGGTTTCTTCAGAGATCCAATGAAAGTTCTAACGATGCTCGTCCCCTATCTTCATGCACACCTGTTCGACCATAGTTAGAAATTCAGATAATTCAAAACGGGCATAATAAATTCAAAAAAAATCCGAACAATGAAAATCCTTCGCTTGGTGTCATATTATGTGACATAATTGAAAGGAAAAAGACCAGACTTGGTATATTGATCATGTTTCGAAAAAACCTTCACAAAATGACCTATCATGTTCGAGGTTTCATGGCTTTCAGTCCAAATGACCGATGTTATGTGCTGAATCACGGCATAGTTTGTGATGTTGTGACCATATTATGCATGCGTGTGGAAATTGGTATGGAGAACAATGTTGCAGGAGGAAGTTTTCCTTTTTGTCGCACGGAAAAGACCTTTTCCATTTTCCGAGCGCAAAAAACGGGTCGTTTTGTGAAGTAACCACCAAAATGCCGTTTCAGAATTCTACCGTCCCATTTTCCTAAATTACTAGACCACCTTACATGGACTATCTCCCAACCGGGACATCTCAAACCTTTTCGTCCATCCCAGGTAAAAAGGACAAATGTCTGCCAATCGTGAAGTGGGTCCGTTTGTACTACAGTACATGATCTATCGCCTGTGATTTTTGAAAAATCATTTTAGACTCGCAATATGTGGTTTCTTCAGAGCTCCAATGAAACTTCTAACGATGCTCGTCCCCTATCTTCATGCACACCGGTTCGACCATAGTTAGAAATTCAGATAATTCAAAACGGGCATAATAAATTCAAAAAAAATCCTAACAATGAAAATCCTTCGCGTGGTGTCATATTATGTGACATAGTTGAAAGGAAAAATAACAGACTTGGTATATTGATCATGTTTCGAAAAAACCTTCACAAAATGACCTATCATGTTCGAGGTTTCATGGCTTTCGGTCCAAATGACCGATGTTATGTGCTGAATCACGGCATAGTTTGTGATGTTGTGCCCATATTATGCATGCGTGTGGACATTGGTATGGAGAACAATGTTGTAGGAGGAAGTTTTCCTTTTTGTCGCACGGAAAAGCCCTTTTACATTTTCCGAGCGGAAAAAACGGGTCGTTTTGTGAAGTAACCACCAAAATGCCGTTTCAGAATGCTACCGTCCCATTTTCCTAAAATACTAGACCACCTTACATGGACTATCTCCCAACTGGGACATCTCAAACCTTTTCTTCCATCCCGGGTATAAAGGACAAATGTCTGCCGAATCGGTAGGAAGTGGGTCCGGTTTGTACTACATGTACATGATCTATCGCTCGTGATTTTTGAAAAAATAATTTTTAGACTCGCAATATGTAGTTTCTTCAGAGATCCAATGAAAGTTATAACGATGCTCGTCCCCTCTCTTCATGCACACCTGGTCGACCATAGTTAGAAATTTAGATAATTCAAAACGGGCAGAATAAATTCAAAAAAATCCGAACAATGAAAATCCTTCACGTGGTGTCATATTATTTGACATAGTTGAAAGGAAAAATATCAGACTTGGTATATTGATCATGTTTCACAAAAACCTTCACAAAATGACCTATCATGTTCGAGGTTTCATGGCTTTCGGTCCAAATGACCGATGTTATGTGCTGAATCACGGCATAGTTTGTGATGTTGTGACCATATTATGCATGCGTGTGCACATTGGTATGGAGAACAATGTTGCAGGAGGAATTTTTTCTTTTTGTCCCACGGAAAAGCCCTTTTCCATTTTCTGAGCGCAAAAAACGGGTCGTTTTGTGAAGTAACCACCAAAATGCCGTTTCAGAATGCTACCATCCCATTTTCCTAAAATACTAGACCATCTTACATGGAATATCTCCCAACCGGGACATCTCAAACCTTTTCGTCCATCCCGGGTATAAAGGACAAATGTATGCCGAATCGGTAGGAAGTGGGTCCGGTTTGTACTACAGGTACATGATCTATCGCCCGTGATTTTTTGAAAAAATCATTTTTAGACTCGCAATATGTGGTTTCTTCAGAGATCCAATGAAACTTCTAACGATGCTCGTCCCCTATCTTCATGCACACCGGTTCGACCATAGTTAGAAATTCAGATAATTCAAAACGGGCATAATAAATTCAAAAAAATCCTAATAATGAAAATCCTTCGCGTGGTGTCATATTATGTGACATAGTTTAAAGGAAAAATACCAGACTTGGTATATTGATCATGTTTCGAAAAAACCTTCACAAAATGACCTATCATGTTCGAGGTTTCATGGCTTTCGGTCCAAATGACCGATGTTATGTGCTGAATCACGGCATAGTTTGTGATGTTGTGCCCATATTATGCATGCGTGTGGACATTGGTATGGAGAACAATGTTGCATGAGGAAGTTTTCCTTTTTGTCGCACGGAAAAACCCTTTTCCATTTTCCGAGCGCAAAAAACGGGTCGTTTTGTGAAGTAACCACCAAAATGCCGTTTCAGAATGCTACCGTCCCATTTTCCTAAAATACTAGACCACCTTACATGGACTATCTCCCAATCGGGACATCTCAAACCTTTTCGTCCATCCCGGGTAAAAAGGACAAATGTCTGTCGAATCGGTAGGAAGTGGGTCCGGTTTGTACTACATGTACATGATCTATCGCCCGTGATTTTTTGAAAAAATCATTTTTAGACTCGCAATATGTGGTTTCTTCAGAGATCCAATGCAAGTTCTAACGATGCTCGTCCCCTATCTTCATGCACACATGTTCGACCATAGTTAGAAATTCAGATAATTCAAAACGGGTATAATAAATTAAAAAAAACTGAACAATTAAAATCCTTCGCGTGGTGTCATATTATGTGACATAGTTGAAAGGAAAAATAGCAGACTTGGTATATTGATCATGTTTTGAAAAAACCTTCACAAAATGACCTATCATGTTCGAGGTTTCATGGCTTTCGGTCCAAATGACCGATGTTATGTGCTGAATCACGGCATAGTTTGTGATATTGTGCCCGTATTATGCATTCGTGTGGACATTGGTATGGAGAACAATGTTGCAAGAGGAAGTTATCCTTTTTTGTTGCACGGAAAAGCCCTTTTTCATTTTCCGAGCGCAAAAAACAGGTCGTTTTATGAAGTAACCACCAAAATGTCGTTTCAGAATGCTACCGTACCATTTTCCTAAAATACTAGACCACCTTACATGGACTATCTCCCAACCGGGACATCTCAAACCTTTTCGTCCATCCCGGGTAAAAAGGACAAATGTCTGCCGAATCGGTAGGAAGTGGGTCCGGTTTGTACTACATGTACATGATCTATCGCCCGTGATTTTTGAAAAAATCATTTTTAGACTCACAATATGTGGTTTCTTCAGAGATCCAATGCAAGTTCTAAATGAGCTATTTTTTCCCGTCATTTTTCTTCCCGCCATTTTTTCCCAGCATTTCTCCCGCCGGTTTTTCCCGCCAGTTCTTCCCTCCAGTTATCTTCCTGCCATTTCTCACTATATATATGTAGGGTTGGCCTCCATTGTCATTGCACATCTCTAGACTCATATCTGCAACCTCATCACTCTTTCCCATGACTTCCACCGTAGCACTAACTCCCAGGGAGGCGGAGGCGCTTTCTCGAACTACCTCGCCGCCATCTGTGTCCCCGTACCGGTGGATCTTGGCTGAGGCGTGCTTTCCTCTTGTCCCTCTAGGTGTGGCGCGTCGGTTGGCCATCACGAACCACTACTACTTCGAGCTCACGCCTGAGCAGCAGAGGAATCCCAGATGGCATCCCGACTATTTCCCAACTTGGGAAGCCTTCTTCGTGGATCGGCGTGAGAGGGCGCTCGCCAGGCACGAGGAGGATGGCCCACCTCCGCCAAACTTCAACGAGGCCGGCCGTCGGTTGTGGTGGCGTGGTCGGACTCTCTAGAGCGTCATGACCTACGAGACGGCTGCTGACTCTAGCCCCCGCCTACGCTACCCTCAAGTCCATCCCACTCGTACTCAGCCTTCGAGGTTCAACTACGGCGACCCCGACGATGACAGCGACGACGGCCGCGGCGAGTACAATGACTACAGTGGCGAGTATTACACGTGTAGGCAGGAGCATGACTGAATCACTCCAACATTGCAAAACAAGTTCGGCCGATTGTGGCTTAATCTGGCCATGCATCTTAATTTTCAGTTCTTCTATGTAACTTTGTGTTAGTAGCGTTATGTACTTTAATTCCAGTTCCATCCTAATAAAATTTTCTTTCTGTCCATTATTTCCCATCTTTTTTTTCCCGCCCATTAATATATAAAAAATATAAGTTCATTCAAATCCAAATTAAAACACAGAAAATGGTTTTGAATTATTTAAAAATAGAAAATGGTTTTGAATTATTTATTCAAATCAAGACACTTTTTATGTTTAAAGTTTTTCTAAATTCCAAATTAATATTCAAAAAATTTAAGTTAATTCATTTTTAATTTTAAATGCTTCATAGTTTAAATGGTTACATTAATTATTTTTTAAAAATAGAAAATGGTTTTGAATTATTTATTCAAATCGAGACACTTTTTATGTTTAAAGTTTTTCTAAATTCCAAATTAATATTCAAAAAATATAAGTTAATTCATTATTAATTTTAAATTGTTCATAGTTTAAATGGTTACATTAATTATTTTTGAAAAATAGAAAATGGTTTTGAATTATTTATTCAAATCGAGACACTTTTTATGTTTAAAGTTTTTCTAAATTCCAAATTAATATTCAAAAAATATAAGTTAATTCATTATTAATTTTAAATGGTTCATAGTTTAAATGGTTACATTAATTATTTTTAAAAATAGAAAATGGTTTTGAATTAGTTATTCAAATTCAAACACTTTTTATGTTTAAAGTTTTTATAAATTCCAAAGTAATATTCAAAAAATATAAGTTAATTCATTTTTTATTTTAAATGGTTCATAGTTTAAATGGTTACATTAATTATTTTTAAAAACAGAAAATGGTTTTGAATAAGATATTCAAATTCAAACACTTTTTATGTTTAAAGTTTTTCTAAATTCCAAAGTAATTATCATTTAAAAACATTACAAATTTAAACCCCAAAATAAAAAATAAGGCGGGAACACACAGAAAATTCCTGAAAATTTTGAAAACAGGGTCATACGTCCCGGTTGGAGCCACCAGCTGGGACTAAAGAGCGCTTCGCGCGCCCCTTGGCTGATAAAAAAAAGTGGACTATACGTCCCGGTTGGTGGCTCCAACCGGGACGTATGACCCTTTAGTCCTGGTTGGAGCCACCAACCGGGACGTATACTCCCCCTTTATAACTTGTGCGCCTCTTCTTCTTCTTCCCATCTCACTTCTCTGCTTCTTCTCTGCTTTCATCGACGACGCCAGCTGCCCGCTCCCGCCTGCCGTCGTCGTGCCGCCCGCCTCGCCTCACTCCGTCTCCGGCCCGCGCCTCGACCGTCTCCATCATCCTCGCCACAAGTGCTTGGCCGCCAGCCTCGGCCTCCTGCCTCCGCCTCGCCTCATGCGCCTCGCCTCCGTCGCTCTGCGGCACGCCCTCGTCTCCGTCTCGGCCGCGCGCACTATTCCGTCGTCGCACCGTACGGCCATCCTCGCTCCGGCCACCGCCTGCTCAAGCCGCCACCGCCGCCCGTGTCTAGCGCCGGCCGCCACCGCCTCTCCCTCTCGTCCTTCTCCAACCGCGCCGCCCACGTACGTCCAGCGCCGGTATACCACCCGATCGAGAGAGGCTCTTTTATTAGTATCATGTATATAGATTTTTTTACATGTGTATATACTGTGTATTTTTTTGACATGTGTAGATGTATTTAGATTTTAGTTGTGTGTATGCATATATTATTTTATTAGGTGTATGTATATATTATTTTAGGTGTATATTATTCTAGGTGTATGTATATATTATTTAGATTTTAGGTGTATAGTTGTTAGATGATTTAGGTGTGTATTTAGATGATGTAGATCCCGACGCGCGCGCGTATTAGTGATGATATTTAGTTGATGATTATTTTAGTTGATATGATCCCGACGCGCGCGCACATGGAGACGTGTCGCCGGCTGCCCCGCCGTCAGGCTGCCCGCCGTCACCTCTGTCTGCCGCCGTGCATCGTCGTGCATTCTCTCCCTATTTCTCCCCCTCGCGTGTGTTCTCTCCCTCTCTGGCCAAACCCTAGCCGGCCCTAGTAGCCGGCCGTCATGGTGAGCTGCTGGTTCTCGTGGACCCTATCTCTCGCCCCCTCTCGCTCTTGTTCCTCCTCCCCGTCGACCACCTGCCACCATCGCCGCTCACCGTCGTGCTCCTCTCCGGTGACCTTTTCGGAGGCGGCCTTACTCTTTGGCTTGCCTCAACCTCTCTCTCTAGCACGCACACGCACACGCCAGCTCTCGCGCTCCACCCCCGTCCCCTTTGTCGTTCTGAGGCTCACCGGCGTCAATGACATCACGGTGACGTCACCCCGGCGTCGGCACATGGTCAACCCCCAGTCAACCTGGCCTGGGTCCCACCCTGCCCACGTGGAGGATGAGTTGGCCTAGGGCCCAACTGTCTGTCTCTCTCGCTAGCTGTAGCCCGGGTGTAAAAAGTATATAAGTTGGTTTTACCCTTTTAAGCTATAATCATGCATTGCTAATCAAAATGTTCAGAAAAATGAGTTCTACCTTTTTAAGCTATAATCATGCATTGCTAATCAACTTTAATGACAGGTTTAATTAGAGAACTAAATCAACCCCTCTCATGTGTTTCCGGAGTTTCCCGAGTTAGGGTTTTCAACCCTCGGAACCTCGTTTAAATTGTCGAGCAAGTTTTAGGGTTTCATTTCAATGCAATTCAACTTGTCATATCATCATCCTTGTTTGAGCATTTGGCCTATCCCTCCTCCCCGACCGCCACAGCGCCTCCGTCTCCGTCCATCGCCACGCGCTCCAGCCGCCCCTTCCCTTTTAGTGTGTATGTATATATTGTGTATGTATATATTTTTATTATTGTGTATGTATATATTAGGGTTTCTCTGAATTAGGGTTTATTCGTTTTGACTTATCCGATTTTCCACCTATGCAGAAAATATGGACCCACACGTCAGAGACGAAGAAAAGGAAGAGTTGATCCAAGGTGTGAACCGCGGGGAAGAAAATTTAGATGTATCGACATTTCTGAACAACTCCGGTGAGGGTGATCCTCTTTTTGCCGGAATAGACGACTTGTTTGAGGTTGAAGGTGTTGCCTTCCGCGAGGGAGAAGGCGATGCCTTGTGTAATCGAGAAGACGACCGCTCTGGCGAGGTGCATGTAATATAATTAATCATCTGCTATCTATATAGAAATAGTAACGACAATCTTTCTTCTTTTAGCCCTCCGGATCAAAGAAATCTACTGAAAAGAGCAGCCGAGGTCCAACCAAAAAGTTGCAAGACCATGAGAGGTTCAGGATCGAAGATGTCAAAGGCAAACAAACCGACGGCTCGAAGTTGTCGCAAACAAATTTGTGGCACAATGCGAGTAATCGTTAGTGACTTAATCCCGATCACCATTCGAATTGGAATAGGCCTCTGATGCGTAAGAAGAGGGAACATGTTTATTTGTCCCTAACCACGCCAAAGATTTACTGTGGAAGAGGCTCATGGTTAATTTCAAACTACCGAAGATAGAGCTGGATCCAAATGCGGAGGATCCAGTTGAGGACGCCTTACAACATGGGAGAGCCATGGAGGCTAAGGTCAGGGAGTGGGCTTTGAAGAAGATGGCCCAGTGTTTCACCAACTGGAAGAAAAGATTGCACCTTGACTATCTCGTGAAAGAGAAGACTCCCGATTTCAAGAATATTCAGTTTGAGAAGATAAAACCATTCTGGGCTGAGTTTGTGAATTACAAGACATCAGAAAAAGCTAAGAAAATGTCTGCAACGAATAAGCTGAATGCTGCTAACAAGAAGTATCACCATACTATGGGGAAAGGTGGCTACAGGGCTGTCCTAAGTGGGAGAAACTTGAGAATGAACTGCGTGCTAAAAAGATCCCTAGAGACAGACGATTGGGTAGAACGTGCAAGGAATTGGTTTTACGGGCATGGGGGCATGTTGGACCCGGAAGGGAAGTGTATATATAACATACGACATAAAGAAGACCCCTTGCCAATCGAGAAGATGAGAAAAGCAGTAAAGGCTATTAAAGATGGGGACTTCATTCCCGATAGAGAGAATGATGAGCTCACACTCGCCCTTGGAAATAAGGAACATGATGGACGAACACGAGGCACAAGCGGCTCCAAACCATGGAGGACTGGGTTTCCCGAAGAGAGGAAGAAATATCCTGATAGAAGTCATCAGAGGAGAAAGGACAGGGTGGAAGTTGAAGAAGATATTCAGAAAGAGCGAATGCGTGTAATTGAAGAACGAATAAAGCAACAACAAGATGAAATTAACTAACTTAAAGAGCAAAGTACTACCGTCCCATCTCAGCAGCACACTGCATTCGATGCTACCGGCCTATCGAATAATCGAAAAAGCAGTGTGGCTTCCACCGAGGTCCCGGGTGATGACAATGGCGATGCCGATGGTGCACCGACGATGGATCCTGTTGGCTACCCAGTGGATGATATCACAGAGATGACACACTGCGAGCTACATGTCAAAGTTGTGAACATATCAATGAAGGTGGCGGTCGGCTATGCCTTACCAATTGGACCCACACCAACTTACCACTGTCGTCCGGTTCCAGAGGGCTACATTGTTGTCGGGGTGGATGAAATCATGCCCACCTTTGATGTTTTGAAGCTTGACTACCCTGCAGGTGAAGGGGATGTGACTAAACTGGGAGACGCAAAAACATCACCATTCTATGGACAAAGGAATGTATCGTTCTTCGAAATCATACGCCAAGGCCATCTTCGCCGCCGCCTCACCCGTCTCCAGCGAGGTCGTCGACGCCGCGGCATCCGTGTTCGTCGCCTCACCCGGCTCCATCGTCTCACCAATCTCCGGCGCAGCCATCGCCGCGGGAGCCATCGCCGGCGCCTCAGGATAAAGAGCGTAAGCGTACCGCTACTCTGCGTCTTGGTAAGCGATCGCCGAAACGTAAACAAGAGCCTCTTCCAAAAGTACCAAAGATTCCTCCTAAGAGAACTTATGACTTTACTGAAGAGGAGACTGCGGCGATCGTTGATGCGGAAACGACATCGTTTTTCGCTAAGCTGAGGCGGCCGAAAGAGCCAGAGTTCCCTAGCACCAAAGAAGAAAAACCCGAAGTGTTGAAAATGCTAAAATCTCTTCATCAACCCGAGCCAAAGCTGTCATCAGACTATGAGCGTTCTATTCTCAAGTCACATGCGGCACAAAAAGCCTCGAAGAGCAGTACTGATGCAAGCGAGAAATCTGTTGTCCAGCTCGGAGAACAAGCAAAACAGTCTTGCGCCCCTCTCAAGGTGATTTCCCAAACCAATGTGGGGTCGAGCAAATATGGGGCCGAAGAGCAGTATGATACAGAGGTAGTTGCACAATATGGAGAAGCTGTCGCTGCTCAAGGTATGAGTATTGCCCAGTACTTATCCCAGTTAGAGTACCTCCCCGTGAGTGAAGTAGCATACAAATACCAGTACGGCAAACCTCTCGTCAAACCTGAGGAGGTAAATAATCTTCCAACAAAAATGCGAAGATTGCATAACTGGTACTTGTATGCCACAAAGACCGAGGCTAACTGAATAGTGATGAAGGTTACAAAAAAGCATTATGGGAAAGATATAGATGACATGATATCCATTGAATTTGATGAACTATTTCAATTATTCAATCAAGACGCCTTGGACAAATCGATCATCAGTGTCTATTGTCTGTAAGTACTAATTCTGTAATTAATTTAGTCTCCAACTATCTCACCTTGTTTATTGCATGTATATAATCATACTGTAATATGCAGAATGAAGATTCTCGAATGCAGCAGAGGACAAATCTATGACATTGGCTTCATTGACCCATATTGGGTTCATCAAGATAATCTCAAAACAAACCCCCAGGATACAGAGGATAATATAGTACACGCGTTAAGGTTTCAAGAAACCAGAAGGGAAATACTTTTTCCTTACAACTTCGAGTGAGTGTTATTGTCTTGTATACACTTTCTATTTCGCTTACTCAATGTTAAGTACATAATTGATTAGTTATGCATTCACAGCTACCACTATATTCTGTTAATCATTCAACTTGACAAAGGGCGTGTACTAGTCATGGACTCGAAACATAAACCCCTTGAGCAGTGAAAGGACATGCAGATACTTCTCCAGCGGTAATTCTAATCATTACGACACTATATCGGCAACGTTCGTGAATTTTATGGTATCAAGTAATTAATAACTTATTTTATTCGTTTTTTTTGCCGGGCATCGCTTGGAAAAGGTTCACCAACAAGGCTAGGGGTGTTTGAAAAACGGAGCTTACATTTGAAGCACTAGATGTAAGCACCACTAGCTATATCTGCGCATCTCTTTGATTCTAGTTTTGATACAGTTATTATCATGCTTGATTATTATTTTGATTGAACTATGTTCTCGTAAAGTGCCTGACGCAGGTACCAGGTAACAATCTATGTGGATACTATGTTTGCGAGTTCACCCAGCAGACGTGCGATGAGAAGGTCAGGAATTTAGAGCAACTCCACGTACGTAAACAATTTCCATGGTTTTTAATTACAATCAAATTGTGTTTAGTTTCATTCATATAGGCCGACTCCTTTTTTAAATCAGATCGAACGTCTACGGGACGGTCTTCTGCCAAAGGATCGCGTACGAGCAATTCAGGAGGAATTGGCGGGATTCTTGGATGCAGAAGTCCTAGACCCAAAAGGAGAATACTATTCGGCTGTGTATAGCAAAAGGGATTGTATAAAGAGCAACTTTTGTATGTAGTTCATGAACTCGGTCCATGTATCGAATGTAATATTGTCATGATGATCTTGTGTAATATAATAGTTCCTTCATTGATGAGTGCAAAATACTAAATAAACAATAAATCAACCTAAATAAATTCTCTGCCGTGGCACAAAAAGTGGCCAAAATGCTGTCGCGGCAACAAAAGTTGCCAAAATGAATTCTCTGCCGCGACAGAGAAAAGTGTCAAATCTCTGCCGCGTCAGAATGTTATTTGTCCCGATTCGTGTTACGAACCGGGACGGTTGCTCCACCCCCTCGCCCTCTGTCGCGGCCACGTGTACCCCCATTTGTCCCGGTTGGTGGGGCAACCGGGACTAAAGGTTGGGGCTTTAGTCCCGATTGCTCTGTTCCTGTTGGGCAACCGGGACTAATGTCCCTTACCAACCGGGACGTATGGCACGTTCTCCACCAGTGAATTTAGCCGCTAAACTTGTGCTCTGTGAAGTTTTCTTCTTTTTGTTTCCTTTTTTCGAACTTATGTTAAATATGATTCGATACAACTTGTGATTTAATTAGTTGAATACTTATTTGTGTTCAATAGTTGCATGATTTGTAGCTCGAATCTTGTTTGAGTCATAGTTTTCCCCATCTTTAGAAAATATTTAGCTGAAATTTGTTCAATTTTTGAAAATACGTTAAAATAGAATAGCCCGCTATAGCTGCGCTATAGCCTTTCATAGCCTCTGAAAAGCCGCGGCTAAATAAAATAGCCGGCTATTTTAAACTTTGGTATGTACGGACAGCTGAGATCCGTCTGCAAGGCAGCACCAAGGTTACATGTGTCCGAGAAAAATATAGAAAGCGTATTTGTAAATATTAAGACACGTGTTAGCTTAAAAATGATTTTGGACGAGTTTGCTCTCTTATGAGACTAATTTAACTACGAAAGCATTAATAATGAATGTCACTTTATTGATCTGGAGGGAAAGAACAAGTCCACATATGATTCTACGGTGAGTCTGCTCTCAGGGTCATCACAAGAGTCAAGTAGACACTTAATTCACCTTGAGGGATCAACTAGTGCAGCTAGCGTGAAAGTAAGGGCAGTTGATTAATTTTTAGTTCAGTTGAAAAGAAATGATCTGGCTACATACCTGACATTAACTACCTTCCAATCCGTTGAGGGAAGACTCACCAACCGGGACTAAAGGTTGGGGATTTAGTCCCGATTGCCCCATTCCGGTTGGGCAACCGGGACTAGTGCCCCTTACCAATCGGGACGCATGGCACGTTCTACACCAGTGAATTTAGCCGTTAAACTTGTGCTCTGTGAAGTTTTCTTCTTTTTGTTTCCTTTTTTCGAACTTATGTTAAATATGATTCGATACAACTTGTGATTTAATTGGTTGAATACTTATTTGTGTTCAATAGTTGCATGATTTGTACCTCGAATCTTGTTTGAGTCATAGTTTTCCTCATCTTTAGAAAATATTTAGCTGAAATTTGTTTAATTTTTGAAAATATGTTAAAATGGAATAGCCCGCTATAGCTGCGCTATAGCCTTTCATAGCCTCTGAAAAAGCCGCGGCTAAATAAAATAGCCGGCTATTTTAAACTTTGGTATGTACCGACAGCTGAGATCCGTCTGCAAGGCAGCACCAAGGTTACATGTGTCCGAGAAAAATATAGAAAACGTATTTGTAAATATTAAGACACACGTGTTAGCTTAAAAATGATTTTGGACGAGTTTGCTCTCTTATGAGACTAATTTAACTACGAAAGCATTAATAATGAATGTCACTTTATTGATCTGGAGGGAAAGAACAAGTCCACATATGATTCTACGGTGAGTCTGCTCTCAGGGTCATCACAAGAGTCAAGTAGGCACTTAATTCACCTTGAGGGATCAACTAGTGCAGCTAGCGTGAAAGTAAGGGCAGTTGATTAATTTTTAGTTCAGTTGAAAAGAAATGATCTGGCTACATACCCGACATTAACTACCTTCCAATCCGTTGAGGGAAGACTGCAGGGAAGACTTGTCTTGCACATAGCCATCCCAATCTAGCAAATTAATGAGATGTGAGAAATAACAGGCTGCCGCTGACTGCAGACTAGAGACTAGCAAGTTAGAAAGGGAAGCAAGCTGTACTATTTAGCGAGCAACTGCAACTAACCTTCCTTGCTAGTTAGAGTAATCCACTTTTTAGTAGGTTTGAGCCATGTGTGCAGTGAATTGTCGTTGGTCTCTTCTCCCAGCCCTCTTTTTCCTCATCATCCCTAATCTTCCATACTTCACCACCGGCGATGGCCAGTTCTCGTACTACGGCTTCGCCAACAGCAGTGTCTTCCTTGATGGAACAGCTGAAATCCTACCGGGGGGATTGCTCCAACTGACAAACGGCACAACCAATATGCAGCAAGGCCACGCTTTCTACCCTGCCCCGCTGCACTTCGGCAAGTCGCCCAATAGTACGGTTGTACAATCCTTCTCTGCATCCTTCGTGTTCGGCATCATCTCTACACAACCCGGCATAAGTTCGGAGGGCATCGCCTTCTTCATTGCCCCGACCATGGATTTTTCGGGCGCGCTGCCTGCCCAGTACTTGGGCCTTTTCAACAACCAAAACAACGGCGATTCGTCCAACCACATTTTTGCGGTTGAGCTTGACACCGTGCAAAACCCTGAGTTCGCCGACATCGATAACAACCATGTCGGCGTCAACATCAATGGCCTCATATCCTCGCAAGCCTCTCTGGCAGGCTTCTACGATGACAGTAATGGGCACATATATAATCTTTGGTTGGCTAGTGGCAACGCGATGCAAGTTTGGGTAGACTATGATGGAGAGGCCGCACAAATCAATGTGACTTTGGCTCCATTCAAAATGGCCAAACCAATCAAGCCACTAGTGTCAACCACTTATAACCTCTCAGTTGTGATCACAGAAGCTGCATACGTCGGCTTATCATCCGCGACGGGCTCAATAGGATCAAGGCACTACATCCTCGGCTGGAGCTTCACCATGAACGGACCAGCGCCGGCCTTCTTCACCGCTGAGCTACCAGACCTGCCACGCGTACCACGGAAGTCTGCACGGAATAAGGTCTTACAGGTCAGTGTGCCTATAGCAACGGCCACCTTTGTGTTTCTAGTGGGTCTGGCCGTCTTCCTTTTGGTGCGTAGGAGGTTACAGTATGCAGAGGTGCAAGAAGATTGGGAAGTCGAGTTTGGACCGCACAGGTTCACATTCAAGGACCTATTCCGTGCTACCGAAGGGTTCAGGAATAGGTACCTCCTAGGTAGAGGAGGATTTGGAAGGGTGTACAAAGGGGTACTTCACAAGTCCAAGTTAGAGATTGCCGTGAAGAGGGTTTCTCATGAGTCAACACAAGGCATAAGGGAGTTCATCGCTGAGATTGTTAGCATCGGCCGCCTTCGGCACCGGAACATCGTGCAGTTGCTTGGTTATTGCCGGCGTAAAGGTGAGCTCCTTCTCGTCTATGATTATATGCCAAATGGTAGCCTCGATAAATATTTGTATGGCCATGGTGAGAGGCCGAGTTTAGATTGGATGCAGAGATTCCGGATAATTAAAGGCGTTGCATCTGGTTTACTGTACCTTCACGGAGAGTGGGAACAAGTTGTCATCCACAGGGACGTGAAAGCCAGCAATGTGCTCCTTGATGAAGAGATGAATGGACGGCTAGGTGACTTCGGGCTTGCAAGGTTATACGACCATGGCACAGACATGCAAACAACGCACTTAGTTGGCACTATTGGGTATCTTGCCCCTGAGTTGGTACGTACTGGTAAAGCTTCCCCTTTCACCGATGTCTTCGCATTCGGCGTATTTGCTCTTGAGGTTGCCTGTGGACGAAGACCCATTGACCACCGGATGCACAGCAACCAGCTCCTGTTGGTCGATTGGGTTCTTCATCTTTGGCGCAATGGATCCATCATAGAGGCACTGGACTCGAGGATCCAGACAAACTACGACGTAGATGAGGCGTGCCTAGTGCTGAAGCTTGGATTGCTTTGCTCACACCAGTCAGCAACGGCAAGGCCTAGCATGTGGCATGTCATGCAGTACTTGAATCGTGATCTGCCATTTCCGGAGTTATCGTCGTCAGACATGGTGCAGAGCGAAACTGCCGACTCACCTGTTGCATATTATCAGACTGTGGCAAGCAATGGCACCATGTCTGGCCTCTCAGGGGGGAGGTAGAGCACACGCATATATGCTTCCTAGTAAACTGGTTCATGTTAAATATTTCCAGATGATGTATACGTGGACCACGTTGTATCAACAAAATTGGTCGGTGTTCATGATGACCTTTTTTTTTCAAATATTCAACTAATCTATTCACCAATGACAATAATATAAGGAAAATGATACGGTTCACCCGGGGATCGCGACTCGCCCTCCCGCTCGTTGCACTAATGCGTGTCCCGGCTCGCTGGAGACGACAAACATGGGATCCACCAACAACTTTATCCTCACGTTCGACAGAGTCTATCTTCCACTTCATTCTGTCAAGGCAAAAAATCCACGACGCCACGGCAAAAATCCATGGCGCCGCCCCTGCTCCTCCCCCCGCGTGTCGCCCTGCTCCTCTCCTGCCACACACCCATCAAGCCGCCTGAAATCGCATGCTGCCTATTCGAATGACCATCAATCAGCTGCGCACGTGCTGCAAGGCAAGGCGACAGCGGCTACACACGGGGCGGTGGAATCCTCTGCCACAGGCGGTGGCAGCGGTGGATGCTACACGAGGCCATCGTCGACCTCGCCCACGCGACCCTATGCTCGCGGTCGCCAGTGACCTCCACGGCGCCGCCTTGTGCATTGGGGCCGCCTACCGACCTCGAGCACGCGGCCTATGGGATTGCCCTCTCGCTGATCCCGCCCATGTTAGCACGCATCAGCGCGTGTAGCCAGGGTGGGAGGGGGGAGGGATCGCCGGCACCTAATCTCGTGCTCGCCGGTGCTTGATGGCGGCGGAGCATGCTACAATGGCGACTTTGCATTGCTACAACATGTAGAAGTGTTTGCTACCATGGGTATGAGACCTTGCTACCATGGGTTCTGCTACAACAGTATAAATTTTCTGCTATGATGTCTCCAGCAAGATTAGTTTTTGCTACATTAGCACATACTTCTTGCTACCACTCTTTTGTGGTTCTGCTATAACAGCGTAAATTTTTTGCTACGATATCTCCGGCGAGGTCTCCCGGCGAAGTTAGTTTTGCTGCATTAGAACAAACTTTTTGCTATAAAGTGTCCGGTGAGGTTTCCGGTGAAATCTGTCTTTTTATTTTTTTTTTTCTCGTTGGTGATTTTTTTTTGCTACATGTAAGCAAAAGCGGGACAATTTATAGCAAAAATGGGGAGTTCTGTAGCAAAAGCGGGATTGAGGTCATTTCTGGAACACGTGTCGGCCTGTCCACCCGGAAGATCGAAATTTTTTATCCCCTAGATGACGCGTAGTAGTCTCCATATTATAAAGAGTCATAAAAATAATACTTACTCCCTTCGTCCAGAAATAAGTGATCTCAATTTTTCCAGATACGCATATATCTAGACGTGTTTTAGTGTGATGCAGAATTAGACAAATCCATGTCACTCATTTCTGGATGGAGAGAGTAAAATAATTAGAAAAAGGTGTCATTCGACAACCTTTTTCTAGGATACACCCTGGAAGGTGTACCAGACATATAGAAGAGGCTGCTGACGGCAGTTACAACGCCGCTAGGCGGCACCCACTGCTACCAACAGAGGAGGGTGGTAGCTCCCTCACACCCTAAGCCTACTCTCCTAAAAACACCGCGGTCACCGGCTCCGGAAAGCCAAACATATCTCCACGAAAGAGCCTAGCTAGCCTCCACTGCCTGAAATCGTCCTGTATCCTGGTCTTGATGGCCTCCGCCCTAGGAAGAGCCCCTTTGAAGACGACGTCGTTCCGGTGTCTCCACAAGCACCAGAAGACCAGGATGATCGCAGTCCAAAGGTCTCGCTGGTAGGCCTTCCGGCAAGGCCTCGACGTCCACCAGAGAAGGAGGTCGGTGTCGGCTATGGGTAGCCAGTGGGTATTATACCACCGGTGCAACACCCAAGCCCAGACCTCTCTGGCCACCACAAACCCCAACAAGATGTGTTGGATGCTCTCCTGTGCTTGGTCGCACATCGGGCACCTGGGCGGCCGAGGTAGCCCCCGACGTTCCAGACGGTCAGCGGTCCAGCATCTATCTCTAGACGCCAACCAGGCAAAGAACTTACAACCCTGCGGGGCCCAGGATCACCATATCTGGGTGGCCGCCGGCGCACGCGTCATGCCTGTGAAGAATGCCATGTAGGCCGACTTGGCCGAATACTGCCCATCGCTGGACCAACGCCAGGTCAGCACATCCTCGCGCTCGGGAACCAACTGGATCCCGGCCAGCGCATGCCATAGGAGGAAGAACTCCGGCACCGCCTCACCGAGGTCGAGCCCGCGATCTCTAAGCCGATCACCCAGCCCTCCTTGACCGAATGGGCGCGCCCCTTGGCCCGGGGAAACGCCGCCAGCAGGTTAGGGGCAATCTCCTCAATCCTACGACCGTCGATCCACCGATCGAGCCAGAATCTGGCCCCCATATCATTGCCCAGTGTGTAGCAGGTTGCAGCGTAAAACAGCTCCAAAGACTGGCGCGGCAAGCCCAGGTCAAACTCAGCCCAGGGTTTGGAGGGGTCCATCCTCTGCAGCCACGCCCAACGGCATCTCAGCGCAAAGCCAAGCAGCCGAAGGTTGGGAATACCCAACCCACCAAACTCTTTCGGCGAACAGACTCGCTCCCAAGTGACCAAGCAGTGGCCGCCCTTGACCTCCCTCCTGCCTTTCCACAGGAAGGCCCGAACAATCTTCTAAAATGCTACGATTGTCTGCGGGGGAACATCGAGGGACATGAGGGCGTGGACCGGAATGGCTAAGAGTGTGGTATTCACAAGTGTGTTCCGGCCACCTCTGGTCTGCAGGCCCGCACACCACGACTAAAGTCTGCTCGCCGCATTATCCACAACAAACTGCAGCTGGGCCTCCATGGGCCTGCGAAGGCTGAGAGGAAGCCCCAGGTACCGGCAGGGGAAGGAGCCGACATCACACCCGAGAATTCCACGCGCGAGCTCTACTTGCTCCGGCGAGCACTGAATGGGGTGAATCGAGCATTTGGCCAGGTTAGTGCGCAGGCCGGAGGCCTCACCGAAATCCCCCACTATCGACGCGCAAGTGCGCAAGTCTAGGGGGTGGGGCGAATGAAGGTGACGACATCATCCGCATACAGGGAGGTGCGGTGGCGCAAGCCGCTCGGCGCCAGCTCCGACAGAAGCCCCACGGACGAGGCTCTCTCAAATAGCCTGTAGAGGACGTCCATCACCGTATCAAAGAGCAGGGGGATAGGGGGTCCCCTTGCCTCAGCCCCCGCCTGTTGAAGATCAGGGCCCCAGGGGCACCGTTCACCAGGACCCTCGTTGATGCCGAACTTAGCATCCCACCGATCATGGAGATCCACCTAGGCCCGAAGCCCATCTTGGTCAGGATCTCCAGCAAAAAAACCCAATCCACCGTGTCAAAAGCTTTCGTGATGTCCAGCTTCAACAAGACCGCCGCTAACTTGAGCCGATGGAGTTTGTGGGCCGTGCTCTGAACAAGCTGGAAATTATCGTGTATGCACCTCCCTCGAATGAAGGCACTCTGGTGAGGGCCCACCAGCTGAGGCATCCTCGGCGCCAACCGAACCGAGAGTACCTTAGCCACCAGCTTCGCCACGCTGTGAATCAGGATGATGGGGCGGAAGTCCTTGACTTCCACCGCCTCGGGGTGCTTAGGGAGCAGCGTGATCAGGGCCTTGTTGGTCGCATGGAGCCCACGCGAATCCCCCTCCCAAAGTGAGAGGAAGGCCGCCATGACATCGGCCTTAATAATAGGCCAACAAGCCACGTAGAACCTGCCCGTGAAACCGTCGTGGCCAGGTGCCTTGTCAAGCTCCTGAGAGCGCACCACCCCCAAACCTCCTCCTCCGATAAAGGGAGGTCCAGCTCCGAGAGGTCATGCCGGGCCAGACCCAGGTAGTCCAGGTCCAGGGCCGCTCCCCTCTCCGGGCATGAACCTAAGAGAAGGCCATAGAAGGTATCGACCGCATCAGATTTCGCTTGATGATCGGCCACCAACACCCCCTCAACCTTGAGGTGGGAAATGAAGTTCTTCCTCCTCCGGTGATTGGCCTACAGGTGGAAGAACTTGGTGCAGGCATCCCCCTCGCTCAACCAAAGAAAGCGGGACTTCTGCCTCACGATAGTTCTCTCTAGCGAGGCCAGACCCAACATCTTCTTCTTGAGAAGCCTACGGAAAGCTAGCTCGCCTGGCGACAGGGCCCTAGCTTCCATCGCCACATCAAGGCGAAGGATCAGCTCATTGGCCAATAGGACTTGTCTCTTGTTGTTGCCAATAAACCTGTCACTCCAGCTGGTCAAGGCCTTAGCCTTAGACACCAGCTTGGCCTGAAGCCGCTTGAATGGATTAGCCACAGGCGCAACCGACGCCCAAGCCGCCTCCACGTTCTCCAGGAACCCGTATACCTTGGGCCAAAATGCCTCAAAGCGGAAGCGCTTCCCCGTCTCCAACTGGGCGTCGAGGCTAAGGAGCAGGGGCATTGATCCAAGATGGAGGAGCTCAGCGCCTAAAGGAAGGAAGAGGGGTACCTCTCCTCCAAATCCACAGTCGTAAAGACCCTGTCTAGCTTCTCCAACATGGCCTGGTCCCTCTCATTAGACTACGTGTAGCGACGGCCATTTAGGTAGAGCTCCCTGAGCTCCAAGGCCACCAGCGTCCGCCGAAACTTAGCCATAAGGCGCCGGTTTAGGTTATCGTTGTTCTTGTCGGTGGCATCCACATCAAGTTAAAATCACCAGCCACCAGCCAAGGGCCCGGGTGCAATAGCCTCACCTCTGCCAACTCCTGCAAGAAGAGCCCCTTGTGGGCCTCTCCTTGGGGTCCATAGACCCCGGTAAACCACCATCCATCCGAGCCCGGCGACTCCACCCAACCCGTGATCATGTTGGCCGAGAAATGTGGGTTCGACAGAGTCACCACCGTCGACTTCCAATCAAGGAGAATCCCGCCCCTCGTGCCCTCGGCCGGGAGGAAGAAGAACTCGTCAAATTGCCGCCCAAGGTAGCGGTCAACAGTGGCCCGGGAAACCACCTGCAGCTTCGACTCCTAGAAGCACACCACACTCGCACCCGAGAGCAAAACCACCTGGTAAATAGCATCACATCTGGCCGGTTGGTTTAGGCCCCTCACATTCCACACCAAAAAGGAGAGGAAGTCCGACATGTCGAATTATTATTACAGGCCGGGATAAAAAAAGCATGCACTCCTAGACCACGGCGGTCTCAACACCGTCCTCAAGGATCGGCAGCGCCTCCGGGGTCCAGCCAAAAAGGGTCAGACAGGCCGAGAGGCTCTCCTGCGTCATGGGCTCATCGAAAAACTTAATGTAGGCCTGGAGTGCCTCCTCCCCTATCACCTCCCCCTCACGGTCAATGCCCAACTGCACCATCAGCGCCTTCTGCTGCTGATTGACCGGCGCCCCCGGGGCATAACAACCGGCGACGCGCCTGCTGCGAAGAAGGACGGAAGGAGGGGCGCTTTTGACGAGGCCTGCGTGGTTCCAGGTGAGGGAGAAGCGCTTGTCAACGCACCCGACACCGCACCCGGAAGCTGGCTAGCCTCGTGTCGTCGTCCAGCGAGGATGGAGGTGCCGGTGTCACCGGCCCTGTCCTCGGCGAGGCATCGACACCAGGAGATGACCGCTGACGAGGTTTAATCTCGTCAATGCCCATTGTTATGGACTTGGGTTTTGGAGAAGATGGGAATGCTGGAGATCGTGGCACGGTTAACAGACAAACTGGGGACAAGATTTACCTGTGTTCGTCCCCGGAGAAAACCCTACTCTGCTTATGCGCTCTTTGATTACGGAAGGAACCGGTTCTGGGTCAGATTCGATCTGGCGTGGATGCGTGTCAGAAAGTATGAGTCGAGGCTGGTTGAGTTGCCCTAGGGCGTGCCCTCCGGCCTTTATATAGACTTAGGCAGGTCCGGGCATAGTCCTAGTCGGTTACAAGTTCTAGGCGTTTGCCCTTTGAGTTTCCTATCTAAACTAGTCTTGTTCTCCAAGGATCCGAAAATGTCTTGGGCCTTGGTCACCCGAAAATCTTCATGGGCCAGCGTACTGCGGCAGCCTTCCTTGGGCTGGACTAGGTATCTTTGAAGTTACGTGCAGTAGGGTATAACCATGTCGAGAGCCCCCAGTGATCGCTTGAATCGTGATTCGGTGAGGACTCTTCAATCCTTCGTGCAACTCGCTTTCAAGAGAATGTGTAGGGATTGTTGATACGTGTGCGACTCACCCGACGGATCGTGGTCGCTTAACTGTCTTAGGACGAAACAACACGATCTTCTTGATTCGGGTCCCTTAACCCGGCCGGAACATATCTTTGGCGTAATTCAACTCAGCGGAGGACTTACGTGAGAGGAATTGCGGTGATTTTAATTGGTGTACCCAACGCGTCCGTCAGATTTTCATCGCACTACCGGATGCAGTTCATGCTAGCGAGCGATCGAGTGCGTTGCGGTGCCATCGATGATATCATGGGTCTTATCTTTGCGTCAGACGCGAGATCCGAACATTTATCACCTCGGAGGTGCTTGGTGGCCAAGGAGATTGTTGCTCACTTAGAGTTCTGTTAGCGAGTTGCCAAAAGTTTTTTTGTGCTGATCCGAAGATCGCATTCAAGACTTCATAGGGTCCGCATGACTGCTCCCTATGGGAGTAGCCCCCAAGTCTGCTCGAAGTCGTGACTCGACGGAGACTTTTAGTTCAAGCATTGTTTCAGTCTTTAGGTCCGCAGGACTCGAAAATTTTCGGATGCTTAAATCCATCCTCCCTATGGGAGTAGCCCCCAAGTCCGTAGTGGAGTCATAGACTCGACGTAGGACTCAGAGAAGTAATTTTGTCCTCATTTGTCTGTCGGGTGCGCGGCCAGCGCTCCTGATAGGAGTAGTCCCCAAGTATTTAGTCGAATCATGGATTCGAGTGAGTACTTTTAGTTGTGTAGCCGAGGTGGTGATAGTATAGCTTTTGTTGACGTCAGTGCTTACGATTGATGACCTCAAGCGTCTGCTACGCCAGAGATGACTTGACGGGACGAAGCGTGGGTCCCACTTGCTGACTTTGAATTGACCGGTCACGCGGGGCGTGGAGATGATTACGGCGCCTCCTCGATTTCCGCGCGTAGTGGACGGCGTGGTAACGATGGTTCGTTGTGGTGTTGACACGTGTACGGTCAGATCTACCGTTGGCGTTAGGTCTTCTCGATGGACGGCTGGTAAAAGTCGTCTTGACGTTATAATCCTGGGTGAAATCGTGTTTTGTTTTCACCGTTCATCATTCGCTGCCTTCTTGTCCTTGAGCGATTCTTGCTGCTGAGCTTTTCTTCCACACTTCCTTTGTTCTTTGTCGCGTTAACGCCACCACCATTGGCGTCATGGGGAACGAATAAATCCTCGTCGCGGTTGGGACCAGCGCCGGAGGCAAGAAGAACACCGCCGCTCGCGTCACCGATGGTGGTGGCGGCGATCGGAGACGCGGAGAGTGATCTCCATAAGCTGAAGCGAGCCTCGATCCCAAGATGCGATACCGTGAGACTCCGGGCCTAATGAGGTAATCCCGTCCCCATGGTGCGGGTTATGTTTTTGCCTTTGTCTTGCGTGGGTTCTCGTATCCAGTCCATGACTTCGCGTGGTGCTCTTCTTCTATGGGGGGTTTGCATCATCATCTCCCAACTCCCTTCTCCACATTGCGTGTTTTGTCACGCTTTGAGAGTGTTGGCTTGGCATTGAGCAGCACTTTGGCCTCTTCCTAAGCTTTATTCCGTGAAGAGGCAATCTGTTCGGATGGTGTGTATCCCATTGGGGTTTCATCATCTCTCTCGATCCCAATGTCCAATTCTTTTCCTTTTCCATGTCCTCTGTCATCCCGATCTTGGAGGAAATGGTTTTACATCTGTGACTCCGTCTTTGCTGGGCAAGATTTTGGTCTCGTTCCTTTTGACCCCTCGGTGATTGAGAAGAAAAGATCCTGGAAAAACCAGATCTTAGACGGTGAGGTGGCGAGATAGAGGCCCTGTCGGGTGGAGGATCTCCAAGCGATTCACGAGAAGGAGGTGAACGGTGTCGGCGTCATCCGAGCGTTTCTTGGCGTCGGTCAGCCTCTCCAAGCGAGGCGCATCCGATGTTTCTTTACTCTGGCGCCGTGATCCGACGAGGGTTTCGAGTGAGAAAATCTCGGCGGAACTTGACAAGACTCTTCGCTGTTGAAGTTCAAGGCGACGAAGAAATTCCGGAAGTCGCAGACTCCTCCCTTTTCTTCGACGTTGGCCGTCTGAAAGGTGTAGATTTTGCGCGTAGTGCTCCCTTTGTTTTGTCAGCTGTGTACTTTTTCCCTTTGTTTGCTTAACAAAGTTCCGTCTCCTTTTGTAGAGCTTCAAAGTTCCGGGCATGGCACCACCATTGCCCGAAAGGTATCCGAATGCCCCGGATAATGAAGTCGTGGACTCCATGTCCGAGCTGCCGTCAGCGCGATCGCCAGCGGAGGATGCCGACGAGTCGAGTGAGGACCATTCACGCAAGCAATCACGGAGCTCCAGCGAGTCTTCAGATGCCTCGACTCCTCCGACTCCCAAGAATCCTCTGGGCCTTGAGCGTCAGGGTGATGTTCATGAGGGTTCTTCCTCTCCTCTTCCTGCCATTCCTGTGCGAGCTGTTGCTCCGCACCCGCCAACAAAGCGGAAGAAGGAAGAAAAGAAGGAGGAGAAGGAGGAAGAAAAGAAGGAAGAGAAGAGGGCCCGAAGGGCTTCTCCTATCTTCGACCTGAGCGTGTTGGGCTCGTAAGTTTTCTTGTTGCCACTGTTTTCCTTTGTTCCCTTGTTGTTTTTGCACCTGTGTTGATTGGTTTGTGTGCAGGCAATCTTCCGACGGCTCTAGTGATGGAGCGCACGAGATGATGGGGGAGTCGAACATTGCGTCGCCTCCTCCTCGAGGCAGTGGCGACTTCGTGACTTGCCGATTCCTCCTGCGGGAGAGGTGGTGGTTGCGCCTCGAATTTCGGGCGGGCTCATGAGTTCGCCTTCGGAGCACGTAAGTTGTCCTTCTTGATGTTATGGGGGGAAGCCCCCGAGTGTCTTCGAGTGCTGATGTTGTTGTTGCTTATTTGTGTGGGGCGTAGCCCCCAAGTCATGTTCTTACTACTGTTGCCTTTGCCTGCAGCCTTTTTTCCAAGAGGCCAAGCGGTTGGTGGAGGAGCTGATCTGGAGGCAAAATGCAGCGGTGCAAGGTATTCTGCCTTGTAGTATTTTTCTTGCGTATCCTGGTCCTTTTCTTTGAAACTTGCTTGTTGTAAATGCAGAGGAACATAACGACTCTCTCCGCGAGGTTGATGCTCTGAAGAAGAGCTTTGGCCAAGCCGGGCGAAGCTGCTGCAGTGCGAGCGCCTTGAGCTGGAGGCAGGCGAAGAAAAAAACCTGCAGCAGGAGGCCGCCGATCGTGAGGAGCATCTGACCACCGTTGCGGCTGCTCGTGAAAAAGGGGTGGCAGAGAAGCTCATGGCTGCTGCCAAGGCTATCTCGGGTGAGGTTTAGCTTTTATACTTGCTTTTTTTTTGGATCTTCTTCTCCTTCTTTTCATGTTTTCTTCTTTTGTCGCAGATGCCGCAGGCATTGAGTTCGACCGCGGTGCTCTGGAGCACGGGAGTGCTCTGGATGATGCCACTGTAGCGGTAGAAGACCGATGCAGTACTGTCGCCAACTCCCTCGCCAAGGCGAAAGAATTCCTTGGTCGCTTCTACCAGGAGCTCTTCCCGAAGGGTGCGTCTCTTGAAGATGTGTATGCCCTGGCGGAGGCTCTCGGCGGCGCTGCAGCGTATAAGCCATGCGAAAAGGCATCGGCGCGTCCGTCGGGCTAGCAATGGCCATGGCGGCTGGAGCGGAGCTGGACCTGCCCCAGATTACCTCTCGGATGCCGACGGCTACGGATGGATCCGAGGTATCCTTCGCCGCCTACTCCGCTCGCTGCCGACGATACGGGCCCAAGCTTATTGACTTGTTGTTTGAGTACGCGCTGCGGCAGCAGGGCGAGGCTAAGGCTAGGCAGTCTAGCTCTGAGGCGACTCAGTGTCCTGCACCATAGGCATAGTAGGCGTAAAGTAGGTTGTAGTCTGCCTCTATTGTAAATATCTTTTGTAGTACCATCCTTGTGCCACGTAGTGGCCTTATTTTAATGAATTCCTCCGTGTTGTGCTTTTATCCTTGGCTGAATGTATGTGTGCCTTTCTGCTGCTATAGGTTCCTTCGGGTGTTGACCCAGTTGACACTTCATCCGAAAGGCCCTTGCGAGCGTCATTGGATGATTCCTCGCAGCTCGCTTTTCTTGAACGCAGCGTCGTAGCTTGGAGAGGATTTGCTTGGGTTACGCTGTCGATGTGACATTTGGAAATCCAAAACAGACCGTGGTGCAGCCAGAGAGGAGTATTTGATGGCGGAGCTGGGTCGACTATCCGAGCAGCTGCAATGTAAGTTGATCCTTCTTTCGGGTTGTAGCCCAGTTCTTCGGGTGAGCCTGCTGGCCTTACTCTTGTTTTGTGCGTTTGTCACAGGTGCCAATATTGCTCCGAGGGAAGAAAAGGAGCGTATTGCTGTTCGAGTCAATTGTTTGACTCAACAGGACATGGAGGCCGGCGGCTTCTTCTGGATGGACCGTGATCGCGCCATGGTTCTGGCAACGGTGCAGGATCGCGTCTACCAGGTTTCGCGGGTGCTCCGCCAGTGCACATCATCGTTTCGATCTTGCCGCGTCATGTTTCCGTTGGATGCCGTGCCGACTCTTGCGGGTCTTCCGACGAAGTTTGAATGCCGGAAATGTCAAGGAGCTGGTCGGCGGCAGCTCGTCGCGGTGAAGGCTGCCTTGTCTCTTGTGAGGTGCACCGCCAGCGTGATTTGGCTGCTGTGGCGATCGGGCCACCTCCTCGACCAGATGGTGGCGAGTGGAACATGCGTCCGCATTACGCGGCTGTAAGGCAGTATGCCGAGCAAATTGTAGACTTGTTTGAGCAGCGTGCGCAAGTTATTCTTCGGAGTAGATAGGACCTGAAAAATAAATAGATAGATGTAAAATTTGTATATTGCGGCTGGGCGTATATGTGCCCTTTGTAAATGTTTGCTTGTTTGTGAGCACGCAGTGCTTTGATTGAGTACGTGTCCTTTTCGTTTGCATGACGTAGTCAGCTACTCAGGTGTACACGTTTGGTCCTCAGCCGATGAAATCGTGAGGTGGGGGAGCCCCCGAGTGCGATTGTAGCGTGTAGTAGAGTTGCAGAAAAATAGTCAACCGAAGGTTGAGGGCGAGACACTTAGCTTTATTTATATCGTAATGGAGGAGCTACATGGTTCGGCTGAATAACCTTGGCTGGAAGCTTTATTGAAAGTAAAAAAAGGGTAGGTTGCAACGGGTAGAATCGTCGTAGGTGCGAGACGTTCCATGGGTTGGAGTATGCGACTCCAGACTCCACGTGCTTGAGGCAATAGGCGCCACCTGGGATGACCTCGGTGATGGCGTAGGGTCCTTCCCATGGTGAATCGAGTTTGTTCGGGCGCTTTTGCTTGAGTCGCAAGACGAGGTCTCCTTCGACGAAGGACCTTGGGCGCAATACTGTGGTAGTTGCGGAGACTTTGCTGGTACACCTGATCTAGGCTGCTATATCCCGCTTCGTCGAGTGTGTCGGCGACATCTTGGCCTTCGTGGACTCGGCTTATGCGCTACGACTCGTGGAGCGATGGCGTGCCGGGTAGCGCCTCGGCCACGTGAACCATGAAGAACGGTGTGGCGGTGGAGCTGTTTGGCATAGTCGTAAGCTCCACAGATGACGGTAGCTCTTCGTCGGTTTCCAGCTTTGTGCTCGAGTGAGCTCATGAGGCTTCTTAATGCCAGCCGATTAGGCCGTTGGCCTTTTCCACCTGCCCGTTTGTTTGCGGATGTGCCTTTGAGGCATACGTGATATTGATCCGAGGCCTTCGCGAAGTCACGGAATTCTTCGAGATGAAGTTCGATCCGTTGTCGGTGATGATGCTTTGTCGGTCGCCAAATCAGACAATGGATTCAAGAACTTGACGCGGTTGTGCCCTTACGGTTGGTTCTTGGCATGGCTTCGATCCACTTGGTGAATTTGTCGATCGCTACCGGTGGAAAATGTGTCCTCCTTTGAGGATTTTGGCGGTTTCGATCATGTCGAGGCCCCATTGGGCAAAAGGCGAGCTATGGGTATGGGTCGAAGTTCGGACCCAAAGTGCGTCGTTTGTCGTGAACCGGCACCGTTGCATCTGCATGACGATGTCCTTCGCATCACTCATGGCCGTTGGCGAGAGAATCCTGCTCATGAGCTTTGGCGACAAGGAGCGGTACACTGCGTGGTGGCCGCATATGCCTTCATGTATATCTTGGAGTATGGCCTTGCCGTCGTCGATGGTGAAGCACCGTTGTAGTACACCCGTGATGCTGCGTTTGTACAGCTCGCTGTTGATGATGGTGAAGGCTTTTGACCGACGAGATATGCGTCGGGCATCTGTCGGGCTATCTGGCAATTCTCCGTTTATCAGGAACTGGAGGTATGGCTGTGTCCAAGTTTATTCGACTGCCATGACCTGCATCAGGTTCACCATGGCAACTTCGGTATCCAACTTTTGGTCCTTCGACCTTCGGTAGCGTAGCCCCAGTGTTACGCTTCTTGGTGATCCTTTGGGGAATTTCCGCTTGATAGATGGCACGCAGATCAGCTCGAGGAACACACCTGGTGGCACCTTTGCGCAAGTGGGGCCGATGTTGGCGAGTCTATCGGCCTCCTCGTTGCTCTCTCTTCCAACGTGCTGAAGTTCGCAGCCGTCGAATTCTCCTTCGAGTGCGTTGTATAGCGCCCGGTACGTGATCATGTTTTCGGCGTGTGCGTCGCACTCATTCATCGTTTGTTGTATGACAAGGTTGGAGTCACCGTAGATGACCAGGCGCGTTGCGCCGCATATTTTTGCCATCTTCATGCCATGGATCAGGGCTTCATATTCGGCCTCGTTGTTGGAGGCTCTGAATTTCATCCGAAGGACGTACTTCATCTTGTCACCTTGCGGGGAGGTCAGTATGACTCCTGCCTCGCTCGCTTGTTTGGGAGTCGAAATGCATTGTCAGATGCGACATGCGGGATGTCGGCACTGCAGCTCCATCCGAGGCACTAGGAAATCCGGAAGGACTTGAGATTTGATTGCATGTCGCTTCGTGAGCGATGTCTAAGGGTGATAGTTCGATGCCCCACGAGCCCGTCTGTGGCCTCGGGTTATTCAGGATGTTGTTCAGGGGCGCCTCGTTGACGACCATTACCTGATGCTCCTGGAAGTAGTGGCTCAGTCGTCGAGCCGTCATGAACACGCCATAGGCTAGCTTCTGGTAGTGCGGGTACCGCTGTTTTGTTAGAGTGAGAACCTCGCTGAGGTAGTAAATTGGGCGTTGTACCCCGTGGGTCTTGCCTTCTTCGGGTCGTTCGACCACGAGTACTGTGCTGACCACCTGGTGTGTGGCTGCTATGTATAGCAACAGGGGCTCGCGCTCTTTTGGTGTGACCAAAACAGGCAAGGTAGATAGGAGCCGCTTGAGGCTTTCGAATGCATCGTTTGCTTCTGGTATCCACTCGAACTTGTCTGCCTTGCGTAGCAGCTGGTAGAATGGTAGGGCCTTCTCGCCCATGCGGCCGATTTAACACGCTTAGTGCCGCTACTCGCCCTGCGAGCTGCTGAACGCCCTTGAGGTTTTTCGGCTTTTCCATTGTCATGATAGCTTTGATTTTCTTCGGGTTCGCTTCGATCCCTCGTTGAGAGATGAAGTACCCGAGAAACTGACCTGAGGGGACGCCGAAGGCACACTTTTCTGGATTGAGCTTGATCCTGTAGTGATCGAGGTTGTCGAACGTATCGCGGAGATCGTCGATAAGTGTGCTTGCCTCCTTGGTTTTTATGACTATGTCGTCAACATAGACTTGGACGTTGCGACCGATCTGGTCCTTGAGGCAGGCATGCATGCATCGCTGGTACGTGGCACCCGCGTTCTTTAGCCCGAAAGGCATTGTGTTGTAGCAGTATACTCCGAACGGTGTGATGAATGCCGTTTTCTCTTGATCTTCGACCTTGAGTCGAATCTGGTTATAGCCTGAGTAGGCGTCGAGGAAGGAGAGTTTCTCATAACCGCAATGAATCGATGATCCGTCAATCCGAGGAAGAAGGAAGTGGTCCTTAGGGCGTGTTTATTTAGTGACGTGAAGTTCACGCACATCCGCAGGATATCCGTGTCCTTCTTCGGGACCATCACCGATTTGCTAGCCACCGCTTTCCTTGATTTCCGGATGAAGTCTGCTGCGAGTAACTGTTGATCTCCTTGATAGCTTCGGCTCGTGGCTCCGACAATCTTCGGATAGACTGCTTGACTGGCTTGGTGTCTGGGAAGACATTGAGTGCATGCTCGGCGAATTCCCTGGGAACTCCTGGCATGTCCGCAGGACACCAGGCGAATATTTCCCAGCGCTCACGGAGGAATTCGACGAGCGCGCCTTCCTATGCGGTGCTGAGGTCGTTGGCGATCAGCGCCGTCTTGGAGGCGTCTGTCGGATGGACTTTCACTTTCTTGGTGTTGACGGTGGAGTCGAAGGACATGTCGGGTGCGTTCTGCCTTGTGACTGGGGGTAGCCCATTGTCCGTCTCCTCGCGGAGCCTTACGAGCTCGTCTTGCATGCCGAAGGACTGGGAGATTTTGTTGAAATCCCTGTCGCATTGGTCCGATCGGGTGAAGCTCCCGTGGATTGTGATGACGCCCCTTGGTCCTGGCATCTTGAGTAGCAAGTATGCGTAGTGTGGGACGGCCAGGAACCGTGCGAATGCTACACGTCCTAGGATGGCGTGGTATTGCGACGGCCAATCCACTACTTCGAATTCTAAGGCTCCTGCCGAAAGTTGTCCGGTTTCCCGAAGATGACGTCGAGCCCTATTTTGCCCAGGGGGAAGATGCCCTTTCCTGGGACAATGCCATGGAACGTTGTGTCTGATTGTTCCAGGCTGCGTTGCGGGATCCGCATAGCTGCTAGAGTGCTTGCGAACATTAGGTTGATTCCGCTGTCGCCGTCCATGAAGACGCGACTCATCTCGAAGCCTCCGATCTGCGCCTCCAGCACCAAGGCAACATGGCCTGGGCGAGGGATCTGGCAAGGGTGATCCGCGCGAGTGAATGTGATGCAGACTCGATCCGAGGTACTCGGGGATTGCAGGCGGAGTTGCCACGGCCAAGTTGATTTGTCGGGTGATTTTCTTCTGCACTCTATTTGTTGGGCGTCCCTTTTGTATCATATTGAGTGCTCCTTTTGATGGGGGGTATGGGACCCCGGCGTTGTTTTGTGCTGGTGCGACTGGTTGACTTTGGCCTCCAATAGGTGGCAGTGGAGGAGCTCCATGTGCTACTTCTCCTGGCGCAGGTGTGTTTCCGAACGCAGGGATTGGACCTTGTTGCCTCATCTGCATCATGCCTTCGCTGAGTTTTTGGAACTCGCGACAATCCTTGAGCATGTGGCTGGCTTTCTTTTTGCCATCCTGTTTGTCGATGTAGAAGTGGATGGTGCATGGAACCGAAAGTTTGTCGAATGCTGAGGGTCCGTTGTCGCGGTCGCGGCGTTGCCACGACTGCGTTGGTCATCCGTTGTCGCGGAAGTTTCCGCTGCGATATCCTCCGCTGGCCGTTGTCATTACGGGTCGGCGTAGCTGCCGCGGTGACCATGTCGGGTCCGTCATGGTCTCGAGACGCGATCTCCTCTTGCTGCGGCGTTCGCGTCTTCGCCATAGTCGCCCTCTTCATCCGATTGTGGTCGCCGGATGCAATCTTCTCCGCCCGCCCAATCACATGTATTTCCATGAGGTGGTCGAGTGTCTTGGGCTTTACACGCCCAAGTTCCTCCTTGAATTGGCGTTTGACGCCCTCCACGGCGTCGATGGCCTCTCTTCGAGATGTGTGCGGAGTTCTTGGTCGTAGACCAGCGTAGTATGTATGAGCGAATAGATTCACCCGTTCTTTGAGTGCAGGCTCGCAATTCCTCGATTGAGGCGGGCCTCTTGCTGGTGCCTTTGAAATTTCGGATGAAGCTGTAAGAAAGCTCCTCCCAGCTTCGAATGGATCCTGATGATAGGCTGCTGAGCATCACTGGCCACCTGTTAGCTGCAGCTGAAGGCACTGCATGGCGATTTCTTTGTTGCCTCCATGAAGCTTGACGGATGACAGATGGTCACTGAGCCAAGACTTTGGATCTTGTGTGTCGTTGAACTTCGGAGTATCCGAAGGAAGCTTGAAGTTGCGTGGCATCTGCGTCAGACGGATCTGCTGAAGCATCGAGCCCGCAGAGTTCTCCTTCGTCTTCGTCCATCTCGATTCGGACGAGCATGCGCGTTTGCACGTGCTTTGTCGATCTTGCGCTGTAAGCTTGTCTCTGGCGTAGTCGTGTTTGTGGCGGTTGGAGCTCTTCTTCTTCGAGGAAGATCGTGCTCCTCTTCCTCTTCGGATGAGGTGTGGGGCTCCGTCGCTGGCCGGAGCTTTTTTCTTCGGCTCCGCAGGAGCGTCCTCGTGGAGCGCAGCTCCGATTATTCCTAGTCCGGTGAGTGCGGACTTATGCATGGCCCTTTTCGGGTCCCCCTCCGGAGGTGGGTGAGCTGCGAGATACGCAGCGTCGCCATAATCGCCGCCAGGCGTCTTCGGGTGATGTTGCCGTCGGCCCATATCCATGAATGATGTGTGGAGAGTTGGTCACGCTCCGCCTCCTTGGGGTCCATGTTTTCCATCCGAGAACGGTGCTTGTTTCCTTGATTTACATTTGTGCTAGATCCGGGTTCCATGGCGGAGAGCGCAGTCGCTACCGGACTCGAGGGCTGCTTGCGTTTGTCGAGCGTCTTCTGCATCTCAACTTGTTTCTTGTGTTCTTCGATGAGGAGGTAGTGGTATGCCCTCAGCAGATCACGTGGGGAGTCCAGAGGTAGGACTTTTTCGCCTGCGACGGCGCGGCGTGCTTCGACCCATCCTTCTTTGCTAAGTTGGATGAGGTGGCCTCTGTTTTCCCTGCCGCCGCTTCCGCCCTGCGGGTTGGGGTTGGCGGCGGTTAGGCGTTTCCTCGTCGGCTTGATGACGCGCGCATGATAGCGCTGCAGATTGGTTATTGCCGCCGCAGCTTTCGGATCCGGAACCGTAGGTCCCTTCATCCGAAGGTGGCTCGCAGATCGAGTTGCAGCATTTGCTTCAGAGAACTCATCTGTTGATGGTGACGTCGTAGCACGGGGTGCGGAGCCCACGAAGCGGGCCTGATTGACGGCACGGGCACCCGCTCAGGGAGGCGGAGGGTACCAGTTTGTCCCACCTGGAAGCAGAAGCTCCCGAACAAAATCTCGAGTCTGTCGCCTATGGGCTCGAAATCCTTTATGGTGGCCGGCGAGTGGGCGGTGAAGTCGAAAGTGCCGAAGAGGAGGTGATTCTCCGTCGTCGCAGAGTTGTAAATCGATCGGGTCGGAACCGTCACGCATCAGACAGCAGCCCCAATTCCCACAGACGGCGCCAATTGACGAGGTTTAATCTCGTCAATGCCCATTGTTATGGACTTGGGTTTTGGAGAAGATGGGGATGCTGGAGATCGTGGCACGGTTAACAGACAAGCAACCAGGGGACACAAGATTTACCCAGGTTCAGGCCCCCGGAGGGAAAACCCTACTCCTGCTTGTCTGCTCTTTGATTACGGCGGAACCGAAGGTTACAGGGTGCGCATATTCGATCTGGCGTGGATGCGAAAGTATGAGTCGAGGCTGGTTGAGTTGCCCTAGGACGCGCCCTCCTGGCCTTTATATAGACTTAGACAGGTCCCGGGCATAGTCCTAGTCGGTTACAAGTTCTAGGGCGTTTGCCCTTTTGAGTTTCCTATCTAAACTAGTCTTGTTCTCCAAGGATCCGAAAATGTCTTGGGCCTTGGTCACCCGAAAATCTTCATGGACCAGCGTATGCCTGCAGTGGGCCTTCCTTGGGCTGGACTAGGTATGCTGAAGTTACGTACCCGTAGGGTATAACCATGTCAACCGCCGTGAAGCCTGGGGTGCCTGCGGGGAGGAAGGTCCAGCAGGGCGGGTCGGGGGTGGCCCATCCGCGCTCGCACCACCAGTCACCCGGCCGCCACTAGGTGCCACCTGGGCCGAGGAAGTACCCGACGAGAGTACCAGAGCAAAGACGGGCTCGCGAACCCCCTCCCCCACGGGCCCAAGGCCCCGCTCGCTGCCACCACTCCAACCACAGGCTGAGGCCCAGGACCCAGACGAGCCAGACAGGAGGTGGCCCACCGAGGAGCCGGTCCCGCCCGAAGTTTGGAATGAAGGAGAGCTCCCCAGGCGGGAGAGCTCCCGCGCAGCACCACCACCCGCCCGCGAACCACAAGATTCTGGGGGGTTCTGGGTGGGCCCAGGCGGACGTGGCATGGTCAAAAAGTCGGCCAACCCCCGCCCAGGCACCGCCATGACGTCGTCAACGCCTTTAAAGAATTGGACGGGCTCGGTCTCCACGCTGGCGTCAGGCCCGCTCCCCGCGGGCCCAGGTTGACGGGGCCACGACCGTACCTTCGTTGTTTGACCCAGGGCGACCCGCCTCTCCCGGCCACCATCCCAGCGACGGCGAGGCTCCGGCTCGCCGCTGTCCATCCTCCCGTGTGAACAGGAGAATGAGACCTGGCGGCGGCGCCGCACGGACGGGCCAGCCCCAAGGTCGCCACTGAAACCACCATCACCCCCGTCGCCATCATCGGAGTCACCGCCGCCGCCGCCTCCCGAGGAGGAGCGGTCCGTGGAAGCCGCCGTGTCCTTGACCCACACCAGATGAACCACCACGTTGAACTCCAGCATGTCCACCTCCTCCGGGATGAGGGCCTCCACCGGCAGCAGCAGATCGTCGTCGTCCTCCTCGTTGAACACCAGGGGCTCCGCCAGCCAGAGCTGCTTGGAGCGCGGGATCAAGGCAGGGTCGTCGGTCCAGGCCGTCACCCGGAAGCTCCCCAGGTCGGCACGGCTCGCCGTCTCCGTTCCCAGCCTCTCCACCCACGCCGACGGGCCCAGCACCGTCTTCGCCGTCTCCAGGCTACACGAGATCGGTGGGATGCCCACCATCTCTAGGTGAACGCGGAAGCGGAATGTGCGCCTGGTGGCCTCAAGCTGCCGGTTCCAGGGACTGAACCGAAGCAAGAAATCTCTTTCGTCGAACGGCCCGGCGCCGGCCACCGCGTCCCGCCGCCCCCTCGAGTCAAACACCAGGAGCAGGTCTGCCGGCCAGAAGCGATGAACCGTCAGGTGCCCCTACAGCTCAGGGAAGCGCGCAACCAGCGCCGCTCGAGCCCGCTCGCCGCCCACCGAACGCCTGGTGCCGGAGGCGTAGGCCACCAAGCTCCATCTCAGCGCCCGCTCCACATCATCCACCTCCCTGGTCCGGTAGATGATGCACCTCTCCCGCTCGGGCCTAGCCGAGGCCCCGCCAGCGATCAACGCGTCCAGCAGCGACGGCGACAAAGCAGGCGCCGCACGGACCGCCACCTGCGCAGGAGGGGAAGGAGGGGCGGCGTCGGCCAGCCATGTCAGGCGCTCGCGCGCCGGGTGGCGCTCCCTGGCGTGGGGCGGGACGTACGCCGGACACGCCGTCGCTACAGGACGGGACAGCTTGACCTCAACATCAGCAGCACGCCCCTCCTCCGACGCGGGCACCCTGACTCCGAGCCGCTCATGCGTCGGCACCCGCACCCCGACACCCGTCTCCAACGCCCCCTCCACGGCCACCATTGGCTGCACCGGCTCACGCCGAACACCACCAGCCCAGGGCGAGGCAGCACCACCAGCCTGCGCCGCAGAGCCCCGCCTGAAGCCCGTCGGGCACTGCCTAGCCACGTGGTCGTCGCCCTTGCACTTGAGACACTTCGTCTTGTTGGTGCACTGCCCTGCGACATGGCCCGGCTCCGCACAGTTGAAGCAGAGGCCGGCCAGGTCCAGCGGCACGCCGTCCGGCACCGTGAACGAGGGCCTAGGCCCCCAGCGTTGGCGCCGATGCCGCTTCCTTGCCGCCACCGTTGCATCCAACGGCTCGGCGACGCGACATCAGACGCACCACCGCCGACGCCAACCGCCGAAAGGTGAGGGCGGCAGGGACATCACGGCCCCTACCCAGCAGCTCAAGGGGACCTCACGACGGCGCCGGGGAGGGTGCCGTCCCACACCACGTCGGAGTAGGAGCGCGCGGAGGAGGAGAACGAAGCCATCTCCTCATCTTCTTCCTCGGCCATGTCGGCCGAGCTCAACGACACGCCCGCGGCGGGAGACGCCATGGGGCCAAGAGGGCACGGGGAGGGCGAGGGGAGGGGAGGGGGAGGGGGTGGCGGGGGGCTGACGGCGGCGCGCCGGGAGGCGCGGCCACGGTCGCGCAGAGAGGCGCCTGGCGCTCCTACTCCACGCTCACGCTCCACCCGTCATTCGACAACCTAGCGAGTAAATAATTTGGTATGGTAGGGGACTACACAATTCACACATAACACGGTCGGCTCTTGTATTTGCATCAGAGTAGGTTACATGGTAGAATCGGTAGACAAATAGTGGTATAAACATAGTTAGTCTAATACTACGGCTCATAGTTTATCATCCTATGTCAATCTCAAGCGGAGCATAAAGGTTGAGACAGTGTATACAAGTCTAAAACAATGGTAGTGGTAGAGATTTCGTAAATATGTCTCTAACTGATCTTTGGAATATATGAATTTGATTTGTAATAACTTTTGAGCAACTCGTTCACGAACAAAATAAAAATCAATCTTAACATGTTTGGTACAAGCATGGAAGACTAGATTGGAGGGGGCGAACATGGTTCCACTATCATCACACTATCACACCCTCGTTTTCCAAAGAGTGCTTGGAATTTGTTTTTGATTTTAAGTAGAGGGTGTTTATTAAGAGCATTTTTTTTATCCTCGTCTTTTCCACGGATCAAAATGGGATGCCGATCCTCTTCTTTCCCGCGGGAAGACTGTCTATTTTTTCAGCAGTCAAGATGGATAAGAACAGGATCTTCCCGGTCTTTGGGGGCTGGATTCGCAGCCGTATCGATCCATCCAACGTACCGGGTCCATCTTTTCGGCCGGCCGGCTAGCCCCGGTCCTTGTCAGCTAGCAACGGATGCCATGGGCTACAGGGGAATACCATTCCGGTTCAGAATGGACAGGGATGGGTCGAGCACACGGACACCCGTGCATTGACTTGCTCCGTCGTCTCCTCGTCGCCGGTGTTGATTTTCATTTAAGCCTCCTCCTCCTCCTATTATTCAACGTTGCCTTAACCGTCTCTGATGGTTCGGCGCAATCTGTCAGGTACGTTGTTTGTCAGCCTCGCCTCGGTAATCAGGGTCGCTGTTGGTGATCACACAAGATCCTGAAGCTCCTCAAGTAGTTTCCGAAAGCAAACTTGCCTCTTCGAGTATTCATCAGTTTACAAAGGGATTTTAGTTCTGGCTACAGAAACAAGCTGCAAAACAACCAGTCGCTGCTAGCACGCCTTGACCTGGTCATCCAGAAGAGGAGGTTGGGACAGAGCTCGGCGTCGGCGTTGGCGCCGCGGTGAACGGCGCCTATAGACCTCTCGGCTTAGGTACCACGCTTTGACCTGGTCATCCATCAGTGCCGTGTTCGCCCGCATCAAGAACGCCAGATCAGTGTTCATTTTCTTCGCCGCGGCGTTGGTGTTGAGGAGGTCGATCTTCACGTCTTGGTTCTGCAACGTCGCCTTGATTCTTCAGCTGTCAAGATGGATAGGATCTTCCCGGTCTTTGGTCTGAATCTGATCCACTCAGCGTATAGCCATATCGATCGATGCAACGTATCGATCGGTTCCATTTTATGGGCAGGCTAGCTAGCTCGGTCCTTGTCAGCTAGCAACGGATGCCATGAGCTGCAGGGGAATCACACTTCACCCGTGCATGTGCATTGACTCGCTCCGTCGTCGTCTCGTCGCCGGTGTTGATTTTCATTGCAGCCTCCTCCTCCTCCTCCTCGTCGTCCTATTATTCAACGTTGCCTTAACTGTCTCGGACGGTTCGGCGCGCAATCTGGTGTCGCGTACTACGTTGTTTTCAGCTTTGCCTCCGTAATCTAATCAGGGCACGACGGATCTGCCTCGGCAAGCAGCGTCAACACGCCATCAAAAACCACGCCATGCGGCCGTCCAAACCACATAGTAGTATCAGCGGCTGCTACTCGCTCATCGCAGATACGCTGGATCCCGAAGCTCGCGCACAATAGCGCACGCCTAGGCACTTCCATGGTCTCGGCCGGGCCCAATAGGATCCGTGTGTTAATGTTTTTTTTTTTGTTCGGTTTTTTCACGTGGTTTTTCTTGGTTCGGTTAGTTTTACCCCGTTTTGCTTTCTCTATTTCTTTTTTTATTAAATATGTTCTTTATTTGAAAAGTTATTAAATATGAATATTTTAAAATTCTGAATATTTTTCGAATATGAACATTTTATAAAGTTGAATAATTTTTATATTTGAACAATTTTCGCATGCAAACAAATTTTGATTTGAACATTTTTCATATTTTAACTATTTTATATTCATACTTTTTCGAAAAAACCCAACATTTTATTACTATAGAAATAGAAAAAATATTTTTTTCTCAAAAATAGTGCATGTTATTGGGCCGTAATCTGGGGCGGCTCATAAGGGGAAGGCCTGGGGCGTGCACTAAGGGCGCTTTTGGTAGCCTGCAATTCCTCCGGGCAGACCAAGTTGAACAGAAATCGACCTGTTTGATTGAATGCAGCACTCCCACGTTGTGGCCAGTACGGGTATTAAAACATGACGGAACCAGGACTAGAAACAATGCTCCAGAATTGAGCGAGAGTATGGCTGCACGAAGGCGTGCAACACTCTCTTCCTCCTCACCTTTTTCTCTCATTTCTAAACATGCTTACTCTTCATAGATTGGGATTAGCACGTACAAGCTTCAAATCGAGTGGAGCTGTACATAAAAAAGATGCGCATCAACGATGGGGTTTCATTCTGAGCATCAGCTTCGATGTTGGTAAAATGTATCTCCTCAGATTCATGGTTAAAGTCGGAGCTTTTTTGTACTTGTTTGTTCAGATTCGTCGCACACAAGCAACCGCTCGAAATGTCCTTTGAGGAGTAGCTTAATTTGTTGTTTCCTACGATTTTCGTGTTACAAGTTTTGCATTTTGATAAAGGTATAGATATCCATCTAAAACTCTCCTCTGTAAACTTATCGTGAGGATGAACTTCTCAGCTTGTGTGTGAGATTGAAGATGATCTAGAGGAAGATGGTCAACGGACGGGGCGTGCAGGTAGAGGAACGTTAAGGTCGTCGCCGCCATCGACCGCACGTAACTCCTCTTCGTTTTAGGCGCTCGAGTACGTCGTGTTTGAGCTCGAGTTCCTAGACGCTATAGGCAAGGACGTTACAGACAAGGTCACCATGTTTGAGCTTGAGTCCAGCCGCCATCGAGCAACACTACTGTGCCTGGCTGCTTGCGTTCTCCGATGCCAGCGCAGCCGCATCAGGTGTTCCCACCAGCCTCCGTCGCCGGTGCATCCATAGGAGGTGTCCCGCCGATCTCTGTCACCAGCGCAGTCGCAAGAGCTATCACGCTCTTCACCTTGTCGGTTGTTGCGCTAGTAAGTGCAGGTATCCGCCACCCTCCATCGCTGCCGCAGCCTTCCATCACCGTCGCAGCTCTCCAACAGGAAGAGCATAATTACTTCTAATGGGCGTTTTAGTGTGTGTGTCAATATGACAGTGAAACAGGTACATAATACCAAACGTCGTGGTTCCGTTTTCGTCTTCGTGCAAAAAAGAGAACTGCAGGTTATCAGACAAGATGCAGATGTTGGCTCGGAGGTCGGATGAGGATAGCAATGCTCTATTCAGCACTGCCAGGATAGGCCGAAAAAGTGATGTAGACTACCAAACACGTTTCAATAGTGCACGCGCTGAGCGGAAAATAGCACCTCCCTGCTCCCTACGCCTGTTCCAATTTGCAAACTGAGCCCATTGAGAAATGTTGGGCCGTTTTTGGTGCCACAGAAAGGCCTGCTTCGTATTTCCAGGGGCTCTTCTCGAGCGGAAAAAGACGCACTGTCTCTAGTCGTCGTCCTCCTCCTGGTCCCGGTCCTCGTCGTGGTGCTAGCGAGCTCCGAACCCTCGGTCAGTCGGTCGGTCGCGGGGCGGCGAGTTGGGGCGAGCGAGATGGTTCGATCTCTTTCCTCCGCGGTGGCCGTCGCCGTGGTCCTCCTCTGCTTCTCCGGCCTCTGCCGCGGCGCCGAGCGGCTCGGGACGAGGGAGTGCGAGGACCTGGGGTTCACCGGCCTCGCCCTCTGCTCCGACTGCAACGCGCTCGACGAGTTCGTCAAGGACCAAGGTACGTGCAGACCTGGCTCGCCCCTGTGTCTACTCGACCTTTGTGATGATGGTACGATTCGCGATCTGAAACCGAGCAAGCTGTAGGAGTGATTTATCTTTCTCAGTTCGACTCATTTGTACTGCGAAATCCTGAGGGTTGGATTCAGTAATTATATTGGATAGTGTCTATCATTAACCTAAGGAAGCCCAATTAGAGTGCGAATGTAGGATTTCTAGACCACAGAGCAATGGCCCCTTTATAAACAGATCTCAAATTACGATGGGGAGTCAGGATTAGTGGACCCAGAAATGGAATTGGTGTATTTGAGATTCTTTGATGACAACTTCATGTGATCTGGGAAGAAGTTCGCCCTTTTAGCATGAAGCTAGAAACCAGCTCCGAAACTGACTATAAATTGAAGAGTTCATTCCACATATGTCATGTTGATTGTACTTGGAAATTGTTAGCCTTGTCTGCAGTCGTAGAACATGGTTGTGTTTGAAATTTTGTACATAGTGGGGGCTTGTATGATTCAAAGGATTTGTGAAACACATGAATAGGAAAAATGCAGGAATAGAATGGCATGACACTTCAAATCCTATAGGGATAAAAACCGTAGGGATCAGTAAAATTAGCTGTTTGATTGCACCGCAGGAAAAACACAGGAAATTTGTAGGGTTCAAGTAAATGGCATAGTTGTCATAGACACATAGGAATTTTCCCAAGAGGTCTCACCTCTTGTTAGAAATCCTATAGGATTACAGTGTAGGAAAGCAATGTATAGGATTCATTCCTTTGAAAAAAACACACTCTATAGGAAAAATTCCTATGGATTGGAATCCTGTAGAATTCCTTTAGAAATCCTTTGAATCAAACAGGCCCTGGAGGTGTCACTACCCGAGTCCCGACCTCTGCATCGATTGATGAACACAGCCAAGGTGGTGCTAGAAATACGTTGTGCGGGGGACTCTTATCCCAGAACATCTAAAAATAAGTTCAGGGCAGTTTTGATTATGCAACTTTTTTTTTGTCATTGTTGTTATGATGAATCCATATAGGAGCATTCTGAAGCTAGCTAAATTGAAAAGCTGATCAATGGCCCCTTTGTAAAGATATCTCAAATTACGATGGGGAGTCAGGATTAGTGGACCAGCAAATGGAATTGGTGGATTTGAGATTTCTTGGTGAATACTACTTCAAGCGATCTTGGAAGAAGTTCGACCTTTTGTAGCTGAAGGCCTGAAGCTCGAAACCAGCTCCAAAACTGTGATTTAGTCATTTTGGGTCTGTGACTTGACTTGTGGGAGAGTACGGATTAAACACCTCATTCCATGCATCCTACTTCCCACGCTGAGGTACTGGGAAACTGAGCCTTGCCCGCTGTTTTAGAACATGGCGCTGCTTTGAACCTTTTTTTAGATAAAGTAGGTGTCACTCCCAAACTCTGTACCGACTGAGGAACACAGCCAAGGTGGTCTTTAAAATCTAAAAGGAAGTTCAGAGCTCTGTTGATTATGGAATTTGTTTTGTTCACTCTTATCCCAGAACATCTAAAAATAAGTTCAGGGCGCTGTTGATTATGCAACTTTTTAATTTTTTTGTCATTGTTGTTTTGATGAATTCATATAGGAGCATTCTGAAGCTAGCTAAATTGAAAAGCTGATCAATTCGGAGAAATATACTTCTGCTAGTTTGCTCTTTGCTCGTCTTGGGTGAAATGTTTTGTTCAGTTGCTCCATTAGGAATCAGTCGCCATCTATTGGGTAGCAAGTGGCGATGGTCGATGGAGTCTTTTGTCGTCATCACATGTGCTCGTTGTTCCTATATAGTCATTTAACATATTTGTTTTATGGTTGCAGAGCTAGTGGAGGACTGTCGGAAATGTTGCACGGAGGATTCAGATGATTCTATCAACAAGGTATGAACTATGAGGCTTAGTTTGATTGGATATATATCGGCGAACTTGTTCTGTAGGATGTTACACGATGCTTTTAAGGCTGACCTTTAAAATATATCCTACACTACATTAGATTTGGAGGATGCTTTTGAAGGCTGATAGTGAGCAGTAAGCATACAATATAGCAACATAGTTCTACTTGATATGATACCTTCTGGTGCTTGGTATTGCAGATTGTATACTCCAGCGCAATTATTGAGGTTTGCATGAGAAAGCTGGCGTTTTATCCAGAAGTCGTTGGCTTCCTCGAAGGGGACAAAGATGACTTCCCTTACGTAGAAGCCCGGTATTCTTATGGCTCTCCACCAAAGCTCATAATGCTTGACGACAAGGGTGACCAGAAGGAGACTATAAGGCAAGTTCTACTTTAACTCGAGATTCAAGAATAATTTTCTAGTTACCTGGGGAGAATAGCATGCATTCTTGAACTTCTTTCCAATGAAAAAAGAACTCTTCTGTCTTAATTCATTACCATTTAACATGTGTCACTTACTGTTATGTATTCTGCTACCCATCCTCTCTCCCAATGGTACATAATTCAAAGTATAATTTGATGGCTGATGCAATAGGCAAAAGGAATGGTAGATTTGTTTGTTCCAGGGCACTTGTGTTGATTTAAACATAACTGCACGGACATAAAACATTTTTTGTTTCATTAAGCTGCAGTAGAATGTTAAGTACTAGGTCCTTGTTAAAATTGAGTAGTTTTCCAATCAGCAGACAATTTCTTAAATTGAGTATTGTAATGTTCAGCCCCCCCTTCTTGTATGCTCAACATGCTTGACTCATGCTAAAACCCGTGTTTCCACTTCATTGGTTCACTGACTGAAACCAACTGAACTTGCAGGATCGACAACTGGAAGCGAGAGCATATTCGCCAATTCCTCGAACAGAAGGTGAAGCCAGAGAAATCAGACAGCTGATTATTTGTGACGAGTTCCTCGACTTGTAGAACCCTATATGTATTTCACCGGTCATTTGTACCTAAACCTTGTAGCATGTGTACACCTCAACAGTTTCTACAAGACAGCCTGTTATTTATGATGTGCATGCATTTTTCTTAGAGCAGGCTTGTTGGAACTTTGGTCTACCGCTAAACACCGTCAGTCTTGAATGGAATGCTCGTATATGTTTTCCTTGAGCTTTACCTGGAGACTACAGAGGGTAAAAGTGCAAGACTGCGCTCTGCCATCTTTTATGTTACTTGTACATATAAGCAGATCAGTGCTCTGGTGATTACTGTTCCTCTGCACAGTTTTTCTTTTTTTTAGGAGTCAGGTTCGAAATGTCATGGATGTATTGAAGATTTTTAGCAGTAATTTCTTCAGCACCGCAATTCTAGAGATTCAAAATGTCACGGGTTGTTTGGATTTAGGGTGATATTTTTTGAAGCTATGATCTTAGTTCAAATTTGAAACCGTCCCCACAAAGCCCCATGGCCTACCCGGCATAGACCTGGCTGCCAGCCAAAGGTCTATCCAAGATAGGATCCTAGACAAGGTCAACTCATACCCTGTGAAACTGCGACGCCCCAACCAATTTGTTAAGGCCAATGTGCGGTACCCAACCAAATTTGGTAAGGCTCAGCTCAGCTCAGCTCGTCGGAGCCATCATCACCACCAGCAGCACGGCTGCGTTCCTCGAGACATAAATGCGGGCGCCCGAATTTCAACTTGCATCGACCTGCCTACCCGTTCTAAACGGCGACGAACAATTAATTAAGAAACGAAACGGTACTCATCATCAACTTGCATTGCGTCTGTAGCTTGTAAACTGCTCTCATATGTACACTTGAGCTTTGACGGGTGGGTGCTGTCGTTGCAGCTACTCCATCCACAATTTCCATCATCTAATTTTGACCTACATTTCCTTCTCCATATTGATCCGCGGAAGCCGGTGGGAAGCTTCGCTTCGCAGGCTCCGTTCTTTCTCTCCTGGTGGGGGGTGCTGAAATCTGGTGCCGAGATCGGCACCGGGTAGGTTTGGTTTGCGCGGCGCGGTTTCGGTCTTGGGTTCAGGTAAAGCCCCTACACCTGTAGTTCAGAGAGAACATGTTAGGCGAGCTGAGTTGTTGCCATCTTGAAAGTAGACTGAAAATATGTAGTAGTACATGCAACTGGACTTTTAGACTTTAGATGTTGAACTTTTAATAAAAGGCTCTGTGCATCAACCAATGCAGAGGCCGGGTCTTTACCCCTTTTCGAAAGAAAAAAAAACGGATGGAAAAAAATGGCAGAAGAATAACAATCTGCTTGGTTGCGACTGTGGACTGATAGAGGTCAGTACCTGTCTGCGCCTCCGGTGTTGATAAGCGTAACAAGAGCGCGCTATGACATAACATGGCAGAAAGAATCCTGCGAACTGAAGAGTCGCCTGAAATGAAGGAAAATATTTAAGGTCCTCTATGTATAGTGCCAGATGAAGACCAAGTTGAAAGCAAGATATATAGCATAAACATGTGAAAAAATCGAGATAACAAACTAGGTCATTTGAACTCACACTGAACAACACCGTCGCATCTTGTAGCATGCTCACATCGCGCACGATCACGATTACGTGCCGCACAAGCAAAAGGAACATCAGCTGCAGCAAAACCAAAATTACTATTGTTCATCCTCCAGCACTAGTAAAGATAGGATTGTAGTATGAAAAAGGCTCTGCAGCGTACAATTAAAGCGATAGTCCGGCAGCATGTGGCACCGCTCGAGTTTGAGGACACACAGTCGTCAAATTCAGCATGCATCAGTTGCTGCTCTGCGATGGCAATCGCTAGAAAATGGGAGTCGTGGGGATCGATTCGTCCGACCCAGCTTTGTCTGGTCATAAGCAAACGGTCATCAGTTCAGAGCATGTACTTTTAAAAAGGGCACACAGAAGTCTATCAACATCTTCATTGCTATGGAAAAATTGGGGAAAACAATGGTACTGCTATCATCATAGACAGAGAGGGTACGGATGACATTCCTCAATCCAAATAATATAGGTGATTTATATAATTTCACCAAAGGATTAAGAATTGCATTAGTAAGTACCTAAGATCAATGGCCATTTCATCTGAACAACATTTGGTTGGAGGCAGGACATAGTTGGGGGAGTAAACCTGCAAGTAAATGGAAACATAAATCAACCCCGAGGACCCCACAGAGAGAATTACAGACTGAGGTAAAAATCAGTAACAGATTATTTTCTTCTTCACTGCAGTTTCCCTGAAATTGGACTGCTCATAATTCACAGAGTAGTCTAACTGCCAAACATAAACCATTGACTACTAGACCGAGTCCTAGAAATGGAAATGCAGTGTGAACCACTCTACGACGGTGTAGTCCTGCAACAGAACAAAACAGAAATACCAACCTGGTTGCAGATTTCACATGTAATGTTCCCCTTCTTGTTGCACCATCTCTGTATGCATTTCCTGTGGGCGAACTGCATCCAGCCAAAAGACAGTTGAGCAACACACGATTAGCATTTCTGTTCGGAAGGATAATCCCAACTCACGTGCAAGAAAACAATAATGATTATCTGACAACTGGAAAGAAGAAAGCAATAATTGGATGGATAAACATGGATGGACCAGCTGCTGGAAACTCGAGTGTTTGTTTCATGCAAGAAAACAGTATGATAAAAGAGCATTTGGTCACCAAAGGGCGAAACACATTTTCGTGAATTCCGTTGGACCGAAAGGTCGCTGTTTTGGACCCCGTAACAAGTTTGAGTTCTTACATGTGTTGCGTGCTAAGAAACTCATCTGGGTTACGCTTAACAGAACTCTCGCTGCTCCTAATCACTCTAAATTCCGTTTGGCTGCTCAGTTTTTTTGAAGTATTTGAGAAATACCATGTTTCTAAAAATACGAGTCTGAAATACTTCGATGTGCTTGGCAGCAGCAAATACTGCAGTTTCATAGACCGTAGTATGATCAACACTGTGGTTTTATGGCAATATTTGAGAAAGAGGTCAGGACCGCTTTTTTTTCTTTCTTCTAAAACTGAGAAAGGGGAGAAACTGAAGTATTGCATTGCCTGGCACTGGAATAAAATGGTATTGGAAAAACCGAGAGTCCAAACGGAGGTAGAAGTACTGAGCAGCAAGACAAAATTCAGAAAAAAAGGAGGAGGGATGCACCTAACATCAACATTAATTAAACAAAAGAAAAGAAAACACATGGCTGCAATTAGTCGGCAAAGCGGCAGACTAGAGTTGACTGAAGGAGATATCCGAGAACGGATAGAACTAAGGAAGAACATCTTGACAATCTGCCCATCTCTCTGAAGAAGAAGGAGATAACAAGGAACCATCAGGTTCCCACTTGGCTACTGCAAACCAATACACTCGTTGGTTCCTCTCACTGTTCGAGAAGGAGGGGGGAGGGACGAAGTGAGGCTCACCTTGAGCGTGCCAGTGCAGGCGCAGGGGGAGTCCATGGCGTCCTCCTCCCCCTCCTCCTGGCATATCCGGCACTCTATCGCCCCCTTCCCGTCGACCCCGACCACCACCTCCACCACCTGCCCTTCGCCGCCGGAGCAGCCGAGCTTCTCCACGCGCGCCATCTCTCCCTCTCTCGCTTCCTCGAAGCAGGTCGCGAGAAGGAAGGAGCCAAAAGTCGGGGCCTTTTTCTAGCTAGCTCCCACCCAGAGGACACAACTACTCCAGGAACAAGGAGGAGGGGAGAAGAATACCAAGCAAGTACTAGTACTGTATTTTTCTTCTTCTTCTTGGCTGCTGCCGCTGGAGTGCTACTAGTACTAGTACTGAGAGTATTCTATATGATTTTGTGGAGTTTTTACTCCAAAGGTTGCGGTTTGGGTTCTTGTGGCGGGCAACCAATGATGGGGGAGTGATTGGGTTTGTTTGTGGTCGACCGTGGGGGTTAGTGGACAGTGGGTAACTTCCACTTCTGCAGCTACCTAGCCCTAGGTAGTGGGAGGTGAGACGATATTGACAACGCCCCCTACTCCTACCAGCTCTCTACTCCACGGCTCTGCGGCCTCTGCCTCACTCCCCTCGCCCGCTCCCTCTCCGATGCATGACTTTTGCTTTTTATTTTTCTCGATTAGAATGGAGGCACACGAGCATACACGCACCAAAACATGTGCCATGATTTGTCTTTTTGAAAACACATGGGAAAAATTGAGGATCTGTTAATCTCATACTGTTTCCGAGCTAGTATATGGTCATTGGATTTGTCTTCCAAAATTATTTTGTTATACTATTATCATCATACTAGTATTTTGCTAGCGTGGTCGCCGCTTATTTGGGGAAGGGGGGGGGGGGGGGGAAATGAATGGAAAAGTTTGGTACTCCATCTGTTCTAAAAAGTAAGGCACATCTTATTTTACAATTTCTTTTTTGTTGCAAAATTCCACCAATCTTTTAATGATTATCGATAGCAGTACAGAAAGATCTAAAAGTAATAAAAATTACAAATAGGTCGCTGGACCACCTAGCGACGACTACAAACAACGCGAGTGGAAGGTGCACCGCCGTCCTCACCCCTTCATCACCGGAGCCGGGAAGCTTGTCATGGTAGAGCTTATTGTAATAGACAGAGGGAAAGTCGTCGTACTAAGGCCACAAAGGACCAACTCAATAGAGCAACAACCATCGCCAATAGTGACAACCGTAGATCAGAAGAGACTAACCTGCAAACAAATCAACGGACACGAAAACGAACATAATCCTAGGCGCCATCCGTTGACACTAGATGCACCGGAAGGACCTTATTCTGACTTCAGGATATAGTCGTCGCCTCAACATTCCGAAGAAGGCACTAAAAGAAGGCTAAACAAAGAACGAAAAATCTCCCGTCGGTGAGAGGTCATGGTCCGCCACACCTCCAAGGGTCTAGGGCCACCGGAGGCGGAGCGGGCCGGCGACGTCGCTGGTGAGGGTTGTGGACCCTAGATGAGTTTTCTCTCTTTCCTATCGCCTCTCCCTGGCGGCGGTTGTACGTACCGGTTATGTGTCTCTCCTTTATTTTTGTTCTCATTTTACAAGATTTTGACAATAATATATACCAAATTATATGGATTGTGAATATATAAATGGCGTCGTTGCTTTTGCTGTGCAAAATTCTTTCATCTCATATATCTTTGTACTAATTTTATGAACATGCTATAAGTACATATCATAGTTAAAATTGCAAGTTGTTACCAATATTTGGGGATAGAGAGAATACTTATCTTGATTATAATAAACACACACTTACTACCACACACAAACAAGAAATGATGCATAGTAAATACTTATTAATGTTCATAAATGTTAACTGGCTTATCAAAACATCTTATATTTAGGAACATGTGAGTAGATAACAGATGCCTATAAAATTTAAAGAAATTAGATATAATTTATTTTTTCTCAAAAAATAAGTTTATGTACTGCCACATGCAAACACACGGATGTGAGTGCAATGATTTTTTCCTTTCCGATACAAGTAGACAACATGTGACCTGTTAACTGCATAAAGTTTATCATAAAGCGTACACATGAGCATATAAATGTGAGTAATGTAAATATGTAATTGAGGGAAAATGATGGCCACGCTAGAGGTCGTGTTACTTGTTAAATAGAGATGGAAAATCCCCACCGTGGCACACATGGAATGAGAGAGATACAAGGAAACTAAAAGATGGAAAGATTCAACTGCGTTGGAGCAGTTGGGTCAATACTGTTGTGTACTACACCATACGGTTTGCCCACTCCAACATGTTTAGATGTCATACATAAAACATCCCATAGTTTAAGAGATTCAAAATGGATAAGTAAATGTGTGCATTGCATTGGAACATATAAAATCTGGGGAAATTAAGAATTTTTTTATAGCACTTGTCAAAGTGATTAAAATTTAGAAGAGTAAGATACAACTAATAACCATTATCTTACGATATATAGAAGAAACTTATGACTTGTTGTAAACCACATGTTGTATATGTCTAGAATCACTCATTGTTCAAACAGTAATGCCTAAACCTTTTTACCAATAGGCCAATACTAATCTTAGTTAGATAACACTATGTTTTCAACTATATCCTAGTTGAAGTTGACCTTGTTGACAACTCATTATTACCAAGCTAGAGTTTATCATTGAAGAAGCCACCCAAACCTTGTACAGCTAAAGCCATCTAACATTAGTGATTCCTTTAGGAAGGTAAATCCATGACCTTTATGACCAAGCTATGTATTTAAGACACATTGGATACCAGACTTAAGAGTGTATACTCTTCAATCTAGGAGAACATGTTTAATCATAAGTTGGTGATTAAGTGAATTGATAATGATCCTAGTGAATATTAAAGCTTAATATATCTAGGAAAGGAATTCCCTAATACCAAGCCTACCATTAGTGGTGACTAAAGAGTAGTAAAATTGTCTAGTGGATCTCAACCTTAATCCAACAATCATATCCAAGTCATTCATCAAATCATCTTATCTAGTTCAGTGGATCAAACTTTGACTACCCCTAAAGCACCATTCAAAAAAAGGAGGGCATTTTTTCATGTCATAAATCTTATACTAATTTTATGAACATTCCATACATACAAATTAGTCAAAGTTGCAAGTTATTGACCAACGAAAATCGAATACGCCTTATATTTTGGGATAGAGAGAATATTTTTCTTGATTATAATAAACAAACACTTATTGCCACACACAAACAAGAAATGTTGTGTAGCTAATACTTATTAATGTTCACAAATATAAACGAGCCTATCAAAACATCTTATATTTAGGAATAGATGGAGTAGATAACATTATAGGAATCGACTGCCTATAAATTTCAAAGAACTTAGCTATAATTTAATTTTCTTTCAAAAAATATGTCTATGTGCCACCACACACAAACACATGGATGCGAGTGAAATGATTTTTTTTCCTTTTTGATACAAGTAGACAATTGGTGACCTGTTAACCGCATAAAGTTTGTCATAAAGCATACACATGAGGATATAAATGTGAGTAATGTGAGCGTTGAGGGAAAACGATGGCCCATTAGGGAATGATGTTACATGTTAAATATAGGTCTAAAAGCCCCACATATGGCATGTACATGGAAAGAGAGAAATACAGGAAAACCAAAAGAAGAAAAGAGCCAATCAGGTTGGAGCCGGTAGGTCAATACCATTGGTGTACTACACCATACGGTTTGCCCACTCCAACATATTTTGACCTAGTACAATTGTTTGTCTAACACCCCCTTAATGTAAATCATGAAAGAAATGGAAAGGTTGAGGTTATGCTTGAATTCTTCGAATGTCTTCACGGGAAGATCCCTTTTAAAGCATCCGCCAACTCATATTTGGTCGATATGAATTTGATCGCAAGTTCTTTATTTGCAACTATTTCTCTCACAAAATGAAAATCAATTTCAATATGCTTAGTGCGGGCATGGAAGACCGGATTTGCATACAAATAGGTAGCACAAAGATTGTCACACTAGAGGCAAGGATTGACACGAAGAGAGACCCCCGAGATCGCGAAGCAAGGCTTAAAACCAAATTATTCTAGCCATGGGATTAGACATAGATTTGTATTCAACTTTGGTGCTCAAGCAGGAGATGGTAGATTGTTTTATAGCGCTCTAGGAGGTGAGATTTGGGACACAACATTGCAAATCCATTAGTGAAACATCTGTCATCAAGATATCCTTCCCAGTCCGCATCCAAGAAGATGCTAGTGAGAGTATAGGAGGACTTCTGAAAAAAATGATAATTTTGAGTGTACGTTGAACATGGCGCAAGATCCTTTTAGCCGCTGTCCAATGTGGTGTAGTAGTAGTAGTTTGAAGAAATTGACAATTTTTGTCAACATTAAAGGATACTAGGGGAGAGAGAGGGTGCTATGCTCGCTGTTACCCATTGCCGCCAGGTGCCAGCGCTCGCCGTCCCCCCGCCACTAACAAAGAGAGGAAGGAGGGGAGATGGATAAGAGAGGAGAAAGACCAGGGGGGGAGGGGAGAGGACACCTCGGGCTTCCTCCATCGTTCCCCATCACTTTTGTGTCGCAGCTGCCTCTGTCAGCTGCCACGGGAAAGAGAGAGAGAGAGAGAGAGAGAGAGAGAGAGAGAGAGAGAGAGAGAGAGAAGTAGATAAGGCTCGGGGGAGAGAGAGGGAGAGAAAAGTCGTTGATTCGTCCCACGCGTGTTGTCCGCCAGATGCAACACATGGTATTTATGCACAAAATCCCCTATCCTAGAACCAGCGGCTAAGCTGGCACGCCATGTGAGATGGCCTCAGAATGCCCGCATCTGACCAAGATTAAGTTATAGAATAATATCCAGGCATGTGAGATTTAAATATTGTAGGGTAGCAACAATACTCTTGTACTGAGTGCTATCCTTGCCCCAAGTGGTGTGCCATTAGTGAGAGATAGTTTGTCAGTGTCGGAGAGAGATGTAGGACATGTAGTTCATGTTAGAGTTCGCATCAGGAAACAAAAAATTCTAGCTATGCGAACACGATAAATTCTATGTAGACATAAGTAACAGAGAGGGAGACAATATTCATACCCTTAAATATCGTGGCATGCCTTATGCAATGCCCCAAGTGTGGCGCCTCGAAGATCTACACACGTTCGGTGTAGGAAACATCTCCCGGGCTCTGATCCAGCTGAGCAGTGGAAGAAGAAGGAAGTCAGACCGTCCTTTGCATGACGGTACTGCAGAGGTGGATAACAAATTCCCACAAGATCTAATTCCAATCTAGGTGGAGAGAGAGAGAGAGAGCTCTAGGGGGATATAGATAGAGGAGAGATTTTTGTGTGAATAGAGGGGAGGGAGATCCCTCTATTTATAGGAGGAGGGGAAGGGAAGGAAAACCCTATGGCAGGGGTAGGGGGATCCCCACGCCTCCACCACTAGGGCTACCATCGTCGGCCCTAGGTGGGTCCCCACACAGGGGGGTGCCCCTAGGGTTTGGCGCATGGCCCCCTCACTCCACCTGTTTCCTTGCCCCTTTGGGCCTTCCCTCCGGGAATGGCCCAATAGGCATGTGCTACTCCAAAAATAAAATAAAATATTTATGTTTTAATATTAATTCAACTAATTAATATAAAACACATATATTATTATATCTTTCACTCTGAAACACCTTCCGGACACCTCTGGTCATCATCGGGTGTTTCCCCGGAACCTTTCTGGTTTCTCTCTCTCATATCTCTTACGGTGTCGGTTTGATCCCTATGCGTCTCCACCCTTAAGTGTGCCACCCTTCGTTCGGAGATACTTCGGACATGACCGATACCCCTCTCGCGTAAATGATCATCAACGGGACCTGGATGCCCATAATGACCACCCGTGCATTCACGAATCTCATCGCTTGAAACTTCAACTTTGTCCCATTCCCTCTATCATTCAATACCTAGGTCATCCGAGATTTGATCTTCGGCATCTCCATACCTAGGTCAATCTCGTTACCTATGAACTCGTTTACTCATTCCCGTGTCGTTGCATTCCATGACCTAGTCATACGCTTGCAAGCTTCGTTAATGCAACGTCACCGAGTTGGCCACGTGTATCTATCTGTTACTTGGATTGGAAAATCATGGTCTTGGTAAATACTCCTCAACCCGTTCCATCAGGAAACCCGACAGTACCTTTATGATCACCCTTTCACATCTTGATACTTGATACCATCAAAGCCACCTTCTAGTATGTAACACCCTCAGAATCGGACCTATGCAAGTTTGGGCAAAATTCACCAAAACCCGCATAGAAACGATTCAAAGGTGCCCACCAAGCACTTTCGTGCGGGTGGAAAACGAAGTAATAACATCACACAACAGTCCTCGATGGGACCCACGTAATGATATATATATAGCGACTCCATGAGTCAAGAATACGATATAATATACAAAGATCCAAATCACCTTGAAAACGATAGAGCGTCCACTACGGACAAGATGCAAATGGGGCTAAGAGCCCCAAGAATAACCAATGGCGTCCATAACCCTGCCTGTGCCAAGCCGAAGGGTAACCACCGCTAACGGCGTCGATCTCAAAACCTGCTTAACAAAAGGTGCCGACAAAGGGCAAAGCGAAAAACAAAGAAGGAGCGTCAAGATCGAGGCCAAGACAGCGAGGCTAGAATTCGGCGGTCCTCGCCTACATAGGTATGGTGGACTGAAGCGGCAGCGGCAGCATGCACTAAACAACCTATAGAGACTCGATACAACTGGCGTCAATTAGAGAGGGGTGAGAATGACCTATCCGGATCCAACCTGAAACTAACACCAAACAACCCATCCTGGTGTTTCCCCCACGAGACCAAACGAGGAAGTCAACCGAGGAACTCACACAGTTGGCAGTTTTAGTTATTCAGTTATCGTTGCAGCGATTACTAGTCAAGTATAGATGATCATCCTGATAAAATAAGCAGTGGGCACTTTTAGTTAACCATTCCGTTAGAGTGGCAACACTTACTAGTCAGATACATTTATCATGAGATAACCCAAAAACCCAGCAGTTGTTGGTACTTTTATTCAGCCATTTCGTTGTAGTTGCAATACTTACTAGTCAGGTACAATTGTCGCAAGCGACAACCAAACAAGCAATGGTGGGCAGTATTAATTAGTCATTCCATTATAGTGAAGCTGATTACTAGTCATTATAAGTCAAATTTATAGCAGTAAACTTTAGTTATGCTTGTCTATGATCGAGATATCGGCTCCAAGTCGTCCATATCCATGACACGGCTTTTGAAAGTTTTACCCGCCGGGTGCACCAATAGCAACACACGCCGATCAACCTCGGAAAAACCAAATCAAAACCCAACGAGGCTTTCACGACCAACAATCACAGATTCGAAATATTTCAGGGCCACCCTTGAGTATACCCAAGAACGGAGTAAGCAAGCTCAGACGGACTCAAGGTTTACGCCGATGGTCAGAACGACAGAGGTCCCCAATCGGACGCCGATACTGCAAAACATCCCGCTTAAACAAAGACAAAGGCGACCGCACAATCGTAAATAAAGCGAAGAAACATGGCATAAGCACAGATCGTAAATAAAACCTCAAACTAGTTTGTGGCCCCAAGAAATAAGACGGAATCAAGCTCGCTCGGGGTCCCATATACCTCCCGGATGTGGATAGCGCATAAAATCAAGGAACAGTATCAAGTACTCGGGGTCTTACGGGACACAAGTGGGCGTTCGAAACCAAATATTATCTATCACCCACCGATGCCTCGCTTATTCAATTTTAGTTGTTAAACAGAAAGTAAAGTGACGATAAGTAAAACTAGAATCATCTCCAACATCAACATGCGACAATACATCAACAATCGGCATATGACGACACACATCACTTGAGCAAGCAACTACGACGCTAAGTCCAACTATCTACCAAACAACAGGTGATAGGGTGTGTCCAAGGCAATATACGGCATAGGGATATATCGGGTACGAAACTAGAGCATCGCAACAGATAGCAATAGATCAACAAGAGGGAATAAAGACTATAAAAGTAAGATAGGTAGAAAGAGGAGATGCTCATTGAAAACATAGTCGAAAAGGTTCATCCGAAGATCGGGGCGAAGCTCACATCAACTCGACGGTCTTATCCGCGAAGAAGCAAAACACTAGAAGAAACACCGAATGCAACATTTAATACAACGGCAGAAGATCGGCATGATGCATGCATGATGGATGACAGGGCAAGGTGCGATGCAATTAGGTCATATTAAGCGGAACCGGGGTCCCGACAGTTAGTTAAATGGTTCAAGTTGTTTAGAACCCCGCAATTTAAATGTTGTTTAACACGGTAGAAGATATTATCGGGTTCGCTACACAAATTTAAATGAGGCCAATATAAGGCTAGATTTGCCCGCATATGGGCCCCATATTTAATTATTAGGTGAATCGGCATAAGGCCCCCAAACCACATGAATGTATGCATGCAAGACAATTATTATGCGCCACGTTGTATTATGTTATAAAAATAGGGTTCGAGGAAAAGGGGCACACTTTAGGGTTCGCGATCTTGTTAGGGTTCCGGTTCGGTCGGTCTCGGGTTCGACGGTCTGGTTCGGATTCGACGGATGCGTTCTCGGCCCGGGGTAGATCTTGTCGCGTCGTGGTCTCGGTGTTCGGGGAGCGAACTTGGTCGGTGCTGCTCGTCATCGAAGGTCTTGCCGCTGAGGGCCTTATCGGGCCCGCGCCATCGAGGCGGTCTTGGCGAGAAGAAGTACTGGCGTCTCGAACGGTCTGTCGCATCCGCGTCGGTGGCGATGATGACTCCATGTAGGAGACTCCGGGTACCGCGGCGGAGTTCTCGGTAGCGATGAAGATCTTGGCGTCTGACGTCGGCGCATCGGTCTTGTACTGAGTGTCGTTGTGGTTCTTGTCGAATGTGGTGGTCTTCGCGAGATATGGTCGGTGTCCACCAATAATTGGCCCCATGTAAAACTTGCAACCAGCGAACTTGTTGTTTTGTCGCCCTAGTCTTGAATGACTTGCTCGGGTTGGGGTCGGCGAAGCGGGCGCCAGACGTGGAGTCTCTCGAGCGCCACTGAACAAGGCCAGCCGGGTGAGCTCGAGGCGTCGAACGACACGGTTGTCTGCAGCGTCGGTGGCACCCGTGACGAAAACAAGGAGGCGAGGCGACGTGGTAGCGGCCGCATCGTCGGTTCCCCGAGGCAGCGGAGGAGCGGCAGCAACAAGATTCGCGGCAGCGGTGGGCCAGACGGCGAGGGACCGGCGCGACGGCGTCTGCGAGGAAACTGGCGGGTTGCCAGGGCGGCAGCGACGCTGGCCGAGGGCGGGAGACGCTGGCGCGGCGGAGGCGAGGCTGCGGTAGAGGACGGGCCGCGGCAGCGGCGAGCCAGACGGAGAAAGGGTCCGCGACGGCGGCGGCTTGAGGCGACGCGGAGGTGGTCGGGAGGAACACGGCGCCACGGGGTGGACGCGAGGCCGAGGCGATGGAGGGGAGTGGCGAGCTCGGGCGGAACGCAGCGGCGCGAGCCGAGGAGGAGGGCTGGCGAGCTGTACGGCCAGCGAAAAGTGAGGACGGGCAGGTGGAGGCGAGGGCGAGGCGGCTCGGGCGCGGATGGAGGCGGGATGGCGGCCAATGAAGGTGGCGGGGCCAAGTGAGGTCCAGCGACTGTGGCTCGACGGAGGCGGGGACGTTGGGGGAGGTCCCGGGGCAGGCGGGCGGGCGGCAAGGAGAAGGAGAGCTGAGCGCGGGCGCTGAGAGAGAGGGGCGCAGCGGGCTGGTCGCAGGAGCGCAAAGCAGAGAACGGGAGAGAGAGAGGAGCGGGGCTGAGAGAGAGGGACGCGGGGGGCCGGGCTTCGGGGGAGGAAGAGAGAGCGAGGAAGGAGAGAGAGACGTGAGGGACGCTGGGTGGTGGGACCCGGGGCCACGCGGGGGAGGCTGGGCTGGCAGGAGAGGCACGCTGTGCTGGGCGTGGGCGTAGTCGTGTAGTCTTATGTGGCCTGCCATGGCGGGGCCTGACGGGCAGCGTGGGCGGGTGGCGCATGGCGAAGCACTGGTGCGTGTAGAGGGAGGGCTGGTGAGCTGAGTGGGGGAGTGAGGAGAGAGAGGAAGGGACAAGTGTCAGCGGATGGTTGGTGGGGGAGTTGGGCTGTGGGCGCAAGGGAGGCCAGGTGAGGTGGAGGGTTGGGTGTGGGTAGAATAGTGGGTGTGTTTAGGATTTAGATGGGGTTGGTTAGGCGGACCGATTATATTCTGGGGTGGTCGTCGGGTCGGAACGGCCTCGACCGCCTCGCAAAAAATAATTAAATATTTTATTTAATTGAATTGGGCCGTTGCAACCAATGCAACAAAACACAAATACTCCGGAGCCCCGGGGTTTTGGCGTTTGAATAAAGATGGGCGTTTAGAAATCAAAGACGGGTTTTGCAAACATAGTTTTTGGCAAACAATGCATGATGATGACGATGCAATGCACAAATTCAACGCGATTTTCTAGTAGTGGTTTTGCGGGATGCCACATAGTAACAGTGATTATGCATTATCTCACAGTCAAAGGATTAGGTTACAAGGTTTCTACGTTATCATCAATGATAAATGTTTAGTAACCAGATCTCATTGTGATATTACTTTGGGTTTATGTATATCATATCATTCAACTAATGACATGACCTCATTGTCAATTGGCACTATCACCCATGATCTCAAAACCTTAGATCATTAGTTGACCAATGAGCTAGTTCACTAGAGGTAACTAGAGACTCAGTTTGTTTACATACCACACATGTATCAATGTTTTGTATTAACACAGTTATAACACAAAATGAAACGTATTATGAACATACAAGAGATATATCAAATAAAACACTTTATTATTTGCCTCTAGGGCATATCTCGTCCAGTTCATTTAGTCATACCAACTCGAGAGAGTAAATCAGTGGCATATTTTCTCTGAGATAAAAGTTAGCCATACGGTTTTTTGTTGACTTCAGTGCCCAAGAAGAAGTGTAAGTCACCAAGATCTTTGAGAGAAAAATTCCCACACAAATCATGGAGGAGGGAAAATCTGAAGAACTGGTCACAGTTATGTCAACAAAATAAATCAAAACAAAACTAGTGGTATTATAATTAGTGTAGATGAAGAGAGATGTGTCGGCCCTGGAGGGGATGAAGCCAAGAGCAATAATCTTAGAGTTGAGATTGGAGAACCATGCACGAGGAGCTTGTTTTAAACCACAATGTCTTGTTAAGATGGAAAATATGACGAGGAAGATTTCAACCCCATATGGTTGTTTAATGTAAACTTCCTCTTCCAGAACGCTAGAAAAGAACACGTTCTTGACATCCAATTGACAGAGGATCCACCCACGAGAAATCGAGAGTGCTAAGATAAGGTGATATTGATAGCCTTGACAACATGACTGGAGGTACCTTTGTAGTCAATATCGTAGGAGGTCCGTACAACCCGGTTGTGGCTATTGCTGAAGAGATGCGGGCCGCACAAGATCCCTAAGAGTCCGTTGGGGTGATTTCTATGTCAAGTGACATGGCGGACGGAGAGTTGCATGGGTGTGTGGGGCTCACTAACCGAGGCGAGACCGTGTCCTGGGTGCTGGTTGGTGACGCCGGATCCGAGGCTGATGCTATCATAGGGGAACCTCCTTCTATATTAGTGTTAATATCTTTTGTTGCCACTTGAGATGAATATTCTGAATTTTGTCCATTTCACTCCGTTTGAGCACCATTTTCAATGATTTCCGCACCAATATTTTTGGAATTTGATGCCGAATATAATCTACTCCTTGGTATGTCCTGCATAGCATGCATCATTATTTGGTACAATATACATATAATCATGATTAGGCACACCCTCTCTAGAAGATGGCGGAGATGAATTGTTGCATGGAAGGAGTAAAATTTCCGCTCTAAGTCTAGTGTCTGTGTTGGTATGAAGGGAAGCAAATGGAAAAAATGTTTTCGTCAAAGCCAACATCACGGGATATGTAGATGCTCCCAATAGATACACCAAGAAATTTGACACCTTTGTTAAGGAGACTATATCCATTCTTGGATAAAAAAGTGAGCTTGTGTTTATTATATGGGCGAAGATTAGGCCAGCAAGCACAACCAATAAATACAAAGTGAGTAATAGTTGGGTCTGATATTGAGGAGTGTTTCGGTGGGTGTGGAAAAATTTGGAACTTTTGTAGGGAGTAAATTTATGAGAAATGTCGATATTAGAAATGCTTCACCCCAAAATTTGAGAAGCGTAGATGGATTAGCAAGTAAAGAGAGGCCTACTTTAATAATGTGGCGATGCTTGCGTTCCTCAGAACCATTTTGTTTGTGGGCATGGGTACATGAAACATGGTAGGTAATGCCAACTTTTTAAAATAAAGAATTGAGTTTCTCATATTCACCACCCCAATGGTTTGCATAGTGATTATTTTGCGATTAAATTTGCTCTCAACCAAAATTTGGAAATTGAGAAAGACTTGATAGATATTGGAACACTTTTTAAGAAAATAAATCCAAGTGAATTTGCCAAAATCATCAATAAAGATTAAATAATACAAGTGTTTTACAATAGAGGTAGATGTAGGACCTCGTACATCAGATAGAAATTGTTCCAAAAGAAACAATGGAAACACTAGTAGAAGTAGGATAAGGCAATTGGTGACTCTTTGCCCATTGACATGGATCACAAACATATGAATTTCTTTCATGCTAGTGAGCAAGATTATTATGACGAAGGATTTGTTTAATGACAAATGAATAAGGAGGTCGTAGTCGATGATACCATGTAGATGGAGATGGCTTGAGTGTGACAAAAGGCTTGCTTGGGAGACCCCGTGGAGATAGGCATGCAAGAGGATACAAGCCACCATGATGTGGGCCTTTAAGCACAATTTTGAAGGGAATATGCCCGAGAGGCAATAATAAAGTGGTTATTATCTTATTCCTTGTTTATGATAAATGTTTATTTTGCATGCTAATTGTATTAATACGAAAACGTTAATACATATGTGTTTAATAAACAAAAAGGAAGTTCCTAGTTATGCCTCTCTTATAAACTAGCTCGTTGATTAGCAAGATGATCAAAGGTTTCCTGATCATGGACATTGGATGTTGTTAATAACGAGGTCACAACATTAGTGTAATGGTGTGATGAACATTTATTCGAAGTATAGCATTACGATCAAAGTAATTGAGTTTATATTTCTATAATAACTTACAAAGTGATCCTAATCCTTAGACCATGAGATCATGTCAATCACTAACACCGGAAGAGTTTCTTGATAACATCAAACATCACACCGTAACAGGATGATTATAAAAATGGGTTCAGAACTACTAAAGTGTTATGTTGAGGTCCATGGATCGAGAGTGGAACTTGTTCATCCCGATGATAGATAGATATGCTCTGGACCCTCTCGGTGATATCACATTGATTAGCTTGCAAGCAAGTGATTTGATCACTAGAATGTTATATCACGGGAACAAGAAAAGAGTGCATGTCAGTAACGAGATCAAACTAGGTATGGAGATAACGATGATCGAATCTCGGACATGTAATATATCGCGAAAGAAAGGGATTAAGATACTGGCATAAAAGTTTACGACGATCACAAGAAAGTCATCATTGAATGTGTGGGAGTCAGTATGGCTCTCCAGATCCCGCTTCTGATTATTGATCCGAGAGGGGTATCGATCATGTACGCATTATTCGCGAACCGTAGGGTGACACACTTAAGAGACACCGACATCCATTTGGGGCAAAAGTTTCATGCCGGAAAGAATAATAAGCGTAGGAATTTATTTCACTAGATACCGAAACGAGTTTTCGGGTGAAATTGCAAAAAGTGTTTTTGCATGTGAAATTAAATACTAGCAAGGGGTTATATGAGAATGTTTGTCATTAAAGTAATTGACAAAATTCTGAATAAATAAAAGGAGTTTTATTTAATGAGAGTTTGCATTAAATTTGGTGGAAATTTAATGGGAATTTGAGTGGGATTTTGAGTGGAGAAAATTGAAGGGGCATTTTGTGAGTGGAGTGTCCACCCACATGAATGATGGAGAGGTGGGACACCCTCCATGGCCGGTGGCCATGCACCCTTGGGATGCCCCCTCCCCTATATAAGGAGCCCCTCTCCTCACTTCTCACTCACACCTCCTCGTGAAGGATCTCTCTCCCCCTCTAGTATTTATCCCCCATGGTCACGGAATAGCGAGATATATGTTCCAGATGGCTATTCGGTAAGAAAGATTGTGCTTCCGCTGCATCACTGGAGCGAGGAGGCGAAGGTTGCTAGGTGCCTCGGACGTGTGTGCGAGCATGGATGCGCCGCTGGTTTGCGGCGCTAGGACTTCCTCTCGATCTTGAGATCGGCAAGAGATCGTCTACATCAACCACGAGTTTGGAATCGTTAAGCTTTGTCGGTCTTCAAGGGTATGTTCTCTACGGATATACATCTGCCCGTTGTTTATATCTAGTAGATAGATCTTGGTACATAGTTGTTCCCATCGTAGGAAATTTTTTGTTTTCTATGCTGCGAAGCCTACAGTGGTATCAGAGCCGGATCTATGCGTAGATGCTTTGCACGGGTAGTACACATATGAGTATGTGGGCGATGATGATCATTTTATTGCTTCTTAGTTGTACATTTGATATTGGTGGCATAGTGGGATGAAGCGGCCCGGACAAACTTTACATGTCCTCGCACATGAGACCTGTTCCACGTTTGACATGCAACTAGTTTTGCATAAGTGGCTAGCGGGTGTCTGTCTCTCCTACTATAGTCAATATCTAATTTGCAACGAGTTGTCAACAATTTGGTTATCCTCGTTGTGGTTCATGTTCATAGGTAAGAACGGTTCTATCTTCGAAAGCCCTAAGCCACGTAAAACTTGCAATGGATAAATTAGAGGCATCTAGTTTAGATTGTTGCTGGGCTAGTCTTATGATATGGTGATGTTGTAAGTAGAAGTATGAGATGATACTCTTACAACACACATAACGTTCCATATACCTTGCCTTACACATAGAGGTATGATAGTGATCATACCACGGGGTGCACATGATGGAGATCATATGCGGGAACCATATCATCTCACTTACAAACATGTGATGTTTGATTGCATCTTATATTGCTTGTTTGGCGTTTTATTAGCATAATAAGATGATCCCTCATTTAGATATCAAGATAAAAATGTGTTCTTCCTTAAGTATGCACCGACAATGTTTCATCGCTTCAAGACATCACGTGATGATCGGGTATACTTGAATCCACGATCATATCTCGGGTGTAAGACAGTTACACACGCGAATACTAAGGTTCTTACTTGGCGAGCCTAGCATGTACAGACATGGCCTCGGAACACGGGCCGAAAGGTTAAGCATGAGTCATATGTTTTGATATGATGACCATGTGGATGCTCGCCTTTGAAGCTACACCGACTCATGTGATGATCAGACTTGGTGTAGTGGATTTGGTTCATGTAATCACCAAAAAGGCACGAGGGATGTCATTTTTTGAGTGGGAGTTTATTTCTAATTTGGATTAGTAGAACTCAATTTATCATAAATTAAATCAAAGTGAATTTGCATAATTTTTTATAGTCATTGGCATTCGTTCACCACCTTATGCATAGATGTAATTGAGATAATAGAACTATAGAATTCTGGATATAAACTTTACGAACTCGTATCATATTGTGTTGAGTGTCAATCTAAAGTTTAAAGTCCTATTGCAAACTTTCAGCAAACTCTGTTTACTCCGTGGAATTTTTTAATTAGTATTAAATCGAGAGTAACAATTCCAGTGTTAGTATCTTAAGTATCATGTTTGCCTCCATGATTCTTGATTGTTTTAATATCAAGTTTATCTAGGAGCTGAAAGAATTGTTTCAGAAACCATCATGTGTGGCAGATATAACGATATCTGAAACAATGTTTTGGTTCAAATATGATAGAGTATAATATATGTTCTCATATTGGATGAGAATTTGCGAAGGTTGGAGATGCTAGACATCCTAATCATCCAAAAAGGTTTTGAAAAGTAACGTTATACTCATGATTCTCCTTTATAAGCTACATTAGCTTGATCATGAAAGTCGTCATATTAAGGGTGAATAGAATATGTATGTAAAGTGTTTACTACACTAAAAGATTACTAAAGAATAGATTTTTAAAGAATACCGATCATTTGATGATGGTGATCTACTTCAAAGTGCAAGTCCAAAGGTATTATTATTTGAATATACACGCTTTGGACTATGTGTCATGTATATGGCGCCACTTTGATGTTGATAGATTCTTTTAAAAAGGAAAAGGAAATTCTAAAAGAGAATCTATGAAATATACTTGGCAGAGAATAAAAGATTAGAAATATCCAATTTAGGTATATAGATGATATACGTGTTATGGTTGTATTCTTTGCTTGTTAGACAATGTGGTTCTTGGGTATTGGATACCGAATTGGTTGGTATGAAATTTCATACGGAACGACACAATTCATAAACCATAATGGCCTAAGTAACTAGCAAGAGAATATGTGATGATGTTCATCGAAAACAAACAAACCGTTGTTTGTATTTCTCGTTGACATCAAAGCTTGACTTCAAGATTTGTTTTAATAATTGTTATTTAAATCATGTATTATGCAAACAAAGGTTGTTCAAATAATTACCGTATTCCATATAAGATGGATGATCTACAAATCTAGTTGGAGAAATCACATCCATAAAGCTAATGCTAAAATGTCGCAAGACAAATGATTGGAAGATCACTTATGAAGTGACATCGCCGTTTAAATTATATTGGAAATAAAACATGAAGAAACTCCATTTTCATGGATTTTTGGAGTCTTTGTTTGATCAAGTGACACTTGTGAGACTTTCTCGGGATAATTAAAACTTCATTCAAAGGCCAAAGAAGAACGAACAACTAAAATATTGGAATTTATACATATCGATGTATGTAGTCCATTATGTGTAGTCGTAAGCGATGGGTTTCAACTTCATATACTTTCTCCGTAAATTTGAGTGAATATTCACTTAATGAGAAAGATGAAGTGGAAAATCATTGTAACAAGAAAATAAATGATTTATGATTTTATCATAAAGAGATTTATTTGAGTTACAAGTGTAACAAGAAAATAAATGAATTATGATTTTATCATAAAGGGATTTATTTGAGTTGCAAGTTTAGCAAAACACCTAGATTTACATCTCCCAAAACACCATAGGAGTATGAAGTGTTTGAGATTTGTAATTAAACTTTGTTTGACATGGTTGGATCAAAGGTGTTATTTATAAAACTGCCATTATGTTTTAAAAATATTAAAGCTTTAGAGACTACCGCTTTTACACTGAAAAGAGATCCATCTTGATCCGTTGAAATGACACCATATGAGTTATGGTTTGGGATAAAACCCAAGTTGTCATTTCTTAAATTTTGGTATGCTAAAGATAAGTAAAATGTTTACAACCGAAGTCGGATGAACATGTCTTTGTAGGTTATTTCGAATAACAATTGGGTATTCCTCTATAACACCAAGGACAAAAGGGTTTGTCGCTTGAAACGTGAAGTTTCTTGAAAAATAAGTTTTTCATAGAAGGTTAAGTGGGAGGACAATAGAACTTTGATAAGGTTAATGAACCTTAGCTAAATGTGCTGAGTTGCGTAGTGCCGAAAATCGTTCCGGAGGCAGCCATAATGCTCATGGCTTATGTGCCTCAAAGGTTGTGGTCACGGAGATCTAAGTTCCTATTGAACCAAGTAGGTCGGTTAAACAATCAAATGCTAAGATTTGAGAGTAAATCAATATTGTTTGACAATGATGAACCGAATACATGCAAAGAAGCAATGGTGGGCCCTGACTCCGTCAAATGGCTTGAAGCCATAAAATCCGTGATAGTTCCATATACGAGAAATCAAGTTTTGAACTTGGAAGACCCTCCGGAAAGGTGTAAAAACCTATCGGTCGTATTTGGATCTATAAAGAAATAGACATGGATGTTTCACATCTATGAAATAGTCGACATGTAGTAAAGTATTTTATGACAATGTTCAAGGAGTTGACTATGACAAGATTTGATCTTTCATAGCGATATTTAGTCTAGACGGATTAAAGTAGAAATCACTACATATAATTTGGTATATGGTAGATGAATAAACAAAACAAAGTTCTTATAATAGAATGGTTACCTAGGACGTGTACATGACACAGTCCAAAGGGTTTTGTTAATTCAAAGGATGCTAAAAGGGCATGCAAACTTCAATGGTTGAAGTAAGCATCATGAAGTTGGAATCTTCACCATGATGAAAAGGTGACGATGAAGATGCTTGCATTTGCAAGAAATTAAGTGGGAGCACTGAGACATATTTCTAATACATTATGTAGATGGCATTTTGTTGATTAGAAATGATGTATCTTTTATTGGCAAAGGTTAAGAATTTTATTTCGATGAAAGACTTAGGAAAAACCCGAATATTTAGCATGAATGTCTAAGTGGATAGACTATGACGCTAATATGGTTGTGCCAAACGTGCATATATGAGATATTGAAGGAGTTCAATATAGAAACGACAAGAAACGGTTCTTGTCGCATGGAAAGGAATTGAATCAAGATTCAAGTGTATCGACACTTGATAAGTGAAAGAAGATTCAAGTGCTTTGACACTTGATGAGTGAAATCACAAGGATGTTTTGATCAATCATACCATGATATGTACACATCCAGATATGTCCTATGCTCTAAGTGTGATGAGCATATACCAGAATTAATCATAAAATGATCATTGGACGATAGTGAGGATATTCTTATGATCTTTTGGAAGAACTATGAATATATTTGTGTAGAGGTGATAAACAATTACAAATAGTTCATTGTAAAGCGTTACATTGATACTAGTTTTGTCACAAGATACAAATTAAGTTTATCTCAATTTAAACTCTGGGTGGCACAATGTAATGGAAAGGAGATTCCATGATGAATTTGGATGAATTCCAAAGTTAATACATTGTGACGGATACTACAACGAAAGGCCAAGTATATGACTGCTATAGTAGCAACAAAGGAGGGAATTTGTGTCAAGTAGTTTGTTATCAAACTAAGGTGTGGTTCGCAACGGGCTAACAATAAAGATATATTATACGAAAATAGTATCGATATGTTTTAACCCCAAGTAACTAAAGGTCTCACCAAAAGAACAAATTTATACAATGCCATCTCATTGGAGAATGAGTGATGCGTGAAGTCGTAAAGACATACAAATACACACGGACCTAGAAGTGTCAGATCCATAGATTATGTTAACCACTTGCAGTTGCGTATATGGAACACCAGCAAGTCATAGGTGTTCAATACACAAAGTTTTCAAACTAGATTATTGTCTCTAGTCCAAGTGGGAGACTAAAGGGAATATGCCCGAGAGGCAATAATAAAATGGTTATTATCGTATTCCTTGTTTATGATAAATGTTTATTTTTCATGCTATAATTGTATTAATACGGAAACGTTAATACATGTGTGTTTAATAAACAAAAAGGAAGTTCCTAGTTATGCCTCTCTTATAAACTAGCTCGTTGATTAACAAGATGATCAAAGGTTTCCTGATCATGGACATTGGATGTTGTTAATAACGAGGTCACAACATTAGTGTAATGGTGTGATGAACATTCATCCGAAGTATAGCATTACGATCAAATTCATAGAGTTTATATTGCTATAACAACTTACGAAGTGATCCTAATCCTTAGACCATGAGATCATGTCAATCACTAACACCGGAAGAGTTTCTTGATAACATCAAACGTCACACCGTAACAGGGTGATTATAAAGATGGGTTCAGAACTACTAAAGTGTTATATTGAGGCCCATGGATAGAGAGTGGAACTTGTTCATCCCGATGATGGATAGATATGCTCTGGACCCTCTCGGTGATATCACATTGATTAGCTTGCAAGCAAGTGATTTGATCACTAGAATATTATATCACGGGAACGAGAAAAGAGTGCATGTCAGTAATGATATCAAACTAGGTATGGAGATACCGATGATCGAATCTCGGACATGTAATATATCACGAAACAAAGGTATTAAGATACTAGCGTAAAAGGTTTCGACGATCACAAGAAAGTCATCGTTGAATGTGTGGGAGTCAGTATGGGTCTCCAGATCCCGCTTCGGATTATTAATCCGAGAGGGGTCTCGATCATGTCCGCATTATTTGCGAACCTTAGGGTGACACACTTAAGAGACACCGACATCCATTTGGAGCAAAAGTTTCATGCCGAAAAGAATAACAAGCGCAGGAATTTATTTCACTAGATACCGAAACGGGTTTTCAGGTGAAATTGCAGAAAGTGTTTCTGCATGTGAAATGAAATACTAGAAAGGAGTTATATGAGAATGTTTGTCATTAAAATAATTGACAAAATTCTGAATAAATAAAAGGAGTTTTATTTAATGAGAGCTTGCATTAAATTTGGTGGAAATTTAATGGGAATTTAAGTGTGATTTTGAGTGGAGAAAATTGAAGGGGAATTTTGTGAGTGGAGTGTCCACCCACATGAATGAGGGAGAGGTGGGGGCACCCTCCATGGCTGGCGGCCATGCCCCCTTGGGCTGCCCTCCTCCCCTATATAAGGAGCCCCTCTCCTCACTTCTCACTCACACCTCCTCGTGAAGGATCTCTCTCCCCTCTAGTATTTATTCCCCATGGTCTCGGACTATTAAGATACATGTTCCCGGTGGCTATTCGGCAAGAAAGAGTTGTGCTTTCGCTACATCGCTGGAGCGAGGAGGCGGAGGTTGCTCGGTGCCTCAGACATGTGCGAGCGATCGCGTCATTGGTTTATGGGCGCTATGACTTCCTCTCGATCTTGAGATCGGCAAGAGATCGTCTACATCAACCACGAGTTTGGACTCATTAAGCTTTGTCGGTATTCAAGGGTATGTTCTCTACGGGTATACATTTGTCCATTGTTTGTATCTAGTAGATAGATCTTGGTACATAGTTGTTCCCATCGTAGGAATTTTTTTGTTTTCTATGCTGCGAACCCTACAAATTTTCTTTGTGGAGAGTAGGAAATGTGAAATTCAACAAATTCATTATTACCAAGAGCAATTTGTGAGTGGATAGTAGATTTTTGGAGGCACCGGAAACATGTAAAATATTGCGAAGATGTGCAAAATCTAATGACCAATATGTTTAATTGCTATACCTTGACCACTAGCATTATAGACTTGATCATGTCCCTTGTACAGCTCATGAGTGGATAATTTTCTCAATTCACTGATGAGGTGATTCGTGGCACATGTTTTCATGTACCAATTTGTATCAACACCATATGAGGCCATGTGCGAAACTTTGTCATTAGTATGTGTTCTATCATCATTATCATCACCACCATAGTGCTACTGACACTCACTTGCAGGGTGCCCGTACTTCTTGGAAATTTGGCATGTGACACTTTGTGAGGAGAGAGCATGTGGTGACCACGACCGCGGCCCCCTTTGGCCTGCAAACGACAAACACCATCCGAAGTTTCTTGCAATGTGGAGGCCATGCTACTGGTTGTGATCGCCACCATAATTATTTTGGCTGCCACCATAGGAGCCTTAGGGGGTATGCACCCACATGCCTAGGGTGCAAACCATAGCTGCGATCCGCAGAGTTTGCCGATGAAGTGAAGGTTCTAGAGGGATGCTTGGACTCAAACAACATTTGTTGGCGATGCCATGAGATGATTGCGCTCATTAGCCGAGGAGGTGGCGGGGCTGGCATTGACAGAGTCGACGAGAGCAATGTACTTCCCACCTAAATCGGCAAGGATGTACTCCTTGAGCTCGAGGTCAGAGATGACCCTCCCCACAACAACAAGATCCGAGACGAATCCCATCATATTGGTGATGTACACTGTGGCAGTGAGCTCTCTCTTAGTCGTGTTGGCGAGGGTTGCACGAAGCATTCCGATCTGGGCCTAGGATTGTGCGGAGAAAACATTTCCAATTGTCTTCAAAATCTCGGTTGCATGCTCCAAACCAAGAACATCGACGAGTACATCAGGATATAAAGTTTTGAGCAGGTAAGTTACGACCCGGTCCCTCAAAATCCAAACACCGTAGGCTGAATTGGGGATGGTGATCTTTGTTTCCTCATCTTCAACCTCCAAAGTTTTTTTGGGCATCGGGTTGGAGCCGTCTAAATGCCCCCAGGACCCGCGTTCCTCACAAGGAGGGCATCCTCACAACCTCCACAAGGGATGGTTCTCGCAGGAGAGTTTGTCGGACGACGGTGCTCCAAGATCCGCCGCCAAGGTCAACGTCTGCAAGGAGGACACCATTGGGAGGAAGGGAGGGGGATCAACGGCCGGGGGATCTCTCGATCATTTCCTTTTATCGTGCAATCTTAAGTGAACATCAATGGAAGAGGCTGGTCTGATACCATGTGAGCGTTGAGGAAAACGATGGCCCCGTTAAGGGAATGTGTTACACGCTAAATAGAGGTGAAAAGGCCGCAAAATAGCATGTACATGGAAGGAGAGAAACACAAGGAGACCAAAATAAGGAATTAGCCAATCACGTTGAAGCTGTTGGATCCATACCTTTGGTGTACCACACCGTATGGCATGCTCACTCCAACATGCCTGGACCTGGTAAATTTATTTGTCTAACAAGTACTCCCTCTGTTTCAAAATATAAGATGTTTTAGCTTTGTAAAGCAAATGTATCTAAACTATTTTTAATATATAGGTCCACTCATGTTTGAAATGAATCTACCACTGGTGGAAAAAGGGCCTCCAGTCCGGCAAGAATCGCTCTAGTCCTTTTGGGCCCGGACTGCAAAACGGACTAGAGGCCCCTCTAGTCCCGGCTCACATCGTGATCGAAAAAACCACGTGGCTGTTTTAGCGCCGCGGGGGTGGAAACCCTCTAGTCCCGGGCCGTAACATCACCCGGGACTATAAGGTTTCCTGTCGCGGCAGAGAATTGTGTGTTTCTCTGTCGCGGCAGAGATTGTGTATTTCCTTTTTTTTGCCATTTCGTTCCTTTTTCATTTTGTGTTTCACATAATTCAAACATATATTTCAGTATACATATTATACGCTACTACATACACACTACACGTCGATGCATTTATATAATTAATCGATCCCTTGCAAGCATACATATAATCAATCATATCAAAAGGAAGAAATGTTTTGAAATTACATGGTCATTGATGAATATATATATCATATTAGCTACATGGAGATGAGTAAGGCAAATCGAGTTCCACGTCATCCACATAATGCTCTCCATGTACATCAACGACTTCCTTCATCATAAATCCCGCCAGCTCCTCTTGAATTGCTCTTATGCGGTCTGGCTCTAGTTTCTTTCGCAAATCATAAATATAATATGAGTCAACTTTCCGCTCACTTGTCAACTCGCGGCTATACTCGCAGACGTAGTATCCATATAAATGAGTTCCCGGTGGCTGCTGTAAACTCTTCGCTATTTTATAAGTTAGCTCCTCTTTGAATGGACCTGGTATTTTCTGTCTGAACTGTGTCCAACACCTGCTCGGCAAAGAAAATGAACAAAGGAGTTATTAGTTACTTGATATCAGGAAATGAATGAAAGAGGACGATATAATGCGATAATGATTGAGATTACTTATGGAGCATTGTTTTCATGTCGCTCCACTGCTCTTGGTCCCAACTTAATGAGTCGTGGACTTCAACTAGGGACTTGTCAACTTGAATGTTTAGCAAGATCCAGTGAAATCTGCGGACATGTACATAAGCATACATGCATAGCTCATCCAGTAAGCAAAAATAAAATGTGTACAAGATATAAACACTCACTTGAAGTTGTAAGGAAATAGTATTTCCTTAACAAAATTATTCTCGGTTAAGAACCTACACAGATCTTCCTCCACGTCCTTGGGGTGATTCTTTAACGTATATTTATTAATGATATATGGGTCAATTAACCCAACGTCGTATCTTCTAGCTCTTTTGTATTCAAGCATCTGTTGCCTGTCAAAACCCACCGGCGAGCAGCGACGAGCAACACGAAGAGCCGGGAGGCTCCCAGAACTGCTGGTGGGCCCTGGTCCCTCGGGCAACGGCCCGCAAAACTCCGGCACACGTCCTGGCTTGGTTCGAGGGTGTGCCACCTGACCTATACCTGGTCAGGAAGGTGAAGGATTGCTTCGATTGGTTTCCTGCATGGTAAACAAGTATACGTAAAATTCGAGCCGGCTCCTGTGTTTCCACAGTGAATCGGCTCCTAGAGCCGATTATCCCATGGTTCGCATTAGATTTACGATAACATGGGGTTTTGCTTCATCATTACGAGTTAAATCGATCTCTGACGGTTTAACGTTTTCACCACGTAATTGGAACGTCCTACGAATTGAGCACGGTAGATACAAAGATGATAGAAAACTAACCCTAGAGGAGGCCTAACAACCGACGTAAAGCCAATTACCGGAACAACTCCTCTCGAGCTAGCAAACCATATCCTTACGTACTACTGGATCGTTCAACCCGTTTGCAAGGCCTGACTACGTGGATATCAAACTAAACCTTGGAAAACAAGGCATAACTATAACAGATCGAATCAACTGAATAATGATCAAGCAAGATGCTACCCTTGCACCCGGGAAAAGGTGCAAAGGTAGCGAGGTAACTAGAGGTAGCATAACTTAAACAATCATAACGAAAAGTACCGATGCCAACCTAAACAAATCTATGATAATAGTATTACTCGCCATCAACAAGGCTTCAGTACGAGTAACACCAAATAACGCATAAGTAGATACTGCCTAGATCGCAAGATGCGATCTAGGCAGCATGACACTTACCCAAAAGAAACCCTAGAAACAAGGGGTGGCGATGCGTCGAGATTGTGTTTGTTGTGAACGTGATTGTCCTCCTTTCCTCAATAACCTTAGGTACATATTTATAGTCCGGAGACTTTCTATCTTTGGAATAACTCTACAACTCTATCTTTTACCTAAACCGAAACGGAACCTACTACAATATACAGATACACGGGCAATTTAGCCCAAACTCACGCACAAGGACGATTCAACAACACGTTGCATATACGTATCTTCCAAGCCCATCTTGATTACGGCCCATCCCCTCCTTTGGCCAGAATATGGCGATAACACATGCCCCCCTGGTTTTGGCAATAATAATAATTCCAAAACCACTCTGCTGATGTTTTTCCTTTCCCCTTCCCTCTTTTTTTCTTCACATCGGGTTACGCGTTGCAGAGCAGAATCGTCACGCCACCCCCTCATCATGATGCCCTGTCTTCTCAACTCCTTCGCGATTGCATGATTTGACGATTTTGGCAAGACATTGGGAAACCGCTATGGCATTGAACCGCCTCCCACTATTCCCTTATTTAAATTCATCCGAGCAGTTTGCATTCCCCATCTTCCTCCAAGAGCCAAAACCTCTTCCTCCGAAAAAACCCTCTTCCTCCGCCATGGCCTCTTCTTCCGCCTGTCCTCCCGTCTTCCAACACCATTAGCGGCCGAGCCGACGCCGAGCACCCGCCACCAGCGATGAGACTCTCGCCCACAATGGTGGGACGAGAGGATTGGGATTTCGCCGGTTGGAGGACGACGCCCCCGATCGACGGCGAGAGGGCCCAGTTCGCTGACGGGAACCGGAGGCGAAGAGCGGCGACGCCTGGTCACAGGGCGGCGTTGAATCCTCCGACGAGGAGGAGCCTGAGGAGGACACCTCCGATGAGTATACCGGTGAAGCGCTTCCGCCGGGTCCAATGAGGACACCGAAGACGGCGAGGACGAGGAGGCCCTCACGGCTTCTTCAAAGAAGACGGCATACCGTGATGACAAATAACAAGACGGCAGCGAAGACAGTGACGGCCTCGGCCTCTAGATTAGGAACTAGCAGCAGTAGTAGTAGTAGTAGGTTTCCTTTTGTAAGCAATCAACCCCACTGTAAATAATCGTCTTTTGAATGAATGAAGATTACTTTTCCAACTCGAAGATTGCTTTTCCGACCCAATTTCGCCGATAATCAAAATAGGTCGATGCTCTAGAAGCCGATAGTACTGTATCGGCTTTCACCACATTGCGCTCATACAGTCAAACAAGTCAAATCTCAAAGAGCCGATGGCAACACATCGGCTTTCCCAAAAACGTTGACAAGGTCAAAACTTGGTCGCATACTTAGGCACATCTGAGCGGCCACTTTCCAGTTTCAAACGGTAACCTGCGACCTTCTTCAAAAAAGGGCGACCCAGATCTCCAATTGCACACCGACCAGATCGAGCTCACAGCAACAAGAACTCTCGACCCCCAACTGCACAGATCCATCTCCGCCGGCAAACTAGATGGCGGAATCGTCCAACACCAACCCAGAGGTCTCCGGTCTGAAGGTACGCCTACTCCTCGCAGTATGAACGCGATCAAAATTAATGGCGAACACCTGAATTAATGCCTTATTCCACCATTAAATTTTTAGGTTTCAGACATTCTACTGCCGCATCCTTCTCTCCCAAATTCTCTCGCCTTGGCCTCGTAGAATCTAGTCCTGCCCATCCGATCTCTTTAAGCAAACAGAATCCTTCGTAAGCCAAGACCTAGATCTGAACTCTTGGGCCGATCGCTGAGCCTGGCCTAATCCCCTGAACATTGGGTCTCTTGGTTCAGCAGGGTAGCTAGAGCTTACCAATCCCAATGGGAAACCACGGGAATAGCCGATGCCTTGCATTTGTCATTGTCTCCCCTTGAGAAACATGAGAATCTTCTGAAAACCATCGGCTACTTATGGTCTGACGCTCTGAACTACTTCATGTTCGGTCATGGCCCTATGTCGCCAACCCTGTTAGACGTGGTGATGATTACTGGTCTGGATGTTACATCACCCAGCCCCTCTGCTTTTAAACTGACCAAGGTCCCTACAAACTGTCCTCTAAAACAGATCGCACGAATCGGGTGCCTACCTCCAACGCCATATGAAAACAAAGGGCCACATCACGTAGAAAGAACACACAGCCTTTCTCAACTTCTGGCTGGAACATTTCATATTCTGTGGCCCTTCCCTTGCTCCAACCAAGAATTATCTTTCTTTGGCCTACGAGCTTGCCAAAGGCACTCAACTTGGCATCGGCAAACTGTTCCTTGGAGGTTTATCGATATCTCCAGTTGATGTCTCAAGCTATTCTCCGCATAGCAACAAACAGTGGTCCTTGGTGGTTCATTCAGCTATGGGCTCAGCTGTACTTTCAAAACCATGTCCCAAACTTCCCCCTTCTGGCGAGATGCACCTTTCCAGACGTCAAAGGGAAGCAGATCCGATGCACCAGCTATGGCCAAGCTTTGGATAGATCGGTAGCAAAGACCCCTCAGAGGCATCCAAGTGGTTCAAGACTTTCTTTCAAGGCTGGACAATCCTATCTTCTTTCCTTACATGGAAGAATCGGAACATTTTGAAAACCCACTCTCCTTCAGTTAGACAATTTTGCCGATGACACCAAAGACTGGCAGCTCTTTTCCACCGTGATCCGTCCTGTTTCCTTCCAGTTGGCATGAGTACATCCAATGTAATAATCAAGCTGGGTATGAATTCTACCAGCCAGTCGTAGTGGCTCGGCAATTTGGCCTTGGACAAGTACCTCCCCATTTCTTTCTCCACCACCTTACAGAGAGCAGAGCCGACCTGCCTGATCCTCTCACCAGCCAAAGGTGTTATTCCTTATTTGATGCTCTGACCATCCCAATTCCTAATGACCTCACCTTCGCCTCATCAACCGATGGCTTTGAAGACTGGTGGTCGATGTGGAAGACTCACGCCTTCAGGAGAGCTCTGGGACCGTTGCTGAAACAGCTCGATGCTGACTATGACATCCCTGTGGAACAGGTACCACTACTTGTAAATTTTCTTGATGCAGCTCACAACTAATTCCTCTACTAACCCACTCTTTATCTTCGCAGCAACAAGATGGCCCTGAACCTACGCACAGTGATGGCTCCCCCTTCGAGTTCTTTCCGCCAGCTCCTGTGGTTATTTTCTGCAAAAGCTCCCCACCTCTGAAAAAGGTTATAATGCAGAACCAGCCGATATTACCACAATCGGCTTCCAAGAACCAAGCAACTTCTAAGTCAGCTGCCCCTCGAGTTCCAACTAAAACAAGAACGATGGTGAGGAAGGTAGCTGCCAGGAAGACCTTGAAGCGCCGGAGACCTTCTCGAGCTCGCATGTAGGCGATCCATGCCTTGGTCGATCCTTCTCATTCCCCATTCTTGCGGACATGCTCGTGCTCACTGGTTCTCCTTTTACAAAGCTTCCGCCAAGACACCTCCGAGGACACTCGGACCAATCGAGGAGAACTGGGCCCAACAGATTCGAGAGGACCATCACACCGAGCCAGCCAGATTCACCACCACGGCTTCCGTGAAAAGGTCGGTTCTGAACCCACGCCCCGAGCACCCGAGGCGGGCCACCAGGTCCCAAGAGAGCTTGCAAAGGACTGCAAGCTTCTTCGTCGAGCCAGGAGGTTTCGAAAATCATCACCCTTCATGCTCTTACCACTTACTTCTTTTATCTGCCGATTCATCATCAGTTACATCGGCTAAACACCTTCCATGCAGGCGACTGATGCTTCTAGTGGGAAAGCCGGGGCAGTGCCGATGCCCTTAGCCAAGCCGGGCCTAACAATCCCCGAAGGTGCAGATGAAACGGCTACCACTTTGGCCAAGCCTCCAGCAACCACACACAAGCCGATTGTATAGTCATCTGCTATCCCCTCGACCTTAGGAGAGGTACGTTAGCTTTTTTCGGCTCATCCTTGCATGTTGAACGCATACTGACGCTTTTCCGGGCCGCCAGGGTTGTGATATTTCAGGCTTCCTGATGTTCGACCCTGAATCCATCGAACCAACTCCCTCTGTTGCTGATGATGAACCACGAGCCAGGGCTGTTCCACCTCAATTCCAGCGTCTTAAGGCCCTGCTGTCTTCCCCGATCGAAGAATTGATCGAGGGTTCTGAGGAGGTGAAGAGCGTTCTTGCTGAAATCAAAGACCAACTCCCAGTAGCATTGCAGGTGAAGCTTTGGCCAGTTGTAACTCTGTCTTTCTACGGGCCAAGGGTGAATTTAGCTCGTGAGAGGATCAGCCTGCGCCGCGCCCAACTTCCACTGAAGGCCAATATCGACGGATGTCGGCTTAACGAGAAAGGCGGTTCGATGCCAAACCGACACCTCTGCCGATCACGAGCTCGCATCCTTGAAAAGGGAGTTGGAAGATCTTGAAGAGAAGGTCCGAGCGACTAAACAGCTCATTCGCGACAAGGAAGAATCCATCGCCCGCTCCCAAGACGAAACAGAAAGCCTCAAAGCTCAACTGAAGACCGATCCGCGAAATCGTGCCTCGAACAAGCAGCTAGTGACGGGCAAGGACGAAGATGACGGCCGAGATCGCCGAGGTGGATCGTGTCCGTGCCGACGCCTCCACGCCTTGAGGCATTTCTTGATGAGCTCGTTTATGTAAACCGCATCCGCCTTGTAATTTGAACCTCTAGAGTCGATGACCGCATCGGCTATATATTTCTTTTATTTGGCCGATTTCATGTATCGCCCCCACATTTCACGCCCATCATCCCACATGCTTGGGAAATATTTCTTGAGATGTTGGCCGTTGATGCCATCGAATTTTACGCCGCCCTCTCCTCAAGCATGTACGCGTTTCCTCTTAAAACCTGATTGACCCTGTATGGCCCGTGCCAATTTGGAGACCATTTACCATATGTTGCATCCTTAGTCCCTAATGGCAACACAGCTTCCCATACCAGATCGCCAAGGTAGAACTCCTTTGGTCTCACTTTCTTGTTATATGCACGAGCTACCTTGGCCTTGTTCTCTTTGATTTTCTCAAGCGACCACAGCCTGAGCTCAGTTAAATCCTCAACACTGTCACTCATCAGGGTTGCATATTCTTCAGTTGTTAGATTGTTCTGAAAAGTGACACGTCTCGATCCAGCCGTAATTTCCCAAGGCAATACGGCTTCCTGTCCATAGACCAGATGGTATGGCGAGGTTTTTATCGCTCCATGGCATGACATGCGATAAGCCCATAAAGCCTCTGATCGAACCTCGTGCCAACGCCTAGGGTGCTCGTCGATTTTCCTCTTGATCAGCTTGATAAGGCTCTGGTTGGACGCTTCAGCTTGCCCATTTACTTGAGCATAGTATGGAGATGATCGAATTAGCTTAATCCCCGTGTCCTCACAGAATTTTCTAAACTCGTGAGAAATGAAGACCGAACCTCCATCGGTCGTGATAGTTTGGGGAATCCCGAATCTATGAATGACATGTTCTTTCACAAAATTGATAACATCCCTTGAGTTTACTGACTTCATCGGGACAGCCTCCACCCATTTAGTGAAATAATCAGTGATGGCCAAAATCCACATGTGGCCTTTGCTTGATGGAGGATTGATTTTGCCAATCATATCCATGCCCCAACCTCGGAATGGCCAAGGTTTGATGATGGGGTTCATTCTTGACTGGTACCATCTGAATTTTCCAAATTTCGACATGCTTGGCACCCTTTGTAGTACTTGAAGTCCTCAAGCATGGTGGGCCAATAAAACCTCGATCCTGATCAACCATTTCATCTTGTGAGCCGATTGGTGAGTTCCACAGCGCCTTCGTGTACCTCGTGTAGGAGCCGATTGGCCTCATTGTCCCAGACATTTGAGCAATAACCCTCCGAGACCTCAGAAACATGTCGTCTCCAATGAGCACATACTTCATGGCCTTGTACCTTATCCGTTTAGGTGCCCCCCGAGCTGAATCCTTCAAGTAATTGAAGATATCGGCTCTCTAGTCGTCTGTGAACTCAGACGAACATCGGCTCTCTCTGCTACGTCCTTGTAGCCTGAAGCCATTTGTGCAAGATCATTCGCCTCGGTATTCTGCGATCGCGGGATCCAGGTGAAGTTTATGTACGGGAACTGCGCCATCATCTCGCGGCATTGCAGCCATAATGGGAAGAGCGACTCGCTCTCACACTTGTATTCCTCCGTGAGTTGAGAAATCACCAACTTGGAGTCTCCAAAAATTTCCACTGCTTCTGCTCCAGCTTCGATGAGCAACTCCATTCCCTTGCGTATCGCCTCATACTCAGCGACGTTGTTGGTGCGAGGGGCAGATAACCTGATGGAGAAGGAAAATGTTGCCCCCCGGGGCGACACGAGTAGCATGCCGATGCCGCACCCATCGTCACAAACCGATCCATCGAAAAACATAGCCCACGCTCGTATAGATAGTGCTGCTATATTAGTGTTGATCCTTTCAGCGATAAGGTCGGCCAATGCCTGACCCTTAACCGCTTTCGCGGGTTGATACCGGATGTCAAACTCCGATAATGCAAACATCCATTTGCCCAGTCGGCCTTTCAACATAGGAGCCGACAGCATGTGCTTTATGACATCTGATTTGCATATGATGACAATCTCCACTGATAGCACAATGTGGCGCAACTTGGTGCAGGTGAAAAACAGGCAGAGGCACAACTTGTCGATCTCAGATACCTTGTCTCTACATCCAGATCCTTCGCGATGTAAAATACAACTCGCTCCAGCCCATCATAAACTTGCACCACCACCGAGGCGATGGTCGGTCGACCATCGATAAGTAAATGTAGAATGGCCTATCCGGTCAGGTGGAACCAACACCGGCTTCCGGATATTATTTGATCTCGTCAAGGCTCGTTGTTGTTCGCCCCAGGAATTCCTCGTCGTTTAATCTTCACCAATCCCATGAACGGCTCTATTCTTCCCGATGATTGAGATGAATCTTCCGACGGTTGATCTTGCCGATGAGAGACCAGCCTTTCTTCGTGGTAGGTGGCTTCATTGCTCGCACCGCCTCGACTTTTCAGCCGATCTCAATTCCGCGTTCATGGACCAAAACCCAAGAACTGACCGCCACACCCAAGGCACACTTCTTTGATTCATCCAGAGTCAATTTTCTTGTTCGTCCAGACGCTGCTGCAGATCGTCCAAGTGTCCTTGTCAAGCGCACTTGACCACCACGTCATCGATGTAAATTTCCACCATTGCCGATCGATCGTGGAAAATTTAATTCATGGCTCTTTGGTACGTGGCCGCATTCTTCCCAAACGTCATGACTACATATTCAAACAACCCCACCGAACACAGGACTCAATGCGCCTTGTGTATATCTTCCGAGCCATAAAATTTGGTTGTAACCGGCATTGCCATCCATGAAGCTCAAGATCTTATGACCACCGCTGCGTTGATTAACGTTTCGCTACGCATCGGATACTCATCCTTTGAGTAGCTCTATTGAGGTCCCGAAAATCTATGGCAACACGCCCGCCATCCTTTTTCTACAGTACGATACTAGAAATCCACTCGGATACCGCATGGCCTGATTAACTTGGTCACAACATTTTCTCGACCTCCTTCTTGACTTCTTCCAAAATTTCGCCTTCATTTGTCGTGCTCATTGGAATGGCGAAATCCTTTTTAAGCGGAGCCGATGCTCAATGATGCTCTGTCTAATCCAGCATCTCTCAGTAGTCCCAAAGGGCGATCCGATATTCTTTCAACAGAGCTATCATCGGACCCCGCAGACTCGGATCTAACTTCTTGCTGATAAATGTTGGTCGTGGCTTATCCCCAGGACCGATGTCGATTTCCTCTAGTTCATCAGCGGATGTAAACCCATACCCTAGCTTTCCGTCACCTGTTAAATCGATGCTAAACACAGGGCAAACAGTAGGTGAGGATAACAAAAATAATTTGGGCCGATTGCCTGAATCGGCCCCCTTTTTGATTGCATTAGTCAAGGACGGTTTACACCTTATTGTTTTACAATGGCAGGGAATCTCCTGTGACGACTACATGATCCGCTTGTCGAAGATTGCTGCTTTTATTTTTGTGTCCGATCGCAGGATCGCCGCATTACGCACGATCGTGGACTTTGCTACTCTGTCAGCCCGTGGATAAGACCAGCCTCACCCCGCTTTTGTAGCTTCAATGCGCCACAGCCGCCTAGATCGATTCCGCAGATCGGCTCTTGGTCTTCGCTTCAGACGTTCATGCCAGCTATGGAGATCTCAATAGAATCATCTGCATGAATGACCTCCACTTCATCTCCATCCCATCAGACAGGGCTTTGGTGCATCATGGATGGAATGCAGCAATTAGCGTGAATCAATCTCTCCCTAGCAAGACAGCGTAGGTGCTTTTGCTGTCCACGACGAAGAATGACGTGGATGGTTTTTCTGCCCACGCCGATCCACGTTCGGATGCCTTGCGTTTACAAGTCCGCCGTTGAAGTCGCTTAACGTGACGTTGGTTTTGATCAGATCTGAAGTGGAGCGTCCCAAACTCCGTAGCATGGAGTATGGCATTATATTGACTGCCGCTCCGGTGTCCACCAACATCTTGCTGACAAGCTGCCCATTGATGTAACCTCGTAGGTACAGGGCTTTCAGATGTTTGTAGCCCTTCTCACGTGGCTTCTCAAAGATAACCGGCCGTGGGCCGCAGTCAAACTGTGCCACTGGTAGCTCGTTGGTTCTTGGCGCGCAGAACTCTGACGGAAGTATGAACACCATGTTCGTGCCAGCCGATGTCTTTGCATCGGCCTTTACCGGTTTGGGGCGCCACTCTTTCCTTTTCGGGCGATATTCTGTTTCCAAGGTCTGCTGAATCTTAACGGCCAGATCGGGCCGTGCTTTCCTTAAAGCGTGGAGGTACTGTGCTTCGGCTTCCTCCAAGTTACGCAGTCGTTGAACTCTACGCTTTTGGGTGTGTCTAAGCCCATCGGGACACCACCTTGGATGGTGATATCTGTCTTCTTCTTTGTCATCCCTTGGCTCCTCGAGATCTTTTGCTCGAGCGGACTCCCTGTGTCGGCTCTGAGGTGGGAGAGGCCCTAGACGCTGAACACCTAAATCGCCCCGTGTCCTCCTTCTGCTGTCCACATTCCAGGCAGTTATCGATTGTAGGCAATCGGCTCATTCCCGCATCCCAGTAATACTTGAAGAAAGGACAATCCCAATGTTTGTCTACGCCTTCCTTTTCTTTTGACGGTCCCCTGGCGAGGTGCTCGTATCCTTCATCGTCTCCATCGCGTCGGCGACGTCGGTCATACTGACGCTCATACTTGTTAAGGAGATGCGTGGAATGTGGCTTCTGATATCGCACGCCTCACCTGTTCCTCGCCAAATACCGTCATCGTGGGCCGGTCGCGTGGACCGGACTCGTCTCTTTCTTTGCCTCGATAGCGACCGCCTTCCTCCTTGTACGCCATGGTGGTACCCGGATCCTGCCATATTAACATCGAAGAAATCCAAATGACGCCGTGGAGGATGTTCTACCATGTTGACGCCGGAAATGGGTTTGTGTCCACTTTCATGGCGAATCGCCCAAGGATCGACGGCCTTGTTCTATCGCCGTTTGGATCTGGCGTAGCTCTTGCGATCATTGGTGGTGTGGGTGAACGAGTGATGCCACTTGCGTGATGGTCTTCCGTTCATCTCTTGAGCCGTAGGGATTTTGTGGCCTTCGGTAACTTCAACCGCTTTTCTTTGCAGAATCGAATATCTGCTCGCTTTGCTCACGTCAGTCGAACCCTTTGCAGGCCCTTTGTTTCACCCATTTGCAGGATACGGATCCGCCCGAGCCCATTCAGCCACGCCCACCTCCTGGTCTGTGTAGGATCTTCTTCTTCAGACGACCAGGCCTATCGGACGTTTGAACTTGTCTTGGTACAACCTCGGGTGGCGCTTCATACATCGTCCGCCGGGCCATGTGCCAATGAGTTGTACTCTACTTGGAAAGCGATCCTTGATGGGTGCCGAGACCCAACACCGCTAGCTCGATTGCTTCTTTCTCGATTAAACGAGCTGAGTAACATCGGTTCTCGATCTGGCGCTGGATGTACTCGCCACGATTTCTCCCGCTCGCCGACTTTTGCCAGTCCAATGCCGCCCTCGAGCCTCAATGATACCTTGAATGTGGAACTGCTCTTCCGTTGCTTCCGTGTCTGAATCGAATCGTGGCGCGAGGTGTACCACCCAAAAGCTGGTCTCTGTCGAGATTGCGCGAAGAACCTTACGCGAATCGATCCGATGCTGAAATCATGCCTAAGCGCGTTGTATCGGCTCACGCTCGATCGAGTCGACCCTTCGCTCCGCTAAACCTTGAGAACTCGGGAGCCGATACTTGGGTGGCGCGGAATCAGGTCAAACTCGTTGGGGTACGGCTTTGAATAGCCGATTGTCCTTCTCTTCGGCACGAACCGAACTGGTCTATCAAGATGGTACGGATTTGCTCCACTGTTTGAGCTGTAGGGGCTAGATTCTCATGACTCGCTCCAGTGGCATACTTGGCTAGCCACGCTGTTGTCGCGTCCATCCTGCATATCGCTGCTCGAACGCCGCCTCAAGCCCCGCTCCAGAACTCCCGCCGCAGAAATCCCGCGTTGCAATCTGTTGGTGCGTGTCGTTGTTGCAGTCCGCACGTAGGTGCACACATATCCATGCGGGATTTCTTTAGGTGGCTCAAACAGAATCGGCAATCGCTGGTCGCCTCCGACCTTGTAGACGACGTCTGCCGCGCCCTTGGTGGCTCCGGAGCTGGTGTGAATGGCAGCGGGCCTGCCTGGAGCGGTCTTTCTCCCATGTGAGTCCCAGTAGGCCCGACGGAGAGTACTGATGTTTCATGATCTCCTGAACTACGCTAATCTGCGATCCGCTCGGCGTTCACGTGCTCTCGAATGGCGGTGAAGAGAATGAGCCACCATGTAGTTGACTTCTGGCGCAGAGCTCGTGCGCCTCCTCAAGGAATGCGGATCCACCTCATCAAGAGCACCTTCGGTGAGAAACCTTTCCACCGATGCCATGCTTACGGGTCCTCAAAAGAGCCGATGAGATCGGCTTCAAGAGAGCTTTGATGTCGCCATACCGCCTTGTGCTCCTCGTGCAGCTCAGACGCGGATCGGTCTGTCCCCCATCTCAGCCGGATGTTGATGCAGATGTTGTTGAAGGTCCCACCGCATGCTGAATGTGTTGTCAAAACCCACCGGCGAGCAGCGACGAGCAACACGAAGAGCCGGAGGCTCCTAATTGGTGGGCTGGTCCTCGGGCAACGGCGCAAAACTCCGCACACGCCCCGGCTTAGTTCGAGATGCACCGACCTATACCGGTCGAAGGTGAAGGATTGCTTCAATTGGTTTCCTGCATGGCAAACAAGTATACGTAAAATTCGAGCCGTGACCGGCTCCCAGGTTTCCCTGTGAATCGGCTCCTAGAGCCGATTATCCCATGGTTCTGCATTAGATTTACGATAACATGGGGTTTTGCTTCATCATTATGAGTTAAATCGATCTACGACAGTTTAACGATTTCACCACGTAATTGGAACGTCCTACACGTAATTGAGCCTGGTAGATACAAAAGATGATAGAAAACTAACCCTAGAGGAGGCCTAACAACCGACGTAAAGCCAATTACCGGAACAACTCCTCTCGAGCTAGCAAACCATATCCTTACGTACTACTGGATCGTTCAACCCGTTTGCAAGGCCTGACTACGTGGATATCAAACTAAACCTTGGAAAACAAGGCATAACTATAACAGATCGAATCAACTGAATAATGATCAAGCAAGATGCTACCCTTGCACCCGGGAAAAGGTGCAAAGGTAGCGAGGTAACTAGAGGTAGCATAACTTAAACAATCATAACGAAAAGTACCGATGCCAACCTAAACAAATCTATGATAATAGTATTACTCGCCATCAACAAGGCTTCAGTACGAGTAACACCAAATAACGCATAAGTAGATACTGCCTAGATCGCAAGATGCGATCTAGGCAGCATGACACTTACCCGAAAGAAACCCTAAAAACAAGGGGTGGCGATGCGCCGAGATTGTGTTTGTTGTGAACGTGATTGTCCTCCTTTCCTCAATAACCTTAGGTACATATTTATAGTCCGGAGACTTTCTATCTTTGGAATAAATCTACAACTCTATCTTTTACCTAAACCGAAACGGAACCTACTACAATATACAGATACACGGGCAATTTAGCCCAACAACACGTTGCATATACGTATCTTCCAAGCCCATCTTGATTACGGCCCATCCCCTCCTTTGGCCAAAATATGGCGATAACAGCATCTTCATTCTGCAGAATATAATATCATCATATAAAAGGATATATAGTTAGGATAATATATTAAATGCAATGAACGAGCTAAAGCTACAAACTTAATTATAGAAATAAATAACTTACAGAAAGTAGCAACCAATGATAGATTTGTCGAGGGCGCGCTGGTTGTATAACTGAAACAGTTCGGTCATTTGAACCTGTATCGAGTATGGTTTGAAGTGATGCTCCATTCTAACGTCCATCGGAAACCAATCTTTCTGATGCTTTTTTCTACTTGCGACATGTACCATGCGTGCAGATTTCGCATATGTGTAGATAGACGCGCGAGCTCCTCATTACTGACTAGAGGCTCCCCTTGGACATACTGCCGTACTATCTGACCCACTAGCGTATCTTCATAGCCTAAATATTGACCAAGAGACATATTTGCTTTGTTAGCAAGTGCTTTGGCATGCGATACAGTGATTCCCATAAGTGCAGCATTATTACGAGCTCTAGGATCCATTATTTGCATGTCCATATCCATTTTAGCTTTGAAGGCCTTGTCGAGGTCTGAAATGACTTTGAGCGGGGCGACCGATTGATTCTTCTGTGCTCCGAGCTGGGCAACTTGCTTCCCGCTTTTTGCACTTGTGATTTTTTTCTTCTGTGCATGCTTAATAATCTCCCGGTCATAGTCTGATTCCAGATTCATCGATATCTGGGATGGTTTCTCAAGAAAGGACTTAACCCACTTTTTGGTTTTTTCATTATATACCGGCTTTGGCTCAGGCTTTTTGGGTGCAAAATGCGCCTAAACTTGGGCAGCCACATCCGTGTTAGTTTCCTCATCGGTCTTGTCATAAGGTCTCTTTGGAAGAGCCGGCGGGATATCGACTATCTTCGGTGTTTGACCTTTCTTTGATGTGGGGCGCGAGGGACCGTCGAACTTCCGTTTCTTCGACGAGGTAGTAGTATTGCACGGAGGCGGAGGTGGAGATCGAGTTGATGTACTCCTGCTGCGGCGATCGTCAGCGGGGCGGGGTGGACTTGGAGGTTGGCGATAATCGGGTAGGGGTGGACTTGGAGGTTGACGATATTCGATGCGGGGTGGACTTGGATTCCTTGGAGTCAGTGGCCTTGGCGCCGAGCCTGGAAACTTGATGTACTTCTTATTCCATAGAATGATGTTGTGCTTGACATCTCCTAGTTTCATAAGGCCTTTAGGCGTAGCAATTTCAATCTCTAGGTCCGCAAAATCCTCCACTATGTCATCCACCGTGACACGAGCATAGCCTGGTGGAATCGTAAGTGAATGGTGGAGTGCTCCAGGTAGACAAGGTAAAGCAGTGTCGATCGCCACCTTGAAGGACATGTTGTTCATTGGCTGATGTAGCTCACATTGTGTCATCTCTCTGACATCATCCACGGGGTATTGAGGAGCCGGTGCATCATCCAGCAGTGCTTGATCATGAGCCCGGACCTCCGTGGAAGCCACGCCGCTTCTCCGTTGGCTAAGATCCAATGCAGGATCATCAGACTGCGGGTGAGTTGATGACGGCGGCCTTTGGCTAATTTCATGCATGAGGTTCTTCAGATCAGTTAGGTCCTGCTCTACCCTGGAGATCTGGTCTGCCTCCCGGTCCTTCTTTCTCTGACGGCTTCTATAACTGGCATCGTACTAAGGAAACCCTTTCTTTCACGAGACACCGGCGCCTTTGCCTCGTGTTCGTCCTACCTTTTCAGGATTCCCTAGGGCGCGTGTCAGCTCGTCGTTCTCTCTCTCGGGACGAAACAATCCCAATTGAGCATCGTTCATTGCCTTAATTAGGTCTTGGGAGGGATTTAGAATTTTCTCATGAAATAATGTCTTCCCTGTTTCTGGGTCCAAGGATCCCCCGTGCCCGTACCACCAGTGCTTTGACCTCTCGGGCCATCCATCTGTACCAGGAGTGACGCCTCTAGCCCTCATTTCCTTATCCATAGTTTCCCACTTAGGGACGACACTCTTGTAGCCACATGTCCCCATTTTATGGTGGTATTTCTTGTTGGCAGCATTTAACGCGTTCTTTGCCGACATTGCCTTTGCTTTATCAGATTTCTTGTACTGTACAAAATCGGGCCACTGTTCTCTCAACTTCTCGTTTACTCCTTTGAAGTCTGGAGTTTTCTTTTTCGTGACATATTTCGCGTATAAACTTTTCTTGTGGTTCCGGTACAGTTCAGCCATCTTGCTCAGTGCCCACTCCTTGACTTTCGCTCTATTTTCAAGCCCACCCGGCCTTGGGGTAATACCATCTACCTCAAATTCCTCATACTCTGGAGGTAGTATGAAATGCGCTATGAGCTTCTGCCAAAGGTCATCTTTGGCATCATCGGTGACATAGATGTTGGATCCTTCACAGGGTTTCTTTGACTTATTCCATTCTTGGATGGTGATCGGCAGGTTGTCCCTAACAAGCACCCATCATTGATTTATAAACATCCTCCGGTGCTTCTTTGGAGCAATCGGTTGACCATCATCATCTATTTCTTCGATGGTGAACCTCTGATTACCATACAACTTTTTGTTCGGCCCTCGTTTCGTCCGAGTTGTCGATTGCTTCGATCCGGTGGGCTAAAAGAAGAAGAGAGAGTGATTAATATATATCTAGATCAGTTATGGTAACACGAGACTTTATATATATATGTACCTCGCCGGATCCTGTCGAGGGGCCATCATTATTGTTGTTATTTGTTTGCCCTTCGTCCATCTGGTCTTTCCCTTGGTACATTAGGTTTTCCTCTAGTCCATCACCGGATGGATTCAGATATGAGGATATCTCTTCCTCGAGCAAAATATCTTCACCGGTAGTAATATTAAGAGGAATTTCACCTCTTATCATGCCCTAAAGAAAACCTTCACCGATGCGACCAGGATCTTCGGATGGATCCATGAATATCTATAACAAAAAGAGAGTTAAATAGGTTAGAAAAAACAATAATCCTAATAACTAAAACAATATAATCCTAATTATAATAATCCTAATATTATTTGTGCTAAAACAATAATCGTAATAACTAAAACAAAAAAATAACCCTAATAAAACAATATAATCCTAATAAATAAAACAAAAAAATAACTAAAATAATAATCCTAATCCTAATTCTAATATTTTAATTAAAACAATAATCCTAATACTAAAACAAAAAACCCTAATATAAAAAAAACTATAGAAAAAAACTATAACAAAAAACCCTAATAAACCTAATTATAATAATCCTAATACTAATCCTAATAACTAAATCTTAATTATAATAATCCTAATTATAATAATCCTAACTATAAAAAGACTATAGAAAAAAACTATAACAAAAACCCTAATAATCCTAATTATAATTATCCTAATAATCCTAATAATCCTAATTATAATATCCTAACTATAAAAAAACTATACAAAAAACTATAACGAAAAACTATAAAAAAAACCACCCGCGCGGCCTCTCGATCGAGCTCACTGAAGAGGGGCGGCGAGGTGGCACGCGCGCAGAGAGGCGGCGTCGCGCGGCGGGGAGGCAGAAAAATGCGTCGGCGCAGAGCAGCGGCGGCGGAGCGGCACGGCGGCGATGGAGCGGAGTGGCATGGCGGTGGCATTTCTCAAGGCTGCGTCTTCGATGCGTCCTGTGCTTCGTCTTCACTGCCGAGGAATGCCAATCTGGCAAGACCTGCTGCGCCTTGAATATAAAGGGTCAACCCTTTAGTCCCGGGCTAAGCTACGGGGCGGGACTAAAGAGTCTTTAGTCCCGGGCCGTGGCTTAACCCGCGACTAAAGACCCTCCCCTTTAGTCGCGGGTTAAGCCACGACCCGGGACTAAAGGGTTTTTTCGGCCGCTTCATGTTTGCGCACGCAGGCACCCTTTAGTCCCGGGTCCAGACACGACCCACGACTAATGCTTTTTTTGTAAATTTTCTTTTTTAAATAAAAAATAATATAAAAACTTTGGAAAATCATATCTTTTATTGTAATAATCCAAATAAAACAAATAATATGTCTATTATTATCAGAAAAATATAAAGAATCTTAATATAATATCCATTTATATGTTTGCATCATTTATAAATTATTTCATTTGTAAATTTTCTTTTTTTAATTCAAATTAAATATAAAAACTTTGGAAATCATATCTTTTATTGTAATAATCCAAATAAAACAAATAATATGTCTATTATTATCAGAAAAATATAAAGAATCTTAATATAATATCCATTTATCTGATTGCATCATTTATAAATTATTTCATCGGAAATACATATGTACTTGCCCTCATGGGTACAGGACCTATCGGACTGCACACAAGCCAATTTGTGCGCTAAGATTCGTGGGAACATTTTCTGTCAGAGTTCCATTTTATGCATTTCTTTGAATATGTGCGAGAGAATCTGGGGCAAGGCCGCAGCGGAATACGCAGGGAAAGCAACGGTGAGCAGTGCTGACAGCCATCGACAATGAGCAGGACTGACACCCAGCGCGAGTGAGCAGGGTTGTAGGACCGACACCCATCCCTCCTACTCTAGATTCTTTAACAGAGCATCTCACCAGCCATATCATCCACTTTTCCTTTCTCCCCGAACACGAACACCTGAGCTCGTCTCCCACAACATCGCGTTGCGCCCATTTCCTCCGCCCCGAGCTCGTCTCCCAATATAGCCATGGTCGGCGAGTGCTCACGCGGGAGCAGTGGCAGACCACGCGGGAGCGGCGGCGGATCTGGCAACCAGCTGCTTCCATGGATCCGCCCGAGGCAATGCGCCGACGACGGCGAGCAGGATCCGGTGTCTCCCCCGCAGCTCCTCTGCGCGTGCAAGCTCCCACTCTTCCTAAGAACTTCCCGCACGGAGAGGAACCCTAACTGAGAGTACTACGAATGCCAGAAATCCGGATCCGCTGTAAGTTAAGTCTCCCCCCGATCTTTTTTTTGCTGTCGAGTTCTGTTTCCTCCTTTGATCCCCACTCACCGGCCCCGTGTACTTCTCTTGGCAGCGTTCCTGGATAGGGGCGATCCATCCTCTGCACCTCTTCCGTTGGACGTCTCTCTACAGATAGCCGCAAGTCGATTCGTCGATAGGGAAGATGACACATGGGAAGGGACCGACCACAACGTGTGTGGAAGAGGAAAAAATGAGATAGAGAGGCCTCACCTGCCCTGGACGGGAGGAACTGCATGTAGGATCTCGCAGGCATCGTCGCTGCCGAGGCCACTCTCGCTGCTGGCGGAGCCATGGCACTCTGTTCCCCCCGCCAAGAAGCCCCTCGCCGCCCCTAGGGCGGACAAAGGAACCGCAAGATCCTTCCCCCGACCGACATTGTTTCCTGGAGATAAGCCGGCTGCATATCGGGGGCCAAATCGGCAATGAGAATGAAAGGTGCGAGCAGAATCCTTGCTACCTGGACTATCACAGGAGGACCACCGCGTCTGCCCAGCTGGATCTCACCGAGGAAATAACGGCAAACGGACAGAGCTGGCAGAAGGTTCTCTCCTCCTAAGGGATGGGCAACGCTATGGCCTAGAGTCCACTACCGACGAGAGAGTCCACTACCCGAGCGTGTCGCATGCCGCGAATCTGGGAGGAGAGCATGTGACGCGACGGGAAAATTCAGATGGCCTTTTCATAAAATAGACATGTGCATTACAGGCACACATCTCAACGCCGGCATGGAAGGACAGGATAGGCCACACACCCATTAGGGCAAGCACAAAATCCATTCTCTTATTTCATTTGTAAATTTTCTTTTTTTAATTCAAATCAAATATAAAAACTTTGGAAAATCATATCTTTTATTGTAATAATCCAAATAAAACAAATAATATGTCTATTATTACCAGAAAAATATAAAGAATCTTAATATAATATCCATTTATCTGATTGCATCATTTATAAATTATTTCATTTGTAAATTTTCTTTTTTTTAATTCAAATCAAATATAAAAACTTTGGAAAATCATATCTTTTATTATAAAGAATCTTAATATAATATCCATTTAGTCCCGATTGTAGTCACAAACCGGGACTAAAGATATTTCTCGCCACTTCCCACCGCTTTCCACCAAGTTTTCCTGCCCTTTCCTTTCTATGTGAGCTTTTAGTCCCGGATGTAGTCACTAACCGGGACTAAAGATATTTTCCTCCATTTCCCAAAGCTTCACGCCAAGTTTTCCCGCCCTTTCCCTCTATATTTAGGGCAATCGTGCCATGGCCATCCACACATCCACACCTTCCTCTCTTAGAACAAAGGACAACGCCTACTGGGCCATTCTGACCCTCGAGGAGACCGAGGCGCCAGGCGCCCAACTACCCTTTGTCTGTCCGCACTGCCGCCACCGGATGCCGAATCTTGGAGGGGTTCATTTCCCTCCTGTCCCTCAAGGTTCCGCACGCCAGGCGGCCATCACGAACCACTTCTACCACGAGCTCACGCCGGAGCAGCGGATGGATTCCTAGGGGGATCCCGACAACTACGACACCTGGAATGCCTTCTTCGCTAATAGGCGGGAAAGGGAGCTCGCCAGGTACGAGGGTGATGGCCCGCCCCCGGTGACACAACGAATCCGGCCATCGTCTGTGGTGGGCGAACCGTACTATCATCGGAGTGATGCGCTACATCGACGGGGGAGACCATCCTCGCCTGCGGTGCCCACGAGTCCACCCACCACAGAGCCACAAAAAGGCCCCACACCGGCTCGGCGGTAGTGGCATCGTCTTCCAGGAGACCCCTCCCCCTCCCGTCGTGAATCCGAGGCTGGAATGGCTCCTGGTATATGCCATGGATGGGTTGAGGATCCCCGGAGTGGCAGGTGACGATGATGATGACGATGACGAAGAAGACCCTAAAGTTGCGTACTATAGGACTAGGCATGATTATGACTAAAGGGAGCGGCTTTAGTCCTGAGTGTTAGCTAGTCCCGGTTTTTAATATTAATAAATTTCTTGAGTGTTACCTAATAAATAGAGGGAAATGCCTATAAAGAGAGGGTTCATCTTTAGTCCCGGTTGGAGAAACCAACCGCGATTGAAGGGATTGCGGAAGACTGGGCCAGGCAACACTAATAATAGGGGTGAGTGTCGACATTATGTCATGCAGCTTGTACCTTGTCCCGGATGGTGTCATCAACCGAGACTAAAGATGAACCTTTAGTCCCGGTTGGAGACACCAACCGGGACAAAACATGAGTCAGCACTAATAATAGGGGTGAGTGTTGATATTATGTCGTGAGTGTCGACATTATGCCGAGCTGCTTGTACTATAAATAGGCATCCTTGTGAGTCCAGTCCTCCAGCTAGTTTGAGGCATCTCCAAGATGGTTTTCGAGAGCAGGACACCACTACCAGTTCGGGAGATGCCGGAGCCAGTTCTCCGGCATCTCCAGAAATGTCATAGAGGCACTCTAATATGTGAAATTAGTTATCTCGTAGGCGTATTGATCTAGTTAGCGAAGTTACAAGCTGCAAGATGGTTTTTGAGAGAAGGGACACCACTTGCCAATTTGAGGATATGCCGCCGAGACCGGCCTCCCAGATCTCCGAGAAATTGGTCATAGAGGCACTCTAATATGTGACCTCACACGTTTGGAGATCAGATCTTAATGGTAAGTATGAATCGGGACTAAAGGCCCTCCTTTAGTCCCGGTCCAGCCACAAAACGGGACTAACACACTCAAGATTGTTTGCAAACAACACTATAAAAATGGACACATGGAGTATCTTCACTCATAAAATGTTACAATTATTACATATCATTTCTTCGCGTGTGTTCCTTTCTCGATCCGTCAGATCCATGGAGCATCTTCATTCATTAACATGATGCTTGGGTCATCCTTCACCGCGAAGGGCGGAATTTCATGAAACTTATCACAATCTTCTGACATGTCTGTATTGTCCTCCACTCCCACGATGTTTCTTTTTCCTGAAAGAACTATGTGGCGCTTTGGCTCATCATCTGATGTATTCTTTTTCTTATTTTTTCTTTTTCTAGGTTTGGTAGACATGTCCTTCACATAGAAAACCTGAGCCACATCATTGGCTAGGATGAACGGTTTGATGAGATGTTGCAACCAACCGCCGAAACTCTTCATGTGTTCATCTCTAATCCAAGAGTCATGCTTTCCAGGGTTGTTGGAGCGTAAGATTTTCTTGTGTTCCTCGATATATGGGGCTGCCAAGATAGAATTCTGTAGAACGGTGTAATGTTCTTTGGTGTAAGAATGTCCGTCCCTACATATTATTGATTTCCTTCCTAGAGTACCCTTTCCACTCAGTCTCCCCTCATACCGCGATTGAGGAAGACCAACCGGCTTAAGGTCAGGATCGAAGTCAACACAAAATTCAATGACCTCCTCTGTTCCATAGCCCTTGGAGATGCTTCCTTCCGCCTAGCACTTACTGAACATATTTCTTTAAGATTCCCATGAACCTCTCAAAGGGAAACATATTGTGTAGAAATACAGGACCGAGAATGAAAATCTCTTGACTAGGTGAACCAGGAAAAGGCCATAATATTGAATAAGGATGGTGGGAACACCAACTCAAAACTGACAAGACATTGGAACACATCATTCTGTAACCATGGTAGATCTTCAGGATTGATTATCTTCTGAGAGATTGCATTGAAAAATACACATAGCTTCACAATGGGTACTCAAACATTATCTGGTAGAAGCCCCCCTCAATGCAATCAGAAGCATTTGCGTCATAATCACGTGGCAGTCATGAGACTTTAGGTTTTGGAACTTTTTTTCTGCCATATTTATTATTCCCTTTATATTCGACGAGAAGCCAGACGGGACCTTAATACTGCTTAGGCATTCAAAAAATATTTCCTTCTCTTGTTTGGTAAGAGCGTAGCTGGCATGACCTTAAAACCATTCTGGATGCAGGCCATCTGGGTCTTTCATACGTTGATGGTCTTTTCGTGCTTTCGGTGTATCTTTTGTCTTCCCATACACGCCCAAGAAGCCTAGCAGGTTTACGCAAAGATTCTTCGTCACATGCATCACATCGATTGCAGAGCAGACCTCTAAGAATTTCCAATATGGTAGCTCCCAAAATATAGATTTCTTCTTCCACATGGGTGCGTGTCCTTCGGAACATATTTTCCTCTAGGACCCTTTCCAAAGGTTACCATTTGATCCAAATCTTTGACCATATCAAATATATCAGCACCAGTACGCTCCTTAGGCTTCGTCTGGTGACATGCCATACCGTTGAAATGCTTGCCTTTCTTTTTTAAGGGATGCTTGGCCAAAAGAAATCAACGATGCTCATTGTATACATTCTTCTTACAATGTTCCAAATATATACTTTCAGTCTCATCTAAACAGTGTGTGCATGCATTGTATCCCTTGTTTGACTGTCCTGAAAGGTTACTAAGAGCAGGCCAATCATTGATTGTTATGAAAAGCAATGCTCGGAGGTTAAATTCTTCCTGCTTGTGCTCATCCCACACGCGTATCCCGGGTTCATGTCACAACTGTAAAATTTCTTCCACTAATGGCCTTAGGTACAATAAATGTCGTTGCCGGGTTGCTTCGGACCTTGGATCAACACTGGCATCATAATGAACTTCCGCTTCATGCACAAACAAGGAGGAAGGTTATAGATGCATAGAGTCACGGGCCAGGTGTTGTGACTGGAGCTCTGCTCCCCAAAGGTATTCATGCCATCTGTACTTAGACCAAACCTTAAACTCCTTGCGTCATCTGCAAAGTCCGGGTACTTTCTATCAATTTTTTTCCATTGCGACCCATCAGCGGGGCATCTCAACATCCCGTCTGACTTACGTTCCTCTTTATGCCATCACAACAACTTGGCGTGCTCTTTGTTTCTGAATAAGCGTTTCAACCGTGGTATTATAGGATCATACCACATCACCTTGGCAGGAACCCTCTTCCGGAGGGCTCGCCCTCAACGTCACCAGGGTCATCTCGTCTAATCTTATGCCGGACATGCATCCAAATTCTCATACTCCTCACCGCGGTAGAGGATGCAGTCATTAGAGCATGCATGTATCTTGAACCTCTAAACCTAGAGGCGTACAACCTTCTTTGCTTCAATGCGTCTTGACGGGCAATATGTTATCTTTTGGAAGCATATTCTTCATCATTTTCAGCAACTTTTCAAATGAGGAGTCAGGTATATCACACTCAGCCTTCCAACGCAGCAATTCCAAGGTGTCTTTGCTTTTTTCGAGACCATTTTCGCAATTTGGGTACAACAAATTTTTGTGATCCTCTAACATGTGATTGAACTTCTCCCTATCCTTTTCAGTTTCACAATCTCTTCGTGCATCGGCAATGGTCCGACCAAGATCATCAGCAGGTTCATCATGTGTCTCTTCTTCATCCTCCCCTTCAGCATCCCCCATGGAAGTATCTCCGTACTCAGGGAAACCATGATAGTTGTCATCCTTCTCCTCTTCTTCATTGTCTTCCATTATAACCCCTCTTTCTCCGTGCTTGGTCCAACAATTATAACTGGGCATGAAGCCGGACTTCAACAGGTGGCTGTGAAGGGTTTTTGAGTCAGAGTGATCCTTCTGATTCCTACATCCATTACATGGACAGAATACAAAATCATTGCGCTTGTTTGCATAAGCAACACAGATAAATTCATGCACGCCATTAATGAACTCGCCAGAGCGTCGGTCAGTACCGTACATCCATTCCCGGACCATCTGCATTATAGTAAAAGTATATCAAAAACCATTACACAACATGATAAAATTATTACAAGTTATATTGAGAGCTTCTAGAGCATTAATTTTGAATTTTGAAAAATTTACATGCACCAATTTGTGAATTGGAGAAAACAATCAACATAATAAATGTGGAGTTTTTTATTATTGTTCTATCAGTGAAAACCTCATTCCATTCTAAGCTCTGAAACTCTAAAATTACACATTTCAATTTTCAGTAACTATGTGCCTAATTAAAATTTGTTACACATATATATCAAAATCCTTCTAGCTACTTCTAGAGCATGCATGCATTTGATCCATATCTCTATACTTCTAGAGCATTATAAAGCTAAAGTAGCAATAAGAGATGAAAGAATGAAGTTCTAACCTTTTAAAGCTTTGGATTTAGGTGTTGCAAACTAAATCTTGAGAAAAAAATGGCATGAACTCTCTTGCTTCTTTGAGAAGAATGGTCACCATATGCTTTAGGGCAGCAGGACAGGAGGCAGAATATATAGTGGTGGACAACTAGTCCCGTGCCGTGATACGACCCGGGACTAATAGTCCACGAAAGGACCAACTGGCCTGCTCCAGGTTATTAGTCTCGGGCCGTATTACGGACCGGGACTAATGACCTGGTCCGGCCCGGGACTAGTCACTACGGCCGTTTTTAGCCGTTAGAGGCCTCACGGTCCGGGACTAGTGCTCCCACTAGTCGCGGGTTGTGCCAAGCCGGAACTGCTGGCCTTGTTCACATCGAACCGAAGATGGTTTTCTAGTAGTGTACACACTAAAACTAATCTAGATACATTCTCTTCACGAACCTAAAACATCTTATATTTTAAAACGGAGGGAGTAATAGTGATACAATTCCGACAAGGAGTCATCCGGCCACCAGGAGGTGATTCACAGAACAAAACAGATTGTGAAAAGAATGTCTACGTTCGGACAACTTACATAATTTTTTATTTTAGTTCTAAGAAGATTGATTTTCATATACTCCAGGCATTTTCACCAGGAGTACATGATTTATGGCGTATTTTTAGACACATTTCTCGATTTTATTGGTTATAAAAAGAGTTCACGGCGTACCTAGGTTCACCAAATCCACGCCGTCTCTACTTCTAGCTATGACGATACCTTTTCACTAGCGTGATAAATGAATTTTTTAAATCCAAGAGCCTTGCATGGGAGATTGTAAAAGCTAAAGCCAACCTTCCTATATTTGGCCAAAGGGAGTGACTGAGTGCGTTTACGCGTAACGTGACAAATGAGGCGGTGTAACTAGAACGCTTTCGCTCGCATCATCGCCTCCCCGAGTCACCCACTGATGTCACCGTTTGCACAGTTTGCGCGGCCGTTCTGTTCCGCCGTGTTGTTATTACTTTCCCGTTCTGTTTTCCCGGTTGGCCACTTGTGGGTTAGGTCGCGATGCTGACCTATATATATGTCATGTTTGCTCGCCTCACTTTGTATAAATAGCCTAGCTAGCTAGCATTGCACGTCAGACCGTGTCTTTGCTGGAAAGTCCCAACTATAAAATTATCGTAACACACATGATGTTACTGGTTCAAAGTACCATCCTCTATGCCAGTATCAAAACCATCATCACCATTATTAAGATGTTTCAAGCTACACCTACACATTATCATAAGTAGCGCGCTGCTGGATACACGAACCGGTTAGTAATGCTTTTGAGATTGTATATTTAACGATTCGTGACAGGTATTGCGCACTCGTGGTTGCCTGTTTGGGGAAGGTCCGGCTCCCGCCATCCAACTGGCCGGCCCAACACGGGGCTCCATGCATGAGTGCATGCATTTTGAAGCTAGAGATGGAGAGACGGAGAAGCCATCTTTCCAAGAGATGTGGCGCTATCTTTGGGTTTGGGTGCTAGCTAGCTTCTACTAGCTCCTTCTAGAGCCTAGACATGTAGTAGATTTGGTTAGTACTTTGTTTTACTTTTAGTTCTGGTGCTAGGACCTAGTAAGAGCTATGATGCCAATGTTAAGACTTAGGGCCTCTTGACCACAAGACTTATTGCTGTGTTTATAAATGTTTGGCAGGTTTGCAAGAATTTTCCCTTAAAAACCAAAACATGGGAATTTCGCAATGCAAAACAAAAAATTGTAGACCGCAGAAAAACTACATGAATAGTTGTTTGGATAAATCACGGGAAAAACATATGAAAATTGCATCGATCCTACACGCACGAGTCTATAAATGAAGTTGGAGTGGACATTCAAAATCTTTTGGGATTGACGTGTAAAAATCTAATCCATAGGAATTTGGGTAGCACAATTCCTTTGACCCAAAGACAATCCATATGAAAAATTCTAAGGACTGAAATCCTATTTATTTTTGTGAAACTCCTTCAATCCCAAGAGGCCCTTAAACATCGATAGATTGTTGTATGCAATTCCGGAAAGAGTAAGAGGGTTTTGTCAAATTGTGATGTCATTTGATCTAGAAATTTGCATGTAGCATCACCCTTGACTTTCTAAAAAATAACCGACAAAACGAGGGATGCGTTTGAGTGATAAGTATTCTTGCAAAGCTGCCAAAAATTTATAAACTTTTAAAGTTCATTTAATCCAAATATTCTAGAAACCCATTGAATTTAGTTAATAAAACCATATAATTTGGCAAGTTTAATTAATGTTTTTATAAATCTTAAAAGAATCCATCGTGCATATTCTTGTATTTCTAGTAAGTTTTCTTGAACATTCTTGATTTTATAATTCCATGTTATTTCCATTCTTTTTTAATTCATCCTCTTCCAAATTTCATTTGTACTTTTTAAAATAATTTTTAGCCCCATAAGAAATTATCACACTTTCTAATTTATTTCCCAGTTTTCTTTCATGTTGGTTTAGTATTTCTAGTTTTATTTATTTACCAATGTTCAACGCTAAAGGTTCCCATGTATGCGAAACCTCCGTCACATCATCATAAAAGGTTGTGTTATATTTATGCCCAAGGTTTTTTTTATATTATAGTGTTAGATGTATATTTGTATATTTTCTGTCCCCACTTGTTAGGGGGTCTTCATGTATATTTCCACCTGTACATGTATTATATATTGTGTCCTTTGGCCTCCAGAGAAATACAAGTTGCATATTCCTGCCATATAGATGTTGATATTATAGGTGCTTGGTCAAATGTTGAAAACATCTCAGTAACTCTAGAAAACAGAGTAGTAATATGGAAAAGTGGAAGTATTCCTACTTTTACGACATTAAAGTCCAATATTTACTTTATGTGATGTCTTCGCTTCCGGCAGCATTAATTTTGGAAGGCAAGAATTGATGTGCGTACTTTGGTGGTTAAGCTACCAACGCGTTCGATTTCAACGCTAGGTTGCAGTACCTCCGTGGAGTGTGACTGGCCACCCTCTACAACTAAACCTTATTATCATTAACTTAAATCCAGCTTGAGTGTCACATTATTTCCAGATATTTCTGGTTCACCAATCCAGCCAATGCCCAATAGTGTATACTCATTAAGATGAACCAGTCTATGTTGATAAGTAGACAATAATTTGGTCACCTGCTAATTTGCCTGGCAAATCATGTACCAGCTTGAAGTACTAATTAGTAGTACTAATCTGGGATCTTGCTTGTGGTTGAGAAAAGGTGGACATGAACAAGAAGGAACACCATATAATTAGTAGAACGAGAATCCAATCTGTGGCAGTAGAGCCGTCGCCTATGATGAGCAGAGTCTGTGCATGGATCCACAATGTACCAAGAAGTGTACTATGATTGCCAGCAGCAGCTGGTTGGTGTGTCACCGAGCAGCGTTTGGACTAGAACGGAAAGGGAATAAGTTTGTTGGGTTTATCCTTTTGAACATCTAGGTGGTCACACAACAAAACACTCTTGCTATTCTGTCTGGAAATTCAGTGTTGACGCTGTGACCGTGATAGGGAATAATAATAATATGGTGCTCTGAATAATCGTTTCTAGGTCCTGGATTTAATCAGTCCTTCCTAACGAAATGACTTGTTCCTGTGTATTGATGCTACTGCCCACTGCTATGATTTCCTTACCACCTACTAATATGATCTTGCACCTACTTAACCTAATCCTTTGATTTCCTTGATACATTTAGCACAGATGTCAGCGCTGCTAATGATCTGGTCAGGAAGTTGGGAAATACTGTCATGTCAGGGGATTCTTGTAGACGATGATGGAGTCGAAACTGAAAAGAAAAAGGATTTTATTTATTTATTAAGATATGTTTCTTGTACTGTTGGCCTGTTGCATGGAGTAGGCGTGCAGTTGGTATGTCACTGGTGATGTGGGGGTAGTGTGAACCTTGAAATGTGGAGCACCCCGGAATGATTGATTGATTGATTCGGGTAGTTCGAAGCCAAGGTGTCAGCGGATCATACACTCCAGACGAAGCGGATAGGATTTTCCATTACGGCCGCTGTGCTGTCATCATGGGACCGTCCGGGTTCTCCTCTGGCACAATCTCCCCAAATCTAACATAATTCCTGATCGAAGTTTATGTTCAGTAGTCAGCACTGTCACACATATCTTCAGTGATGTGTCACCTGCAACTTGCAGATCAGCTACAATATCTTATTATTATCTCAAAATTGTTGGCTTGTTCTTCTGAAGTACAGTACATTCTCCTAAGAGTACACAGGTGGATCATACAAGGTGTGCAGCAGCACACAGCACCCTTTGTTCTCTGAACTATGAGGACGCCGGCTCCTCTTGAGAAGCCTCTTCAGAGTCGGAGTGCTGCACCTCAGGGGCGTCCTTAACGTCAGATGCCTCCACCTCAACCTCAATAGCTTCGTCGGAGTCCGGCTCCTTCTCCAGCTGCAGGATCACATTGAACCCGAACGACGAACCGGGCGTGAACGACGACTCGAGGTCGCCTTCTGACTGGGTTGTTGAGATTTCAGGGTTCACCGTCAGCTCTTCCTGGATCAGTTGCAATGCTAGCTAGCGTCAGTTTTCTGAATCCAAAAAGTCAAAAGTTTTTTGTCTTACTGTCTAATTTTACTTGAAATGGCACCAACCTTCTTGACAAAATCTCCGACGGTGACGCTGAGTATCTCCTGAAGGATGAACTTCGTGACCCGGCTTTTGCCGAGCATGGACAGGAGGATGCTGCTTGGTATCTGAATATGGTACGAAAGTTCAGAAGGTGTGGTCAGTTCGGGTGTTAATGGGGCGTTAGGACAGCAGTGCAGGCTTGATTCTAATAACTTGTGTCCAGCCGTGCAAGTTCTTGATTGCAATTTGGTATTTAGTAGCCAGCACTTTCGGTTGAAAATTTTAGCTGGTAACGGTTGCGGGTACTCATGCTTGACGGAAAACACTCCCTGTGTGCTATAATTGCTGAAGAAGGACGGTATCTTAACTCTGAGCAAGAGTTGGCAAACAACCCACCTTAAACAGTCATCGTTGGAAGAAATTCTAGTCAATGTATGCGTGGAATAAAAGGGATCCTTGCAATTAAAAGTGACAATTGCAGGAACTGAGCCCCATTCGGAATGCAAGGATTACACACAGAAATCAGGGGAATAAATCACGGGAAAGTTGCAAGTGAGACGTGAAAGGTTCATAGGCACTTACATTCGATGTTTTCCCTTCAATGATCCAACGTATGACCAGGAAGAAAGAGTAAAACAATATTGTTAGCTAATTCAACAACTTGAAGGCAAGCAAATATATAAACTGTTACTTGCAAGGAAAAATATGGGGACTAATACCTCCCTTGGACCTTCTGAAACCTGGAACCGGCGGCGCATCACGGGCCAAGCTCGTCAGAGCTTGATCAAACACCTTCTGTGTCACCTTCCCAGGCAAGTCGATTCTTAACTGCAGACAGCGCATTCCCAGCATCAGATGGATCAAGTACACACTCACCTCAAAACAGCTCTATGCCACTATGTGTCCTACAGTCGTACTACTACTGATGCATTATTAAGTTGAAAAGAAAAGTCTGTATAAACTGACGTGACCGGGAAAACTAAAGAAGTTGGTTTACAGATGTGGACAACTTCAGCTTAAGACGCCTTAGCGGAGTTTACAATCTCACATTGATCTTTTCGTCGGTGCGCGAGACAACTGATGTCTTGAAGCTATCCAGCAACAGCCCGGTCTTCTCTTCTTCGGCAACCGATGAGCCCCGGCCTGCAGTTCTCTGAACACGTTAACACGGGTGTCCGGTTCTGAAGGTTCGGCACATTGCACTTGAACATTGTGGGAACTGATTAGCATGTGTACTTCTGACGACATTGTAGCAGAAGCTGCAGCTCACCTGATCGAGCCGCCGACACCGGCAGGAATGTATGCCTCGAATTTCTTCCAGTAGAAACAAGCAACCTGGTACGATTAACTACAGCTTATCCTATTGGTAAACTGAAGACTGAAGCAACAAAAGCAACACATATACAACCATGGTAGTACATGGAAAAACTTAGGGTTTACCGTTGGGCTGGCATGGGACACTTGCAAGCATCGGCAATCTTGATGTGGATATGATCCGGGTCAGTCACCTACAAGGTTGAAACAATGGGCAATGGCAAGCCACCGTGTAAGATTATCTGAAAATCACTTGGAAAACTCCTGCTCTGCTCGGGTATCTGTACAGTTAAAGAAATTAAGGGGACCTGAAGCTGGGAGTAGCCGTGGCATCGCGGACCAAGATGAAGCTTCGGAAAGACCGTGGCTGAAGCCATGGACGCGACTTTGAGCTGCGATTTGGAGAGGCGGAGTCGGGAAGAAGGGGAGCCGTAAAATGTTATCCGAAATTATCTGCAGCTTGGAAGGGAAGCAGCTTCTCCTCTCAGGCGTTCTTTGATGGGCCAGTTTCAGTAAACAGCACTACTGTTTGGGCCGATGAGTTTACTCGTAGTGGCCATTGTTCAACACGGGCCGCATATTTGGCCCATAACTAATTGGAAAATTCGCAATTAGATAAAGCCTAGAGGCTAGAACGTTTACTAAAAGAAAAGATAAAGCCCAAACTTATATCTCTCTATTCTATATCTCATAGTCACTAAAATAGATGTCTTAAATTTACCAAAATTTAAATGAATCTATATACTAAATAGTGTCTAGATTTATCTAAATTTTAACAAATCTGAGACATCTATTTTGGAACGGAGGAAGTACCTAATATCAATATGTAGTTTCACTATAAAAAAAACCTACATGTAGTTTGTCTAAAAAACCCTATATATATAACTAAATTAATAAAGTTGATGGTTCTTCTACGATCGATCCAGATGAGATTAAGGAGCTAGCTCGGAACAGTTTGCTAAAAAGAGTTAAATTGTCAAACAAATGTAGTAGGTCTGAAGGTAGGCAATGTATGCATGATGTACTTGATAGGATGCCTAGTCGGGTCACTCTGATAGTGAAATTCCCTCTAGCTTAAAACATACTCCACAAAAATCAACCCGTAACAACGACATAAACAATTGTCGCTACTCTCTCGGTTCAGTTTATTAGGCGCATACGTAGTTTAAGAACAACTTTGATTATTAATTTTGGTCAACAAATTTTACATAATATGTCACACAAATTATACAATTAGATTCATCTTTAAAAATATTTTCCAATGGTATATTTTTAGACATATATTGCATATTTTATTAGTTAAAATTGTTGGTTAAAGATTTTTTAAACTACGTACATGCCTAGTAAACTGGACCGGAGGAAGTACTATACTCCTCCTATTTGCTAATCCCTCAGCTTTAAAATATACTTCCTCCATCTTAAAATAGATGTCTTAAATTTTATTTAAATTTGAATGTGTCTAACACTAGATACATCCAAATTTAAATAAAATTAAGACATATATATACATATCCTAAACCAGAAAGCTTTTCGTTTTTCTCAGATTTTTGGGGAGACCGTGTGATTTGTTTGGCAGCGACATGTGTCCTCATGCCGGGTCTGTATGCACTCCTGGGTGTCTTGTAGCGTTTTATCTTGGTGGGCCAGGCATACTTGCTGCTGATGTGTGTCTTTATAGAGTTATGTGGTTCCCGCGTGTCATTCTTTAAAAAAAAACGTCGGCTTCTCTTTGTATATTTTGGTATGCGTTTATTGCTAGGATGTTATCATTGCCTATTTGTCTCTATGTGATCATTGCCCTTTTGTCATATATTATGTTATCATTGCATATTTGTCTCTATGTAATTATTGCCTTTTTGTCATATATTTTTTCTCGTGTACTACACTTAAACTATCACACGTGCCTCCCTCTTCCGGCCACACCGCTTTGAATTTTTTTTCTCAGTTTACACGTGTTGCATGGTGGGATTTTAAACCGTTTTGACTGGTGTCCATTTAGCTGCTCTCGTGTCAAGCCCGTGGAGTATTCTAAAGACTTCCCGGTCATCTATAAATATAGATGCTACTGATTTGGTCTCTCTGTATCCAGTCTTAGCTTTTATATATTCATGCGTGGCTTGGTCCAACACGTGTGAAAGCCCTCCCATGGTGCCCAACACCATTCTTCTCACCACCGTCGTCCCAGTCTCCGTGCTCCCGCCGGAACGCGGCCACGGCAGCAGCCAGCGAGGCGACTTCAGCGACACCTCGCCGGCGGTGAGCCGGTGACATAACAGGCAGTGTGATTGGCTCCGCAGTCGGTTTCCTGATTTTGGCCGCGGCTCTCATCCTTGACTGCCGAGAAGAACCGCCTGCCGTAGCCAGGACGCCGTCGCGGCGGAGGAGGTGCCCATGCCATATGACCTCGAGGACCTGCTGCACGCGTCAGCGGGTTATCGGTAAGGGTACGTACGACGGCCAAGGCCGCGTCCGAGACCACGCCGGCCGTGGTGGTGAAGCGCCTAAAGAAGACGTCGCTACCGGGCGCGAGTTCCGGGACAAGATCGCGGGATGGACCACCCGAACGTCGTGCCCCTCAGGCCTACTACTTCGGCAAGCACAAGCGGCTCATGGTGTAACGAGCATCCTCCATCCATGCTTCACAGTACTAACTGTTTTGCCGTCCTTGTCGCACAACCCCTCTTCTTCTACCTTGAGCCAATAGTCCTCACGTTCTCTTTGTTCTCATGTGAAATTTCTTCTCATGTTCGAATTGGGTAAAATATTTGAACTGCTCAAAACAGTTCAGGCAACCCGGCTCCAGGCGATCGCCGCTGAGCTGGGAGTCGAGGAGGCGCATCGCGCTGGAATCGGCGCACGGGCTGGAGTACATCCACGCGACAGGCTTCAAGGTGGCACACATCAAGTCGTCCAACATACTCCTCATCCGGTCCGTGGACGCGCAAATGGACGACCATGGCCTGGCGAGCATGGTCGCCGGCGCGCCGTCGATGCGCTTGGCGGGCTGCCGCACGCCGGAAGTCGAGGCAGACCCACGATCGCTGTCGCAAAAGGTCGACGTGTACAGCTTCATGCTGCTGCTGCTGCTGGAGATGCTGACGAACGACGTGCTGCACGACGAGGGTGGACCTGCTGTGGTGGGCGCGGTGATCGACACGGGCTCCTGAGGCACCCCGACGCGGAGGAGGAGATGGTGGAGATGCTGCGGCTGGTCATGGACTGCACCAGGACAATCCCAGAGCAGGGGCCGACCATGCTGGAGATCGTCGTCCGCATCGAGGAGCTCGCCGGTCCGGGGTTGGTGCCGTCGACGGGCCTGCCTGGACAAATCTACCTTGAAATAAGGTTATCGTATAGATAAATGCCCAATAATGTAATCAAATTCATTGATATTTCAGTGGGATAGTAGCGAAACAAAGATGTAGATGCTTCTTTTCTTTTTGATAGGAACACTGGTGCATTCCATACGACGGCTCGCTGGCCATATCGCCAGCAACAAGGTCTAATACAAATTCGGGGAATTGGCCGAGCCAAGTTTCTAAATGGCCGCTCCCCATACAGATTCCATGCGCAGCTAAAGTGTGCGCAACACCATTACATACTTGATTACAATGCATTGCATTTACAACATTTAGACCCACTCTCATTTAGAATTTTACATCTCTCAACGGAGTTGAAAGGATCGTATGGGCACCTAGAGGGTGTGTGTGAATAGGTGCTACTTCAAATTTTATTGTTTTTCAAGTTAGGGTTTGACAAGAAAGGTAAATTCTTTAGAATATGCAACTATGGTGAATTTACCTATATGTCAACCAAGCACAAGCTAACACAACACTAAGCAAGAACAAATAAGTAAAGTGCGGTAAAGGATAGAAGTAACCAAAGGAGTGGACGCAGAGACACAAGGATTTGTTTCCTGTAGTTTCTTCCTTTTGAGGGGAAGTACGTCTACGTTTGGAGAGGGGGTGGTTTCAAACCACCAACGCCACGAGAGGCCTCCCTTGTTCTCCGATGAACCTCACCCCCAGGCTCAATCCACCTTCCACTATATCGGCAACCTTGAGGTGGAAGCCGACACCTTTACAACAAGTTCGGGACACACATCCACAATTTAATGGGAGGCTCCCAAATGCAAGCAAGCTGTCAAGACAAATCAAAGACAAGCTTGCAAGAACCAAATCAAAGTTAGGGTTTCCAATGAAACACTAGAGCTTGGGGGCCCTCAAGTGAATGAGGGGGAAATGAAGATCTCTCTTGGTGAAGATGTAGATCAAGGCATCCTTCTTGGTCCAAAGATCAATGACTTTGGATGGTTGGATGAAGAGATCTTGTAGATTTGGTGGCTCTAATGGGGTTGGAGTTCTTGAGCAGCTCGAGCCACTGGAAGAAGAAGATAAGGATCCCTTTTTATAGGCAGCCCCCTCCACGAACCGTTTTCTGACCGTTGTAGAAAAGTCAGACCGGAGACTCCGGTCTACATCGGAGACTCTGGCCAATCTCCGGACCAGCCTCCGGACTGCCCTTCTGACTGACCCAGAGCAAACCTGCCCCAGCAACATCGGAGACTCCGGTCTTCCAGCACAGAGACTCCGGTCTGAACAAAGTCCGAAGACTCCGGAGTATCCTCCGGTGCAGGCTCCGGACCCCTAGTCAGAATGTCCTAGCCCTGATCCTGAAGACCCCACCAGAGATAAGTCCGCAAACTCCAGAACACACCGGAGACTCCGGTCTTGGCAGACCGGAGACTCCGCTCTGGAGTTTCCAGAAATGTGTCAACTGAGTGTGGATTTTTCCCAAGAGTGAGGGTGCTTTTCACTTATCATAATATCAACCCGTGGACAGTGACAAACTGTAAAATGATCTACTTGTTGTTACCGAACACCAAAAGTGATTATTACAATAAATGCCCTTTCAATCTTCCCCTTTTTGGTGTTCGATGACAACAAGTGATTTGCATGGAATAACTTATAAATGTGGCTCCCCCTGAGAAGGTAGTCGCAAATCCCAAATCCAAAGCCCATGCAAACCGATGACAACAAGTGATTTGCATAGAATGTGGCTCCCCCTTTGGCATCGAAACGCCGAAAAAGGGAAAAGACCTACACTAGCGCCACAACAACTCAGTAGTCATCGTCATCCTTGGCCTCCTCATCCTCCTCCTGGTCATCATCATCCTGATCATAGTCATCATCATCGTCATCAGGAACAGTAGGCCCTTTGCCGTGAGGGCGAGAGGAGGAAGAACCCTGGTACCCAAACCCAGAGGTGACACCAGCAAACGTCTTCCAGTCCACCAGATGACATGGTTATACCCCGCGGGTACATGATCTCAGCATACCTGGTCCGGCCCAAGGAAGGCCCATGGCAAATATACGCCGACCCATGAAGACTTTCGGGTGGCCAAGGCCCATGACGCCTTTGGATCCTTGGAGAGCAAGACTAGAGTAGATAGAAAATTTAAAAGGGTAAACCCTAAAACCTGTAACCGACTCGGTCTATGCCTGGGACCTGCCTAAGTCTATATAAAGGCCAGGAGTGCACGACCTAGATCTCTCACCTCATACTTTCGCATAGACACCTCCATGCCAGATCGCATCTGCACCTGTAATCTTGGTTCGGCGTAATCAAGAGCGAACAAGCGGAGTAGGGTTTTTCCCTCAGGGCACGAACCTAGGTAAACCTCGTGTCCTGTGTTGCTTGTTTTCTAACCGTTTCGCGATCTCCAGCATCCCCATCTTCTCCAAAACCCAAGTCCATAACAATGGGCATTGACGAGATTAAACCTCATCAATTGGCGCCGTCTGTGGGAACTGGGGACGCTGATTGTGCGATCGTGATGGTCCCAACCCGAGCGATCTACAACTCCGCGGGGACGGAGAGTCACCTCCTCTTTGGCGCTTTCGACTTCACCGCCCACTCACCGGCCACCATGAAGGACTTCGAGCCCGTAGGCGACGGGCTCGAGATCCTATTCGGGAGCTTCTGCTTCCAGGTGGGGCAAACCGGCACCCTCCGCCTCCCAGAGCGGGTGCCCCTGCCATCAATCAGGCCCGCTTCATGGTCCCCACACCCTATGCTACGCACATCACCATCAACAGATGAGTCCTATGACAGCAGCAGCTGCAACTCCGATCTGTGCGATCCGCCATCGGACGAAGGGACCTACGGTTCCGGATCCGAAAGCTGCGACATCAGCGGACCAATCTACGAGCACTACCAATGCACCGTAATCATCTAGGCGGCGTGGATCGGCGCCCAACCCACCACCTAATCCGCCACCTAACCCGTGGGACGAGCAGCAGCGAAGAAGCGATCCCCCACCCGAAGAAACGCTGGTCAGTCATCCGCCTCGGCAAAGAAGGATGGGCCCGAACGCGGCGCGTGGCGGTAACACAATCCTGCCCGTGGGCGCCTCACGGACCTGCGATGGAATACCACTTGCTCGATCGAGGAGCACAAGAAGCAGTCAAGATGCGGAGGTGCTTGACAAACAAAAGCAGCCTCGAGTCCGGTCTTGCGACGAGCGCTCTCCGCCATGGGCATCGACTCCGGCTCGAGCGACAACCAAGGCAACAAGCACCGCTCCGGACGGAGAACATGGACCCCAAGGGCGCCGTGAGGGGACTCGAACCCTCACGCATCCTTCATGGAGATGGATGCCGGCGGCAACATCTTCCGCGCCGCAATCTGCGATCATGGCGACCGGCTGTGGCATCCCATAAAACCACTACTAGAAAATCGCGTTGAATTTGTGCATTGCATCGTCATCATGCATTGTTTGCCAAAACTAGTTCGCAAACCCGGTTTATTTTCCAAACGCCCCATCTTAATTCAAATGCAAAACCCCGGGTCTCCGGAGTTATTTTGTTTTGGCCGCTATCGGTTTGCAAACGGTGTTATTAAAACAAATAAAATTTATTTCATTTTTAGTGGGGCAGTCGAACGGGCCGAGTAGACCCGAACGACCACCCCTGTTTTTAAAACGGTCCACCTAACCGCCCTGTAAAAATCCTAGACCTACCCAGCTTCCTACCCACCCTTGCCTCCACATCACTCTGGCCAATCAGACCTCGCCACCTCATCTGCCCCCTCTCCCTCACCCAATCACCCTCTGCCACCTAGGCAGCCCTCTCACCCCACACTCCCTACCACACAAGCCACACACACAGGGCCACACACCACATCCACCCCTTGCCGCCGCGCCACACGCCTTGCACAGGCCCTCCTGCGCAGTCCCTGGGACCCACCACCCACCAACCGCGCATCTCCTTCTCCCTCCTCCTCTCTTCCTCGCCTTCACCGTCCTCCTCGCCCGCCGCCCGAGCTCCCGCAGCTTCCCTCTCGCCCGCGCGACCTCCACCTCTCCCTGCGCGCTCCGCCTCAGCCGTCGCCTCCAGCAGCTCCACCTCCGACCTCGCCTCCCAGCGTCGGCCGGACCGCCCGCCCGACCATCGCTGCCGCCGCCACCGTGGCCGTCTCCGCACCCGCGCCCGGCCCCGAGCCGCCGCCCGAACCCTCGCCGTCTTTCCCGCGCCTCCCGCATGCCGCCTGCGCCGCTGCGCCCGCGCCGCCTCGCCTCCTCGCCCTCGAGCTCCCGGCCCGCGGCCCTCGTCCGAGCTCCTCCAGCCTGCCCGAACCCTCCTCCGCCCATGATGCTCTGCCTCCTCCCGTGCCCGAGCCCGGCCCTCGGCCAGCGTCCTCGCCCGGCCGACCTCGTCCTCCGCCGCCTCCCGTCCAGCCGGACGCGCCCTTCCCGCTGCTCCGCCGCCGCGCGCCGCCTTCCCGACCTCGCCTCGGCCCATGCGTCCCGGAGCCGCCATCGACAGCGAGCCCATGGCGGCCAGCCCGCGCCGCCCGTCGGGCCTCCTCCGGCTCGCCGTCCCGACCCGCATCCGCGGCCGCGGTCACGCCCGCCTCGGCCGTCCGCGCCTGCGGCGCTCCGGGCCTCACCTCGTCGGCGTCAGTGGCCCCGCCCACTCCGCGTCATCCCGTGGCACTCGATGACCAATGTCGATATGAAGACCACGTCGCCCGAACCCAAGTACGGCGCTGGCACTCAAGTACCTCGACAAGGCCGCCAAGATCTACACCGTGTTGTAAGGCCACCGACAAGATCTCCATCATGGACCCCAGGGACTCCCTCGCGGACATCGAGCGCCAAGATCGACTCACGGTTTCCGAAGCTGTTCCCGGACCCAAAGACGTCGAGACCCCTGACCCGAAGATCGATCCCGGCGCGCCCAAACCCCGTCAAGACCCCGAACCCTCTCGGATTCGAGGACGAAGAAGGCGGGAACGCCAAGACCGACTCGATGGTGCGAGCCGACAAGATCCTATAGCGGCAAGATCGACCCGTGGGACCCGACAAGACCTTCGCGGCGACAAGAACGGCATCCGACCGGAAGAATCCGATGCGCCCGGGCCGAGCCAAATCTGCTTCCGGATGGCGAGTTCACCGACACGAACAACAAGATCTGCCAGCGGGCACCATGCGACAAGACCTACCACGGTCGAGAATGTTACGCCAAGATCTACCCGAGCGAACGCTTCCGAGAACGATCCCGTCGAACCCGATCCGAGACCCTAACCCGGAGTTCAAGCACGACCCGTCGAACCACGGACCCGAGACCGACCCGAACCCGAACCGGAACCCCAAGATCGTAGCCCCCTCGATGTGTGACCCTTTTCCTCGAACCCTATTTTATAAGATAATAACAACTTGTTGCATATTGAATTGTCATACTTGCATGCATAATCATGTGGTTTGGGGCCTTATGCGATTCACCTAATAATTAAATATGGGGCCATATGCGGGCAAATCTAGCCTTATATTGGCCTCATTTAAACATGTATGTGAACGGATCCATCTGTTGTCTTGCTAAACAACATTTAATTTGCGGGGTTCTAAACAACTTGAACCATCTAAGTAATTGTGGGACCCGGTTCCGCTTAATATGACCTAATCGCATCACACCTTTGCCATGTCATACATCATACATGCATCATGCCGATCTTCTGCGTGTATTAAATATTGCATCCGGTGTTCCTTCTAGTGTTTTGCTTCTTGGCGGATAAGGCGTTGAGTTGATGTGAGCTTCGCGATCTTGGATGAACCCTTGACAATGTTTTCGGCGAGCATCTCCCCTTTCTACCTATCTTACTTTTATAGTCTTTATTCCCTCTGTTGATCTATTGCTATACGTATTTGCGATGCTTTAGTTTTCCGTACATGATATACCGTGCAACCCTATATTGCCTTGGACACACCCTATTACCTGTTGTTTGGTAGATAGTTGGACTTATGCGTCGTGGTTGCTTGCTCAAGTCTTGATGTGTGTCGTCATATGCCACGATTCTTGATGTATTGCCGCATGTTGATGTTGGAGATGATTCTAGTTTTACTTATCGTCACTTTAATTTCTGTTTAACAACTAAAATTGAAATAAGCGAGTCATCGGTGGGTGATAGAAAATATTTGGTTTCGAGCCCACTTGTGTCCCGTAAGACCCAGTACTTGATACCATTCCTTGATTTATCGCGCTATCCACATCCTGGAGGTATATGGGACCCCCCTGAGCCAGAGCTTGATTCAGTCTTATTTCTTGGGGACACAAACTAGTTTGAGGTTTTATTTACGATCCTGTACTTATGCCATGCTACTTTCTGTATTTAAATTGTGCGAGGAGCACCTTTATGTTAGGATCATGGCACGATTCCATGTGTCGACAAGCCCAGCCACACTTTCGGGTTCCCGATCGTTCACGTCCCCATAACCTTGAGGCCGTCTCGAGCTTGCTTACTCCGTTCGGATTCTACTTAAGGGTGGCCCTGAAATATTTCTGAATCTGTGATTGTTCGATCGTGAAAGCCTCGTTGGGTTTTGATTTGGTTTTCGAGGTTGATCGGCGTGTGTTGCTATTGGTGCACCGGCGGGTAAAACTTTACGAAAGCCGTGTCGCGGATATGGACGACTTGGAGCACGATATCTCGATCATAGACAAGCATAACTAAAGTTTTGCTATAAATTTGACTTATAATGACTAGTAATCAGCTTCACTATAGCGGAATGGCTAATTAATCGTCACAATTGCTTGTTTGATTGTCGCTTGCGACAATTGAATCGACTAGTAAGTATTACAACTTCTAGCGGAATGGGCTGATTGAAAGAACCAACAACTGCTGGGTTTTTGGGTTATCTCATGATAAATGTATCTGACTAGTAAGTGTCGCCACTATCACGGAATGGTTAACTAAAAGTGCCAACTGCTTATTTTATCAGGACGATTATCTAAACCTGACTAGTAAAGTGCCGCAACTATAACTGAATAAGTAAAACTGCCAACTGTGTGAGTTCCTCGGTCGACTTCCTCGTTTGGTCTCGAGGGGGAAACACCAGGATGGGTTTGTTTGGTGCTAGATTCAGATTGGTTCCGAATAGGTCATTCTCATCCCTCTCTGATATCCGCCAGTTGTATCGAGTCTCTATAGGTTGTTTAGTGCATCTTTGCGCTGCTTCTGATCCACCATACCTATGTGGCGGGGCCGCAATTCTAGCCTCGCCGTGTCTTGGCCTCGATCTTGGGCTCCTTCTTTTTCCTTTGCCCTTTGTCGGCACCCCTTTTGTTTAAGCAGGTTTTGAGCAGCGCCGTTAGCGAGGTTACCCTTCCGGCTTGGCACGCAGGGTTATGGGCGCCATTGGTTATTCTTGAGGGCTCTTAGCCCCATTTGCTTCTTGTCCGTAGCTGGGCACTATCGTTTTCAAGGTGATTTGGATCTTTGTATATTATATCTGTATTCTTGACTCTTTGAGTCATTTGTTGTATCTCATTACGTGGGTCCCATCGAGGACTGTTGTGTAATGTTATTACTTCGTTTTCCACCCGCACGAAAGTGCCTGGTGGGCACCTTTGAATCGTTTCTATGCGGGTTTGGTGAATTTTGCCCAAACTTGCATAGGTCCGATTCTGAGGGTGTTACAACCGCGTACCTCGCGTCCCACCACCTCGTCACCAGACTATCCTGTTGGGCATTCCATGCCCCAAATGAGAGGGTATGATTAGACTCTGTGGACTGCTGAGCCCCATGCTCATCATTGTATTCATCCTCACCTTCCTTGGCCCCCTGTTCCTTGATCTCTTTGAGGAGCTTCTCAATGCGGCGGTTGCTTTGGTAGGATGCATGCTGCTGCCTATGGATGTCGACGTTCATGCAACAAAGGGTCCTCTCCCAAAAGCTGGCCTTCTTGACCCTCTCATGCACATAGTATCGAGTCATAGTAGGCATAGGGGCATTGGAGGCATTCTTCCTCCGAACTCTAGGTGGGGAGGGAGCCCTCTCCGTCTCAATCTCCTCCTCATCATCATCCCAATAGCGACGCCTTGGAGCAGGCCCCATACGCCCCTTCTGCTGCAGTGAGACCAGAGTGTGCTCAGTGAGGTGTGGTGGTATGCCAAGTGGAGAATCATGCTCCTGGGAGTTGATGAGCCTCATCACCAAGAGTGCATATGGAGGAGATTTCTTGTAAATAATGGCATGGAACATCTCCTCGAAAATAAAGTCCATCACATCAATAGATGCAGCATCAGCCTCAGGTCCAGCATTGAAGGTCCGGTGAGTATGGTACAGGAGGTTGACAAGCCCACCCCTAATAGCATCATCATTTCCAGCACTTGGAGCAATAGTGTGACGGAAAATCCTCAGCATAAGGTTGTAGAGGGTCTTGAGTCCCTTGAAACCCCCCACAACACCATCATCATACAGAGGTGCCAACTTCAACTTGTTCTCTCCCAAAGCTGCTGAGTGCATGCGCGGCCCCACAGGAGTGGATACTCCATGAAAGGTCTCAAAGATGACGTTGGCAAAGTCATGAAATGTAGCCGTGCAGCGAGTGGTGCCAGACATCCACACCATGGTCCGGTCAAGATCAGACCGAAACACAACTGTGGCATAGAACTGCTGGACAAGATGGACATTGTACACTACAAGAAATGTGTCAGCCTATGACCTTTTGGTAGTGACCGTGGACAAAATCGTCATAGATTTATGACAATTATGCATCACATGGTCATGGACTATTTGGGAGGATTCAAGCCTAGAAAACTTATGATGATTTTGTACAAAAACGTCGTAATTTTGTAAGGCAAAATCGTCATAATGGTAGGAAGGACAAGATACAAGAGGGGGGGAGGGGCAATACTGGCCATTGGATGTAAACATGATGGATGGCTGAGATGGTGTTCGGTGGGAATTTGCAGTGGATCGATGACCTGGCACACCATGCAGCGTAGACCTAGTGAAAGTTGGGCCTAACGGTGGGATAAGAACCCCAAACCACCAACCCCACCCTCAAAAAACCACCATCCTGGCCTCCCAGCGCCGAACTCCCTCCTCCATGGTTCCTCTCCCCCTCTCCGCCGCCTTCCAAGATCCCGACCAGTTCCGGCCACCCCTTGCCTCGGCAACAACATCCCCTGAATCCCCTCCTCCTTGCCTTTCTTTTCCACCGCATGGAACCACCGCACATTGCGTCAAACCGAAACCCTAGCCCAAGCCTAGAGAGGAGTAGGAAGTCAGGATTTGACCTTTTCGTCCATGGCGGCGACTCCATGCCATCGGGTGGTGGTGGATTGTCACGATGACCGGCTGGCTCATCTCCGCCATCCAGGACTCTAGCCGCGCCAACGACTTTGAGAATGCGGATATCCTACCTGTGGAGCCAAGGCCGAGCCCGTCTACCCCAGATCCACGGCTCATGGTCACTCCCGCTTCCTCGGCGAGCAAAGCGCCGCCTCCATCCAAAAAGCACGGTGACGAGTTCATCTTGGACGCAGGTGGGTGTCCGGGTCTGTTCTTCTTCAGCGTTGTCGTCGCCTTGTTTTCCCAGCAGGTATGAATCACTCAGTCTTTCTTTCTTGTTGAGTATAGTGTGTTGATGCTTAATTTCGTGTTCTCCTTAGGATATGAGTACTTAAGTTACTATGGTTGATTCGATGCATAACAATAGCTTCAAACCATTGTGCTGGTGCCACTTATGAAACGACTCTCCCTTTTGCATGAGTAGTACTCATAATATATGTTGAATGTGTGTTTACTCATAATATCCAGGGTACAGGATCTTCCTGTATTCCTTTCTAGACCTACCGAGTTATATATCGTTACTAATTAGTCAAATATTGTTTAGAACTTTTCTTCTGAACTAAATAAATGTTGGAAGCTAACTACTAGTTACTCCAAAACTCACAAATTGTTTACTTATGATAATTTATGTTGTGTCATAAAGTCCCATTTTTATCTTGGCCATGCTCATTGCTTATATATGAATAAGTTTGTGACGGTGCATTTTTTAGGGGGAGAAGCTACTAGGGAATCTTGGGGGTTTGTTTTCCAAGAAGTGAAAGCCGGAGAAGAATGGCAATATTAAGGGTCCTGTGCTTACCCAAGGTAATTTCCAGTGTAACCTTAAACAAGATAGCAAGAACCATTATTTCTGACATGTGCAAATTGTGTTAACACTGTGCTGTTTAAACTTCCAAGTTTCCTATTTTTGAATTGGGAGAGTACACTATGCTCTCAATTTTCAGGAATTTCTTTTTACATGCCACATATCTAGGGCTCTTTCATTCCTATTGTGACATGGTTTCCTATTGCAAATATATATTTTTTGCACCTAAGCAGTACTAGAGACAGATTACCAATCATGTCCATGTTTAACTTGCATATGATATGTGGTTCTTAATGCAGATTGTTCTATTGCGGTGATAATCAGATGCTTTTAAAGATTTTATCTATGTTAATAATGATTTATTCCACGTCTATGGCTATTCCCTGTTAACTTGAAGCTGTTCCTGATTAATTTATTTAGGATTTTTAAAGTGAAGATGCCACTCATACTATATATACATGATACATGAAATATAAACATACTGCCAGACTGCCAAGATGTACAAAGAAAGCTCGTGGATTACGAAATATGTAGGTCTTCAGATCTTCCTGACCTCACCCCTGCTGCTCCTCTTCATGGGATCCATGGCGTATGTAAGTTCCCTTGTTCATTCCTTTTCTCCTCCACTTGTTTTATGAGACATAGCTATAGTATCTATTGTTTATTTGCAATCTGTGTCGTTCATAAACCATGTTTGAGCACTCATAGAGAGTTGGTCACTGCAGATTCCCCGACATCCAATTAGTATACATGTTATGTGGCCATGCTAGTTGATCTTTACTAGCAGTGCATATGCCAGAACATTAGTTGTTCCTTGGCTTGTACATGTTAGGATTATGTTACCATTATTCATGTGCATTAAGAAACTAGTTATGCCTTTCTCTCAGTCACATATTGCACACATTTAACAATATAGGCTGCGACAAACCTTTTCATCCATGTCTTGAATTATGATTTCTGCTAAGTATGAAAAGGATAGCTAATGTTCTTCTGAAACTTCCTAGGACTATGCTTGTTTACGGATGAGTTAACATGTAATCTCCTAGTTGGTTTTATTTGTACTACTAATTTTCCTTGAGTTGAAACCATATTGGCATAACATTATATTGGTTTTCATACCCTCAAATCAGGATATGCTTCTCAGAAAATGTCTGTAGCATAAGATAATGAAGCCACCCATTATCATTACTGTCGCACCCCCCACCCTCACCGTCTCCATCGCCGTGGTTTGGTTTAGATAAGTATTCGGTATCTCCCACTCCCTTATAGTCCTTGTTAATTCACCCAAGTGAGTTGCTAGCTCAAAGTTATAGTTTGATAATCAATTGATGATGATTGGTAGCTCCTGTTTTCGATATGATGATCGACTGGCTGGGTACATGACCATGCGATTATGTGTTTGATATAGTATTCCTTCTTTTCTAATAGAAGGCAATAGATTACTATGCAACATATTTTCCTCTAGTAGCGATAGTGCTCTTGGTTTATGTATAGATAGCAATATAGGGTTAGGCCATGTATAATAATTTCCATTTCTATGATCAATTTGGTATCCCAAATCCTCAATTTCTTCTATATCATGACAGTACTGCAGTATCTTCTAGAGCATGATAGAATGCCTTGTTACTAAAATATAATCTTGTGTATCATGATAGTACTGCTCTGTGTTGGCTCATTTACCTTGTCCACACCAAAAAGGATATGCATGGCCAATGCTTCTCTTTTGTCTATTTTTTTTGGGAAATTACTTTCCCAAGTCTAAATGAAGATTTTGTGCTGCTTTAACTTGCATTCTGATAGAGTTTTTTGTGTTTTGCGTCTATGCAGGGAAACTAACGGAGAAGCACACCCAACAACAAGACAATCCGTGGTAAGTGCCTCTCTTAATACAGATCTATGGAAGAATCCACCTCTCTTAATATGTATCTATGGAAGAATCCAATGGACTTTATTAGTCATTACATCCTTGACCTATTTGTTTTGGATCTTTGTTGTGGCGGGACTCTAGAATCATCGGTGATGCAGTACCTTTGGTGGTTGCCACTTTCCAAGGATGACTTTGGCTCCTCCGGGACCTACATGACAAGCCTTATGCACCTACATGTTCTCCTTGTACTTTATGGACATCATCTTCTTCAGGTGGGGTAAAATTCAAGTCTGGTAGCACCATACTGATCTGATTTCTGTTGCTCCTCTTTGTTCGGGTATGTGGTTGCTGCTGCTGTGATTTCTAGGAAGTTTCATTTATGGATTCAGGATGCTTCTGTACTGAGAAACCAAGAGCATTGTTAGTGCAATATGTCCAAAATAGAGAACCATCTATACTATGTTGATTTTAATTGATGGTAGTCCCAAACTTAATATGCAGGTTGTGCCATACTTATAGTGGTTTCATGTTGGATGTACCTAACTTGAGTTGGATGTCCTAATAATTATAAAATTAGGAACCACCATTTGTTTTCTAGCTACGTATCCGATAATTATAAATATTGTTTACACATGCACCATGCCCTCAATTTATGGTCCATCAAGTGATTGTGATGTCTAAGTATATGCATGGTATTGCCTTTTGCTCTTGGACGGTGTGAACATTTAGGCTAAAGAACTTCACTTTACTATAGAAATTGGGTTCGTCCATCTTGTGATGAGTTTCATTCATTACAGTTTGATTCATTACTGATGACTGTGTTCAAGAGACAACACATAACTTGCATAATTTGTGCAGATGCTTGGTGAGAGCTTATAACCACTTTTTGATCAGCTGGAGAATGATCGTCTTTGAGTTTTACTCGAATTCTTCTTGATATGGACTAGACAGGTTGTTCATCTTATCGAGTCGCTTGATGCTCTGAAGGCCAAGGTGATAGAAGCTATGTAGCTCTTCTCAGTTGTGCCTAGCAGCAGGCTAATACCCCAACTCATCAGCTAGCCGCTATCTCACTGAGTGATCCATTTGTACCTTCTTAGTCTAAGCGTGTCCTCTCTGCTATCTGTATATTCTTGGTGTTTGAAATGCATATTATACATGTTGATTATCGACATATGAGACTTATATTTGATTAAATGTTGTGATTGTAATTTGAATTCGTTTTGGATTATTTGTTTTGCTTGTCCGATGTACTAGTGAACTAGATCATATTTGGGCTCTAAACATGCCTTGACCATAAATATTCTAATTCTGAACAGTGTACAATTTCAGAAAATAAAGGCTAAAAAAGAAAAAAAAGAAATGGACCGTGTACAGGCCGAAGCCCAAACCTTAAAAGGACCGAAAATGGCCAAACCCAATAATTAAACGGATTATAAAAGCCTAGGCCTGAAAGAAAAAGATCATCGAAAAGGCTAAGGCCCAGTTAATAAAAGGCTAAAATTATTGGGCTTGGCCCATATAGACCTTCAAAATGGACTGGGATGATTCTTTGCCACGTCGGATCGGCCACGTAGGATCTGACCTGGCGAGGCCAATTTGCCCATGAAGATATTGGATCGGCCACGTAGGCTACGTAGTCTTCACGCAGCTCCATCAAGTTGTAGAGACCCAGCTTCTCACAGATCCACAGGTCATCATTGAAGTAAGGGCTCTGGCGCATCTTCTCAACACTCATGAACTTCTGAGGGCAAACAAGGGATTTGGTGAGTACACCATACACATCCTTCATGAACACAACATGTTCTTTCCTCCGATGTGAGGATCCTCACTGATGCGAGGCAAGCATGAAATCTGTCTTTCTCACTCACGATACTCCTCTTTAGACATTTTGGCTAAGGGGCAGGTTTTCATACTTGGCCCTTTGGCACGGTCCTCCCGTTCAGCCCTCTCTGATCCCTCTTCATGTAGCTGCATCACATGCCCATTGTTTCTAGTTGGACGGAGCACGATAAAGCGACCCTAAGCTTCATCATAGCGGATTGCCCTTTGGGACTTGGCCTTGATGCAGCGAGGGCGACTAGAACCATCACTGTGAGCAGCGGTGAGGAGATAGCATGGAGATGAGTATATATGTTCCAATGATGCGATACAGAGCTTTGATGCATTTCTAGACTATTTTGATTCACCCAACACTTTGAGTCTCCGTACCTTATACGAGTCTCCGGTCACGAGGGAGTCTCGAACCTAATCGGAATCTGCAGTCGGGAGGCTCGGGTATGAGATGGGAAGATGCTAGTGAGGTGAATCTAGTAGATCGGGCAATGCAACAAGGCTAAAAGTACTAGAGTGCATGCAAACAAGTGATTCCAATGGACAAATCAGCAACAATCCTCAAAAACACATCTAGAGATGAACCCTAGGAGAAAAAATAGAGGAGGTACCAGATCATCCATGGGATCAATTCCTCGGTGGGAATGACCTAATGGAGGAGAGGGAAGGTTGGCGGTGACAGCGGATCCGGGGCTTCTTGACCTCGGGGAGGAGTTTTGGAAGAGGCGAAGGGTTTGAGGTAGGGGCGAGGTTAATAATGAGGAACTGCTGTACCAGTTCACCTCGTGCCCCCTTCTTTAAGTGACAGAAACCGTCTGGACCGGAGACTCCGGTCCTCCTCGACCAAAAGTTCCAGGAAAGTTGTTTGGGGACATATATGAGAGATAGATAGATTATAAGGTAGGGATAGGGCTTGGGTTGTGACATCAAACTATGAAGAACCAACAAAAGCCATAGGAATTCACAAAATAATATTCAGAAAAGCTCCAAGAGACTAGAATCAAGCAAATGATAAACATGAGTAAGTACCAACCTCTCGAATGAGAGAGGGCGGTGGCCTAGGCCACCATATTTGAGTATACTTGGCTTGGCACCACGAAGATATATCTTGGGTCCATTACCAAAACTCATCATTAAGCTCACATATAACTAAATGATATAAAGAGGAATTATTTTGATTGCTTTGGGAATAATGGGGGGGAGGGATGGTCCAATCAATTAGGACCGCACTCCCCCTATATCCATACCTACACCTAAACCAAATATGAGTGGAACCATAGGTGATAATGCAAGAAAATCAAGTCAAGCTCCTTGAATCTACGACATTTAGTTCACTCCTCAAGTAGCAAAACCTTGATTCATCAAGTGGCTTCTTGAAGATATCGACAAGTTGATCTTTGGTTGACACATATGATAGATCAATATCACCTCGAGCAACATGATCTCTAATGAAGTGATGGCAAATCTCAATATGCTTTGTCCTTGTGTGATCCACCGGGTTATAGGAAATCTTGATGGCACTTTCATTGTCACATAGAAGAGGCACTTTGTCACAATGGACACCATATTCCTTTAAAGTTTGCCTCATCCATAGCAATTGGGTGCAAGCACTAGCAGCTGCCACATACTCGGCTTCGGCGGTGGAGAGAGATATGCAATTTTTTGCTTCTTGGAAGACCAACATACCAAGGACCTACCAAGGAATTGGCAAGCCCGGATGTTGATTTTCTATCATCCTTGTCTCGCCCAATCGAATCCGTGTATCCACAAAGAGCAAATGTTGAGCCTCGAGGATACCAAAGACCATAAAATGGGGTATGAACTAAATATCAAAAGATTCTCTTGACCGCCATTAAATGGATTTCCTTAGGAGCGACTTGATATCTTGCACACACCTACACTCAACACAATATCGGGTCTAGATGCACAAAGTTAAAGCAAAGAACCAATCATAGACCGGTATACCTTTTGATCAACATCTTTACCATTTGGATTTTGTTCTAGATGAGTCTTTGTAGCCATGGGAGTAGGAGCTCCATTTAAATCTTGCATATTGAATCTCTTGAGCATATCTTGAGTATACTTGGCTTGATTGAAGAATGTCCCTCCTCTAACTTGCTTGATCTCAAAACCAAGAAATACTCTCAACTCCCCCATCAAAGACATCCGGAACCTACTAGTCATAAGCTTTGAGAATTCATCATTAAAAGCTTTGTTAGATGAGACAAATATGATATCATCAACATATATTTGACATACAAAAAGCTCCCCATTGACTTTCTTAGTAAAAAGAGTGGGATCAATTTTCCCAACCTCAAAGCCACGGTCAAACAATAACTCTCTAAGGAGCCCATACCATGTGCGTGGGGCTTGCTTGAGCCCATAGAGCGCCTTATCAAGTTTGTAGACATGGTTTGGGAAGTTGGGGTCCTCAAATCTGGGGTTGCTTAACATATGCCAATTCATTTAATGGACCATAAAGAAATGCACTTTCTACATCCATTTGTTGCAACTTATAGTTATGATGTGCCGCATAAGCAAGAAGGATCGGATGGACTCAAGGCGAGCCACGGTGCATATGTCTCTCCACATCGATGCCTTCAATTTGAGAGAACCCTTGTGCAACCAATCTAGCCTTGTTTCTTACTATGACTCCATGCTCATCTTGCTTGTTCTTGAATATCCACTTTCTTCCAATGACATTGCGGCAATCCTTTGGCTTCTCTACTAACTTCCATACTTTGTTTCTCTCAAAGTTGTTGAGTTCTTTGTTCATAGATTCTAACCAATCCGAATCTTCAAGAGCTTCCCACACTTTATTTGGTTCAATCATGGAGATGTGTGCTTGGTGTTCACTGAACCTCTTCAATTGTGCTCTTGTGGAGATTCCTTTCCTTAGATCACCAACTACATTTTGGAGGGAGTGGTCTCTTAATTCAACATTCTTTCCTTTCTAGCTTCATGACGGCGTGGATCTCCGTATTGTTTCTTGGAGGACCCTCTTCATCATTTTGATCCTCGTCTTGACCATCATCTTGACCTTGATCATCATTGGAATCATCCTCTATATTGGGAGGCAAAGATTGTTGGAGATATGCCCAAGAGGCAATAATAAAGTGGTTATTATCATATCTTCATACTTATGATAAATGTTTACATACCATGCTATAATTGTATTAACGAAACATTAATACTTGTGTGATTTGTAAACATAAAGAGTCCCTAGTAAAGCCTCTTGTTAAACTAGCTTGTTGGTTAATATATGATCATGGTTTCACGATCATGAACATAGAATGTTATTGACAACGAGGTCATATCGTTAGGAGAATGATGTGATGGACATACTCCTATAGATAAGCGTAGCATAAAGATCAAGTCATTTAATAGTTCAATTGCTATATGCTTTACGATACATAGTAACCTAATTCCTTCGACCATGAGATCATGCTTATCACCTTTCTTAGGAAGGATGCTTTGATGACATCAAGCATACACATGTAACGGTGGCTATAAAGGTGGCATTGAGTGTTCGGAAAGTATTGGTTGAGACACATGGATCAAGAGTGGGATTTGTCCATCCATATGACGGATAGATATACTACGGGCCCTCTCGGTGGAATGTCATCCAATTAGCTTGCAAGCATGTGGTAGCTCACAAGGGATCACATACCACGGGAATGAGAAAAAGTACTTATCGATGCGAGATTGAACTAGGTATGCGGAGATACAAGCGATCATAACCTCGGATAAGTAAACTATCGTGAGACAAAGGGAAGTTGGTATCGTATGTAAGTGGTTCATTCGATCCAGTAATCGTAGAAATATGTAGAGCCATATGAATTTCCAGATTCCTCTATTGGTTATTGATCAAAGTGTCTCGATCATGTCCGCATAATTCACGAACCGTGAGACACAATTAAGGATTCGATGTTGTTGAGTAGTTATGGAATGATGAGTAGAGGCCGAATGTTGTTGGTCTCGGATGGGATCCGGGATATCACGAGGAGATCCGGAATGGTCCAGAATAAGATTCATATAAGGAAAGTCCTGTTTGAGGGTTGGAGAATGATTAGGTGTTTTCATCGGGAATGTTCTAGAAGGTTCAGAATGTCAGGCACTCGGAGGAAGGGTACATGAATGTGTTATATCAAGTTGGTATGATTGCATTATGTACTTGGTGTCATCGCTGTTCCAAATAGAGGTTTATTCAAATCCTAGTTTGAAAAGTCAAGCGCTAGTTTGAAAGTCAACGACTAGTTTTGGAAAAGAGGAAGGAGGTTTGAAACCGACTTGGGGGAGGAGTTCCTCCTCCCACCGCCGGCCCTCCTTGGCCGAGTTGGGGAGGACTCCCTCCCTAGCCTCCCTCCACCTATATAAGGAGGGGCAGGGCTCCCCTCCTAGACACACCTCTCACACACCCAAACCCTAGCCTCTAAGTCGCCGGCCACCTCCAAGCCGCCGCCTAGGGCCTCCTCTAACTCGGCGAGTTAGGGTTTCCCCAAACCCTAGCCACCGACCAAGCCCTCCCCTTGGTTCCCTCTGAACTGTAGATCGCCAAGGCCTCTCTCATACTCCACCATACTCGCTCCGGCTTAAGGCGAAGCCCTGCGAGATCTCCCCTCTACTTTCGGTACCACGCCGTCGTGCTGCCGGAATCACGAGGAGAGTACTACAACCTCCATTCTTTGGAACAAGGAGAGGAAGGTCTTCGTCGATACAGCGTGTGACCATTGCGGGCAGCTAGGAGCCTTGTGCCGGAAGGATCGTCTGCGATCTTGAGATCGGAAGTGTTCTACATCATCCACGAGAATCTGCTCTCGTTAACGCTTTGGAATCTTGAGGGTGAGTTCCTCTATCGACTCGTTGCTACAATCTAGTAGATAGATCTTGGCTTGTTTGTTTGCATGCGGTAGAAATTTTTGTTTTCCATACTCTGAACCCCTAAAGTGGTATCGAGCCGTGTCTATATGTAGATCTGTTGCACTGAGTAGAACACAATGGTCATTGTGGGCGTTGATACTTTATTGTCGATTGCTTCTTGTGTACTTTGCATCTTGCGGGATGTTGGGATGAAGCGGCCGGGCTAACCTTACATGACGCCGTTCATGAGACATGCTCCGCTTGACATGCAACTTGTATTGCATAAGTGGCTTTGCGGGTGCCTGTTTCTCCTAGCATAGTTAAGATTCAATTTACAACGGGTGATTGTGTTGCCTGTTAAAACCCACCGGCGAGCAGCGACGAGCAACCGCGAAGGGAGGCTCCAGCTGGCTGGTGGGCCTGGTCCCTCGGGCAGCGGCCATAAAACTCCGGCACCGTCTGGCTTGGTTCAGGCGTGCCACTTGACCTATACTTGGTCGAAGGTGATGGATTGCTTGATCGGTTTCTGCATGGTAAACAAGTATATCGTAAAATTCGAGCCGTGACCGGCTCGGTTTCCACGAATCGGCTCCTAGAGCCGATTATCCCATAGTTACGCATTAGATCTACAATAACATGGGGTTTTGCTTCATCATTACAAGTTAAATCGATCTGACGGTTTAATGTTTCTGCGTAATTGGAACATCCTACATGTAATTGAGCACGGTAGATACAAAAGATGATGAAAACTAACCTAGAGGCCTAATAACGACGTAAAATCAATTCGGAACAACTCCTCGAACTAGCAAACCATATCCTTACGTACTCTTTGGATCGTTCAACCCGTTTGCAAGGCGACTACGTGGATATCAAACTAAACCTTGGAAAACAAGGCACAACCATAACGGTCGAATCAACTAAATAAAGATCAAGCAAGGTGCTACCCTAGTACCCGGAAAAGGTGCAAAGGTAGCGAGGTAACTAGAGGTAGCCTATCTTAAACAATTATAGTAAAATCGATGCTAGCCTCAACAAATCTATGATAATAGTATTACTAGCCATCAACAAGGCTTGATGCGAGTAACACCAAATAGCGTATAAGCAAAATCTGCCTAGATCGCAAGATGCGATCTAGGCATATTCTACCGAAAGAAACCCTAGAAACAAGGGGTGGCGATGCTTGAGATTGTGTTGTTGTGAGCGTGATTGTCCTCTTTTCTCGATAACCTTAGGTACATATTTATAGTCCGGAGACTTTCTATCTTTGGAATAACTCTACAACTCTATCTCTTACCTAAGCGAAGCGTAACCTACTACAATATCTGAGATACGGGCAATTTAGCCCAAATCCGTACAAAGGCGATTCAACAACACGTTGCATATATGTATCTTCAAGCCCATCTTGATTCTGACCCATCTCCTCCTTTGGCCAAAATATGGCGATAACATGCCCCTGGTTTTGGTAATAATAATTCCAAAACCACTCTGTTGATGTTTTTCTTTCCCTTCTCTTTTTTTCTTCACATGGGTTCACAGCGTTGCGAGCAGAATCGTCCGCCACCCCCTCATCATGATGCCTGTCTTCTCAACTCCTTAGCGATTGCATGATTTGGCAATTTCGTCGCACATTACAGAAGCTATCGACATTGAACCGCCTCCACTATTCCCCTTATTTAAATTCATCGGCGATTCGCGGTCCCCATCTTCCTCGAGCGAAAACCTCTTCCTCCTTGAAAAAACCTCTTCCTCCGCCATGGCCTCTTCCTCTTCCCCGTTCCTCCCGGTCTTCCAACATTAGCGGCCGGGAGCGGCCAGGAGCACCCGCCTGACGGCTGAGACTCTCGCCCACAATGGTGGGGCGAGAGCTTGAGATTCGCCGTTTGGTCGGAGGGCAGCGTCCTGGGCGGCGAGGAGGCTGCGATTCCTCGCCGGCGGGAACTAGGCGGAGAAGCGGCGGCGCTGGTCACAGGGGCGGCGTCGAGTCTTCCGTCGAGGAGGAGAGTCGGAGGAGGACACCTCCTCACGAATATCCAGTGGCGCTTCGCGCCCGGGTCCAGCGAGGACACGAAGATGGACGATGAGGAGGAGGCTGGCCCCAGCGGCCAGCGGCGAAGGCAGCGACATCGGCAACGGCCGAACAAGGCAGCGGCGGCGAAAGCGGCGACGACCTCGGCCTCTAGATTAGGAACTAGTAGTAGTAGTAGTAGGTTCCCTTTTGTAATCAATCAGCCTTTTGTAAGCAATCAACTTTTGAATGAATGAATGAAAATCAGCTTCTCGAAGATTGCTTTTTAGCTAATTCGCGATAGTCAAAATAGGTCGATGCTCGAGCCGATAATCTTTGTATCGGCTTTCACCACTAACGTTAGACGGTCAAACAAGTCAAATCTCAAAAAGATGGCAACACATGACTTTCCCAACGTTGACAAGGTCAAAACTTGGTCGCGTGTTAGGCAAACCTAAGCGGCCACTTTCCGATTCAAGCGGTAACTGCGACCCTCTTCAAAAAGGCGACCCGGATCTCCAAGCGCCTGGCGAGATTGAGCTCACAGCAAGACCCTCGATCCCCAACTGCATAGATCCATCTCCGCGGCAAACTAGATGGCGGAATCGTCCAACACCAACCCAGGTCTCCGGTGCGAAGGTCGCCTACTCCTCGCGGTATGAGCGATCAAAATTAATGGCGAACACACAGATTAATGTCTTCTTCCACCATTAAATTTTTAGGTTTGAGACATTCTCTGCCGCATCCTTCTCTCCCAAACTCTCTGCCTTGGCCCTCGTGCAATCTAGTCCTGCCCATCGATCTCTTGAAGCAAGCAGAATCCCCTTAAGCCAAGACCTAGATCTGAACTCTTGGGCGGCCTTGACTGGCCTAATCCCCCGAACATTGGGTCTCTTGGTTGATGGGGTAGCTAGAGCTTACCAATCCCAATGGGAAACCACGGGAATAGCCGATGCCTTGCATTTGTCATTGTCTCCTCTTGAGAAACAAGAATCTCCTCAAAACCATCGGCTACTTACAGTGCGCTCTGAAGCGCTTCATGTTCGGTCATGGCCCCATGTCACCAACTCTGTTAGGCGTGGTGATGATTCTTGCTGGATGTTACATCACCCAGCCCTCCTTTTAAAGCTGACCAAGGTCCCCTACAAACTGTCTTCTAAAACAGACTGCATGAACTGGGGTGCCTACCTCCAACGCCATATGAAAACAAAGGGCCCTGTCATAGAGAAAGAACACACAGCCTTTCTCAACTTCTGGCTGGAACATTTCATATTCTGTGGCTCTTCCCTTGCTCCCACCAAGAATTATCTCTCCTTAGCCCACGAACTGGCCAAAGGCACTCAACTTGACATCGGCAAACTGTTCCTTGGAGAGGTCTATCGATATCTCCAATTGATGTCTGTCAAAGTTCTCAGTATAGCAGTCAAAGCAATTGGCCCTTGGTGGTTCATTCGACTATGGGCTCAGCTATATTTTCAAAACCACATCCCAAACTTCCCCCTTTTGGCGAGTTGCACCTTTCCGGATGTAAAGGAAGCGGTCCGATGCACCGGCTATGGCCAAGCCTTGTATAGGCGCGGTAGTAAGCTGACCCCTCAGGAAGCATCTAAATGGTTCAGTACTTTCTTTCAAGGACTAGACAATCCTATCTTCTTTCCTTACATGGAAGAATCTGAACATTTTGAAAACCCACTCTCCTTCAGGCTAGACAATTTTGTCGATGACACACTTTCGACGGCTCTTTTCCACGTGATTCGTCCTGTTTCCTTCCGGTTGGCATGAGTACATCCAAGAATAATCAAGCACAGGTATGAATTCTACCGCCGGTCGTGGCTCGGCAATTTGTCCTTGGACAAGTACCTCCCATTTCTTTCTCCACCACCTTCTGAGAGGCGAGCCGACTGCACGATCCTCTCACCAGCCAAAGGTGTTATTCCTTCTTTGATGATCGACCATCCCAATCCCTAATGATCTCACCTTCGCCTCATCAGCGATGGCTTTGAAGGCGGTGGTCGATGTGGAAGACTCACGCCTTGGGAGGGCTGGGACCGTTCTTTGAAACAGCTCGATCTTGACTATGACATCCCGTGGAGCAGTACTACTACTTGTAAATTTTCTTGATGCAGCTCACAAATGATTCTTCTACTAACCCACTCTTTCTCTTTGCAACAAGATGGCCTGAACCTCTCACAGTGATGGCTCCCCTTGAGTTCTTTCCGACTCCTGTGGTTCTTTTTGCAAGACTCCCCACCTTTGAAAAGGGTCATAATCACGAACGACCGATAACACCACAATCGGCTTCCAGAACCAAGCAACTCCTAAGTCATTGCCCTCGAGTTCCAACTAAAACAAGAACGATGGTGAAGAAGGTAGCTGCCGGGAAGACCTTGGAGGCGGAGCCCTTCTCCAGAAAGCTCACATGTAGGCTGATTCATGCCTTGGTCGATCCTTCTCATTCTTCCATTCTTGCAGACATGCTCGTGCTTACTGGTTCTCCTTTTTTACAGGCTTCCGTCGAAGACACCTCCAGCGAGGACACTCAGATCAATCGAGGAGAACTGGGCCCAACAGATTCTGAGAGGACCATCACCGAGCCAGCCAGTTCACCACCATCGGCTTCCGGGAAAAGGTGCATTCTGAACCTCGCCCCAGAGCATCGGTCGGCGGGGCGGTATCAGGTCCCAAGAGAGCTCGCAAAGGATTACAAGCTTCTTCGTCGAGCCAGGAGGTTCCGAAAATCATCACCCTTCACGCTCTTACCACGTACTTCTTTTATCTGCCGATTAATCATTATTTACATCGGCTAAGCACCTTCCATGCGACGGTAGCGTTTCTAGTGGGAAAGCTGAGGCGGTCGATGCCTTTAAAGCGGATCTAGCAATCCCGAAGCGCGGATGAAAGCAGCTACCACTCTGGCCAAGCCCGGCAACCACACAGCCGATCGTCTCCTCATCGCTATCCCTCGATTTTAGGAGAGGTCGTTAGCTTTTCGGCTCATCCTTACATGTTTGGGCCTTATCTTGGCGCTTTTGGGCTGCGAGTTGTGATATTTCGGGTTTCTTGGCGTTACCACGAATCCATCGAACCAACTCCCTCTGTGCTGTGATGAACCACCGGCCGGGCTGTTCCACCTCAATTCCAGTCTTAAAGCCTGCTGTCCTCCCGATCGAAGGTGATCGAAGGTTACGAGGTGAAAAGCGTTACGCTGAAATAAAAGACCAACTCGGTAGCATTGCGGTGAAGCTTTGGCCAGTTGTAACTCTGTCTTTCTACGGGCCAAGGGTGAAGTTAGCTCGTGAGAGGATCGATCTGCGCGCCCAACTTCCCGAAGGCCAATATCAGCGGATGTCGGCTCAGCGAAAAAGCGTCTCTGGATGCCGGCGGCACCTCTGTCGATGCCATGAGCTTCGCATCCTTGAAAAGGAGTTGGAAGATCTTGAAGAAGGTCAGGCGACTAAACGGCTCATTCGCGACAAGGAAGAATCCATCGCCCGCTCCCAAGGCAAGCGAAAGCCTCAAAGCTCAAATGAAGACCGATCTGCGTCGTGCCGTGCCTGAACAAGGAGCTAGTGACGGGCAAGGGCGAAGATGGCCGAGATCGCCGAGGTGGATCGTGTCGTCTTGGCGCCCTCCACGCCTTGAGGCATTTCTTGATGGCTTGTTTACGTAAGCGGCATCTGCTTGTAGTTTGAACCTCTAGAGTCGATTGTGCATCGGCTATATATTTTGTTTTTATTTGGCCAATTTCAATGTATCGGCCCCATTTCACATCCATCGTCTCACGCACATTTTACTTGGCGATTTCATGTATGCCCCATATTTCTTGTCCATCATCCCACATGCTTGGGAAATATTTCTTGAGATGTTGACCGTTGGGCCCAGGAATTTCACGCCCGTCCAGTTCCTCAAGCATGTCGCGTTCCCTCTTAAAACGATCGACCACTATGGCCCGTGCCAATTTGGAGACCATTTACCATATGTTGCATCCTTGGTCCCTAACGACAACCTGACTTCCCATACCGGATCGCCAGCGTGGAACTCCTTTGGTCTCACTTTCTTGTTATGTGAGCTACCTTGGCCTTGTTCTCTTTGATCTTCTCAGCGACCACGGCTGAGCTCGGTTAAATCCTCAACAACATCACTCATCAGTTGCATATTCTTCGGTTGTTAGATTGTCACGAAAAGTGACACGTCTCGATCCGTAATTTCCCAAGGCAATCTGACTTCTTGTCCATAGACTAGATGGTATGGCGAGGTTTTTATCGCTCCATGGCATGACATGCGATAAGCCCATAAAGCCTCGACAAAACCTCGTTGCGCGCCTAGGGTGCTCATCGACTTTCCTCTTGATCGACTTGATAAGGCTGCGGTTGGGCCTTCGCTTGACTTGATTTGCTTGAGCATAGTACGGAGATGATCTAATCGACTTAATCCCGTGTCCTCCAGAACTTTCTAAACTCATGAGAAATGAGGGCCGAACCTCCATCGGTCGTGATAGTTTAGAATCCGAATCTATGGATGACATGTTCTTTCACAAAATTGATAACATCCTTTGAGTTTACTGACTTCATCGGGACAGCCTCCACCCATTTAGTGAAATAATCGGTAATGGCCAAAATCCACATGTGGCCTTTGCTTGATGGAGGATTGATCTTGCCGATCATATCCATGCCCCAACCTCGGAATATGCGGCTTGATGATGGGGTTCATTCTTGTGTGGTACCATCTGAATTTTCCCAAATCTACGACATGCTTGACACCCTTTGTAGTACTTGAAGCAGTCCTCAAGCATGGTGGGCCAATAAAACCCTGATCGCCTGATCAACCATTTCATCTTGTGAGCCGATTGGTGAGTTCCAGAGGCGCCTTCGTGTACCTCGTGTAGGAGCCGATTGGCCTCGGCTGTCCCCGGACATTTGAGCAATAATCCCTCGAGTCCTGTAAAACATGTAGTCCCCAATAAGCACATACTTCATGGCCTTGTACCTTATCCGTTTAGGTGCCCCAGGCGAATCCTTCAAGTAATTGAAGATATCGGCTCTCGATCGTCTGCTTCCGAGGCATGTACGAACATCGGCTCCCTCTGCTACATCCTTGTAGCTGAAGCCATTGTGCAAGATCATTCGCCTCGGTATTGATACTGCGATCGCGGGATCGGTGAAGTTTATGTCACCGAACTGTGCCATCATCGCGGCATTGCGGCCATAATGGGAAGAAGCGACTCGCTCTCACACTTGTATTCCTCGTGAGTTGGGAAATCACCAACTTGGGTCTCAAAAATTTCCTTTATACGCTCGACCCGACGATGAGCAACTCCATTCCCTTAAGTATCGCCTCATACTCGGCGACGTTGTTGGTGCGAGGTAGATAATCGATGGAGAAGGAAAATGTTGCCCAGGCGACCGCGAGTAAAATGCCGATGCCGCAACCATCGTCACAAACCGATCCATCGAAAAACATAGCCGCTCTTATAGGCGGTCTTTGCTATATTAGTGTTGATCCTTTCAGCGATAAGGTCGGCCAATGCGACCTTTAACGCTTTGCGGGTTGATACGGATGTCAAATTCGATACGCATAAACATCCATTTGCGAGTCGGCCTTTCAACATAGGAGCCGGCATGTGCTTTATGACGTCGATTTGCGGATGATGACAATCTCCGGCGATAGCAAGATGTGGCCTTGACTTAGTGCGGTGAAAAAGCAGCGAGGCACAACTTTTGATCTCGGGATACCTTGTTTACGCATCGGCATCCCTGGCGATGTAAATACAACTCGCTCGGCCCATCATAAACTTGCACCACCAGGCGATGGGCGTGTAAACTCTTGACAAGTAAATGTAGAATGGTCTATCCATTGGTGCGGAACCAACAGCGGCTTCGTCGGATATTCTTTGATCTCGGAAGGCTTTGTTGTTCTCCCCCGGTGAATTCCTCGTTAGATTTAATTTTCACCGGTCCATGAGCGGCTCTATTCTTCACAGTTGGAGATGAATCTTGGAAGTTGATCTTGCCGATGAGGCTGCGGTTCTTTCTTAAGTGGTAGGTGGCTTCATTGTTAAATCTTGCCTCGACTTTTCGGGCGATCTCAATTCAGCGTTAGTGGACCAAAACCCAATAAGCCCTGGCCGGCCGTCACCCGGCACATTTCTTTGGATTCATCCGTGGCGAATTTTCTCGTTCGGTCCGGGGCGCGTTGCGGTCGTCCAAGTGTCCTTGCTGAAGCGGACTTGACCACCACGTCATCGATGTAAATTTCCACCAGCTTGCGATCAAATAATGGAAAATGTAATTCATGGATCTTTGATGCGTCGCGGCATTCTTGATCCAAATGTCATGACTACATATTCAAACAACCCCACCGAACACAGGACTCTGAGCGGTTTTGTGTATGTCTTACAGCGCCATAAAAATTTGGTTGTAACCGGCATTGCCATCCATGAAGCTCAAGATCTTATGACCAGGCCGTGCGTTGATTAACGTTTACGCTTTCGGCATCGGATATTCATCCTTTGGAGTAGCTCTGTTGAGATCCGAAAATCTATGGCAACACGCCGGTATCATCCTTTTTCTCTGAGTGCGATACTAGAAATCCATTGACGCCACCGCATGGCTGATTAACAGGCATCAACATTTTCTCGACCTCTTTCTTGACTTCTTCCAAGATTTCGGCCTTCATCATCGTGCTCGTTCTTTGGAGCGGCGAAATCCTTTTTAAGCGGGGCCGATGCTCAATGATACTCTGTCTAACCGGGCATCTCTGTATAGTCGAGCGAAGCGATGCGGATATTTTTTCCATGAGCTATCGCCGGACCCAGACTTGGATCCAACTTCTTGCGATAAATGTTGGTGGTGGCTTATCCCGGACCGATGTCGATCTCCTCTAGTTCATCGGTGGATGTAAACCCATACCTAGCTTTCCGTCACTGTTAAATCGATGCTAAACACAGGGCAAGCAGTTGGTGAGGACAACAAAAATAATTTGGTCGATTGCACGAATCGCCTGATTGCATTAGTCAGGGCGGTTTACACCTTATTGTTTTACTATGGCGGGGATCTCCCTTTCGACTACATGATCGCTTGTAAGATTGCTTTTATTTTTTATGGCGATCGCGAGGATCGGTACCACCTGCGATCGTGGACTTTGCTACTCTGTCGGGCGATTGGATAAGACCAGCCTCACCCGTTTTTGTAGCTTCAATGCGCTCCTGACCGTCTAGGCGATTCGAGATGGCTCTTGGTCTTCCCCCATATGTTCATGCCAGCTATGGAGATCTCGATAGAATCATACTGCATGAATGACCTCCACCTCATCTCCATCCCTATTGAAACCTTTGGTGCATCGTGGATGGGATCGATTATGAATCAATCTCTCCCTAGCAAGACAGCGTAGGTGCTTTTCTTGTCACGACGAAAAATGGCGTAGGGATGGTCTTTACGCACGGTGAGATCCACGTTCGATCGCCTTGCGTTTAGAAGTTTGACCGTTGAAGTAAACTTAACGTGGCGTTGGTTTTGATCGGATCTGCGGTGGGCGTCCCAAACGCCGTAGCATGGAGTATGGCATTATATTGCCGCTCGGTGTCCACCAACATCTTGGCGGCTGCCCATTGATGTAACCTCGTGGGTACGGGGCTTTCGGATGTTTGTAGCCCTTCTCCGTGGCTTCTTAAAGATAACGTAGTGGGCGCGATCAAGCTGCCTTTGGTAGCTCGTTGGTTCTTGGGCGCAGAACTCGGCGATATGAACACCATGTTTGTGCCGGCGATGTCTTTGCATCGGCTTTTGCCGGTTTAGGCGCCACTCTTTCCTTTTTCAGGCGATCTTCCGTTTCCAAAGTCTGCGAATTTTAGCGGCCAGATCGGGGCGTGCTTTCTTTAAAGCGTGGAATCTTGCGCTTTGGCTTCCTCAAGTTCTGCGATCGCTGAACTCTGCAGCTTTTGGGTGTGTATGAGTCCATGGGACACCACCTTAGATGATATCATCTTCTTTTACATCATCCATTGGATCCTCGAGATCTTTTGCTCGGCGGACTCCTATGTCGGCTCGAGTTGGGAGGCCCTAGGCAGCGAACCTTGAGATTGGCCCGTGTCATCGCCGATGTCCACATTCGGGCAGTTATCGATTGTAGGCAATCGGCTCATTCCGCATCCCAATACTTGAAGAAAGGACAATCCCAATGTTTATCTGCGCCCTCCTTTACTTTCAGCGTTCCTGGCGAGGTGCTCATATCCTTCATCGTCTCTGTCGCGCACCGGCGGCGTCGATCGTCTTGGCGCTCATACTTGTTAAGAGATCGTTGAATGTGGCTTCGATATCGCGCACGACCTGTGCTTTCGATTAAGTACCGCTTTGTCATCGTGGTGGGCGATCGCGTGGACCAGCCTCCTCTCTTTCTTTGCCCGAGGCGACCGCCTTCCTCCTTATATGTGCCATGGTGGTACCCGAACCTGCCATATTAACATCGAGCGAAATCATTTGGCGCCTCATTGGGTGTTGTGTTCTACCATATTGGCCGGAAATGGGTTTGTGTCTACTTTCATGGCGAAGTGCCCGAGATCGAACGACCTTGCTCTATTCTTTGTTTGGATCTGGCGGCGTAGCTCTTTGCGATCATTGGTAGTGTGGGTGAGCAGTGATGCCACTTGCAGTATGGTCTCCCGTTCATCTCACGAGCCGTAGGGATTTTATGAGCCTTGAATTAATTTGCTTTTCTTTCAGCGATAAATCGAAGATCTGCTCAGCTTTGCTCACGTCGAAGTCGAACCCTTTTACGGCCCCTGCTTCACCCATTGCGGGACCACGGGATCTCGCCCCATCGCCATTACGGCCACCTCCTGGTCTTGTGTAGGATCATCTTCTTACATATCGACCAGGCCTGTCGGACGTTGAACTTGTCTTGGTACAACTCGGTGGCTGTTCATACATCATCGATTTACAGGCCATGTAATGCCAATGAGTTGTACTCTACTTGAAATCCGGATCCTTGATGGTCTGAGACTAACTGCTGCCAGCTCAAGCGCTTCTTTTCGATTAAGCGAGTGAGTAACGCCAGTTCTTAGTCTGAAGCCATTGGATGTATTTCGGCTGATTTCTCCCGCTTTTGCCGTGCACATGCAATGCATACCCGACCTCGGTAGCCTCACGAATGATCTTGAATGTGGGCGCCCTTCTAGTTGCTTCCATATACGAATAGAATCGGTGGCAGTGTACCACCAAAAGCTGGTCTGTCGGAGATTGCGCAAAAAGAACCTTCACAGCGCAACTGATCCGATGCTGAAATCATGCCTAAGCGTACAGTATCGGCTCACGTGCTCGATCGAGCTCGACCCCCGATCGCTAAACCTTGAGAAATTGAGAGCCGATACTTGGGTGGCGGCGGAATCAGATCAAACTTCGTTGGGATACGGCTTTGAGTAGCGATTGTCCTTCTCTTGACGCAGCCGAACTCTCTCTCAAGATGGTGGTTGCTCCTTTGTTTGAGCTGAGGCTAGATTCTCATGACTCGTTCGATGGCATATTTGGCTATACGCTTTGTTTGTCGGCGTCCATCCCAGACATCGCTGCTCCAGGAGCGCCTGCTCCTGAAGCCCCTGCCCCAGGAACTCCTGCCGCAGAAATCCCTGCGGTTGCAATCTGGTTGGTGCGTGTCAGGTTATTGCAGTCCGGCGTAGGTGCACACATATCCATGTGGGATTTCTTTAGGTGGCTCAAGCAGGCCCGGCGGCAATACTTTGGGTGCGCCTCTAACCTTGTAGGCGGCGTCGCCGCTGCCTGGCGGCTCACGGAAATGCAAGTGTGAATGGCGGTGTGGCACTGTGCGGGCGGTCTTTCTCCTGGTGAGTCCCTAAAGTAGGCCCGGCGGAGAAATCTGATGTTTCATGATCTCACGAACTACAGAACTGCGATCCGTTCGGCGTTCACGAGCTCTCAGAATGGCGGTGAAGAGAATGAGCCACCATGTAGTTGACTTCTGTCGCGAGCCTGGTGCGCTCCTCACGAAGAGCAGAAGATCCACCTCATCAGCACCTTGGGTGAGAACCCTTTCCACGATGCCATGCTTACGGGTCCTCTCAAAAGCGGGTGAGATCGGCTTGAAGAAACTTTGATGTCATCATACTTTGCCTTGTGCTCCTCGAGGCAGCTCGTCGTCGTGACTGAGTACATCCCCATCTCGGCGTCCGGATGTTGATGCGGATCTTGTTGAATGTCAGGCGTGCGAAATGTGTTGCCTGTCAAAACCCACGGCGGCGTGACGAGCAACCGGCCGGGAGGCTCCAGCTGGTTGGTGGGCCACTGGTCCCTCGGGCAGCGACCATAAAACTCGACACCGTCTGGCTTGGTTCAGGCGTGCCCTGACTTATACAGTCGGGAAGGTGATGGATTGCTTGATCGGTTTCTGCATGGTAAACAAGTATCGTAAAATTGAGTAGTGACCGGCTCGAGTTTCCATGAATCGGCTCCTAGAGCCCGATTATCTATCAGATTACGCATTAGATCTACAATAACATGGGGTTTGCTTCATCATTACAAGTTAAATCGATCTCTGACCGGCAGTTTAATGTTTCTACGTAATTGGAACATCCTACACGTAATTGAGCTTTGGTAGATACAAAAGATGATGAAAACTAACCCCTAGAGGCCTAATAACCAGC